>JANVCC010000017.1:31968524-32153831 GCA_025345505.1 Todiramphus chloris collaris
TCTCTCTCTCCCCTTCTCTCTCTCCCCTTCTCTCTCTCCCCTTCTCTTTTCTCTCTTTTCTTTTTTTTTTTCTTTTTTCTTTTGCCTATCTCTCTTACCAGTTTCAGAATCTTATGTGAATAATATCTTCCTTGTAAGTCAGGGATAGAGCTGTGGAGTAGAAGGAACTCCTAATGTTTGTAAGAAATTTGTCCTAGTGTACTTTATAACTTTCATAGATCACAGAATCATAGGGGCTGGAAGGGACCTTTGGAGATGGGGATCATCTAGTCCAACATCCCTGCAAAGACAGGTTCACTTAGAGAAGGTTGCTCAGGAACATGTCCAGGTAGATTGTGAATGTCTCCAGAGACAAAGACTCCACTGCCTCTCTGGGCATCCTATTCCAGTGATCCATCACCCTCAAAGTCAGTAAGTTCCTCCTCATGTTTAGATGGAACTTCCTATGTTCAAGTTTATGTCCGCTACCTCTTGGCCTGTCACTGGTCACTACTGAAAAAAGACTGATCCCATCCTCCTGATACCCATCCTTTAAATATTTATAAGGATTGATAAGATTCCCCCCCCCCCAGTCTTCTCTTCTCCAGACTAAAAAGACACAAGTCCTTCAGCCTTTCCTTGTAAGAGATATGACAGCACCAATTGAAGACTGGGACAGTTGGTGACCAATAAATTTATAAGTATACTGAAGACATATATGCTGCTTAATATAGAGTTCTGTATGTTCTTTAGACTCTTATTTGAACTGAAAGGTACTTGGGCACAGTTAGTTTTTTGGGTGGCAAGCATAAGTAAATAGTTTTCAGATTAAAAGTAAGTATAGAATTACATGCTTGATACTTACTCAATATTAGTATACACAATGATACCCAGAACACTCAGTAGATACAGTCTATTACTTGATTTTATGTTCTGACAACATATTAATTACATGAAAATTCAGTTTCCATGAAAAGCCATTTTAAACCTTTATTTTCTTCCTCTCACTTTGTTTCAGGCAACTGTGACATTCATTACATACAAATATTTTTATCCATCTTTACATGAGCAATCTATTTCTTACCCAGCCTCACTAAGAAAAAAACCCAAACATAAGCTAGGAAGATCCTTACATCACAGGTTATAATACAAGAAGCTGAAATATGGAAACCAAAAATAGGAAAAATGTTTGGGATAGTTTAATGTACATCCTAAATTATAAGTAGCAATGCAAGAGGGAAAATTTCTTGAATTTACATTTGAAATGACAATATTGATCTTTCAACTACCACTAGACAGAATTAAACCTACACTCTGAAAAAATGTTTAGATCCAAGATCAATGATGTTTTCACATTGTCATGAGTTCTGTAATGGGAATATTGAACAAGCTGTTGTTGCCAAGGAGCTGAATCTATTTTTAAAAGCTAAGATGAAATCAATACTGTATTGTAATAACAAGATTTCTTTGTAGGTGGAGGAAGTACGATACCAGGGCTTCAAAAGTATGGTAGTCAGCTGTTGAAGAGCTGCTTCTAAGCATACAGAATAGACTGTTTTTTGGAATTTCTGCAGCTGTTTTTTCAGCAGATTTTTCTATATGAAGAATGATGAAGTCCCTAAATATATATTTTCCCTCTGGGGAGGATGTGAGAGCTATTTCTACAGATCTTTGTTTTTAGTTTTGAGGAGTGTTAAAGGCTCTAAGGTGATTAAAACTAAATTAAATCTCTGTTTATAGTACAGGTCTCCTGACCTAATGGGAATCTTGTTAAACTGAGTGCTTTGTGTGTGTGTGTACTGGGTTTGAAGCCAAGCAAAACTCATCAAGCCCAATGTGTTCTTCTGACCTCCTTAGGTCATGGCAAATTACTATGAAGTGCTTCTCAGTGACAATGTAATAAGCCTGAGGATGTATATGGTATTATTTGTAAAATGATACAGTTACACAGCATTTAACATCTCTAACCTTTAGAGGGTTTCTCCAAACATGTTCTTGCTGCTCCAGGAAACTTTGTTAAGTGAAACAGTTTTCATAAAGTCAGGCAAACTAATTTTTTAATTGACCAACAACTCTAGTTGCGCTGCACTAATTTTTTAATTTTTTTTTTTTTTTTATAGCTAGAATGTGAGATAGTGCTGGCTTTGTGCTGGCTTTGTTAGCAAGAGACACTGGAGACTTGTTGTGTGTTAGTACTCAGGTTTGGTTGATATTTTATGAAAGGAGGTGGCTTCTTTGTTGAGAGTTTTCATGTTTAATTTTTTTAGTTGTTTACTAGTAATTTTTTTTTCTCTCTTATGCCCACTCTAGTGGTAGTTTGAAGCCTTTTTTGTGTGTGTGTGTGTGTGTGACATAGTTGCTTTGCACTTAGTTTTTCCCCTACAACTAACATTTACTTTCTTTACTCATAACTTAGAATATTCCCCTCTATAGGGAAATGCTTGACTATATGCCTTCAAAGTTAAGACTCACGCTTTATTTTAAAAGTTTATTATTAGAACTTCCCACCCCCTGTTTTGTAGGCTATCTTCTGTTTCACAGAAGAAAAAAAAAAAAAAAAAGCAAGATACATTAGGTAAATGCGTACTTTCAAAGTGTTCTTGGAAAATGTAATAGTTTGCAGTTCAGTGGATAGTGAAGCAATATTCCCTATAAATGTTAAATGTAATAGATGAAAGTGCCTACAAAAAATTGTACATACTATTTAAATACACAAGGACTGAATATGTAGATCAGGGGATCAAGAGGCAAGAGCATCATCATTTGTATTGTTAACTGGAAGATGTTCTGGCTTTTCAGAGCAGATCTTTACTCAGTTGTTTCATCTGTGAGACTGAATTTGCAACCATTAGCCCATGTTTCCATCTTTAATTGCCTTGGCTGACCTTGATTCATTTGGGCAGATGAAAGAAAGAGGCAACATGAATGCTCACAGTGAAAGATATACATTATAGTTATTAGGTTAAATGTGGTTCTGAGACATTTGGTCACTGCATTCCAAAGAAGTGAATTGATTGTTGTCAGTGATGCTCGCCTATGTAGTTGAGTAATTACCTTCTGTAACTGGAACTGACTCATTTGGGCTTGAACTCCTTTTACAGATTTGTCCCTCCTTTTACAGATTAAATCCTGTAGTAGAAATTTTGATATAGCGTGGATGAAAACTAGAGGGAAAAAAAACCCAACAAATCAAACAGGGCAAGTCTGCTATGTAGGATGGGTAGAATAATGAATAATGTGTCCCTTTTATTGCCTTTGGTACAGTTGATAATGGTTGGTAAAGCTTTCCTGTGTTGGTTTTCCTATTTCCCTTATTTGCACCCAATGACCTATATATTATTTTTCAGGTTAAGTGCACATGTTGTCATGTGTAATTTTGGGAAGGATGATATAGTTAATCCTATATTATCAACAGGAATTCATTCAAAAAGTTTTAATAAGTTATTGTGTTGCCATGCTGTTCTGCAGAAATAGCAGTACAGAATTTATGTTTCTGTATGAAGTTTTGTGAATAGTTAGAACTGTTGGCATGTCTCTTTGAAGGTAACTATGAGCAATGTAAATCAAAAAATATTCATTATTCACCATTTATGAATAATGGCCACATTCTGCTTATTTTGGTGGGACTTTCTTATCCGAAATGAAATGTATGCCTAGCATGCTGTTGGAGATCTCTGTGGTATGAAGTGTTGTTATTCAGTTGCAGCTGCATGGACTCTTATGTATTTGACCTTTAAAGGAGTGTGTCTTCATATGTCTTTGTACCAGTACAGGTTGCTAGATATTGCCATAGCGTAAGTTATTACCATAATGCAAATACTAACACATAGGTGATAAAGTTATACATGCAAACAAAACAAGAATTTTCATTAAAATATTTTAAATGACTGGTACTTCAGCTCTTAGTCCATTCCATATTTGCAGTTTTTGTGAAGTTCTACAAATGCTTCGACAGAAACTTACTGGAAAAAAAGTTGCTGATGAGAAGTATTCTTAATGAAAAAATAGGTCATGTGAACTCAACTTTGTATTTACCCATACAAATATTTCCTTGTAAGAACTGTTTTTTTAACAACAAGCAAGTACAAATTCTAATGAAGTTATGCTTTGTGTTTTCAGTTCCTGAGAAAGGAGATGGTTAACTTCAATATCCTGACTATCGTCCATTTTAAGTTTCAAGTTATATAAATGGAAATAATAGGATCTGTATAGTATGATTGGTAACGCTTGATCCTTGGACAATTCAATTTGTCTTAGCATGGAAAAATTTAGCTAGAGTCAGGAAGTATTAAAATAACACAAAACCGTAAAGTTCTTCTGAAATTCCAAGAGGACATCTTGCAAAGTTTTTACCATATGTGAACCTGGTTAGAAGACACTGCAGAACAACATCTAGTTATACTGTTTTGTGTTCGGGTTGAAGTTTTTCAAGAGTTGACCTTAGAAAAACACACCCTGGTCTATTTGAAATCATAGTTTTCAGGGGAAAATAAAGCCCTGTTACTTTTTGTTAGGATTACCATTAGAGTTGTGGAGTAATGAATTTACTCAATTTTTGGGGCACTGGAATAGGAATGACAGTGTTTCGACCACCTTCCCACCCACCCTTTATTCTTGTTGAAGAGTTTTTAATAGGCTGATTCTGATAAGGTAGTTTGTACTTGATTTTTCTGACCATCTGCCCCAAAAGCGGGAAAATGTGGAGAATGGAAGAACTCTGACCTATCTAGCCCCTCCTTGGGTGCTTTTGCTTATCCCTTCATGTATTTTGGCCAAGCTGTGAAGATGGAGCTTGCATCTTCTTTACTATGTTATTCTTCAGCCTGAAAAAAGAGTTTTACAATTAGTACAGTTTTAGTAAGGTTAATGTTATTAACATTAAAACACTCTCAGTAAACTAAGTCATCGAAAGGTATATGAGCTAGATGGAGGGTCTCAGGGGATGGGGCTAAGATTGTTTTATTTACCTGTTTGGTCTTTCCTTTTTGTGGGACTACCAAGTTAAGAATTGCTTTCCAGTTGCACCACCTTGGAAGCGGTCTCCAGAAGGCTGTTATGTTCACCATGAATTACTGTAGTGCTGTACTTATTTTGGGCAGTCACTATTAGTGGAAGGATTTGCAAGCAGATTGGTGATGAACAAACTTTGACAGAGACAGATGAGGATGCTGAAGGCTGTAATATATCAGTGTTCCTATTTATTCCTGCTGTAACATAAAGGACTGCAGTTCAACTCAAATTCTGGATAGTCATAAACTACTCATGGAAGTATTCAGTGTTTTGGAAAGCAAGTAACCATTACTAGTGGGGAGTTGTGTTATAAGAGCTAATGATTTACCTTCATCCCTTCTCTCTTCTAGACGTGGACAAAAGATGAGATGAATCATTTGTGTATATCTGTCCACTTTCATCCTCATTAAAAGGGAGTGTAGAAAACTATATAGAAACTAGCTGGACTGGCTGTCTTCTCAGTTGTGAGAGGTCTGACCTTATGGTTGTTATAAGAAAACATCTTTGTTCCTTTGTTAACTTTGTAACTATTCCATTTGGATATTGGAAAGAGAAACAAAGAATAAGATAATTTACTATAAACTTTGACTTTCACATAAGCATGTGCAAGAAGACAGACAGGGGCCTGAGTTGGTTCTGAATGTTAGAACTATTGGTCAAATCTCAACTACTAGCCCTAGTTATGTGTTCATGTGTATGTATAAAGAAAGTAAATCTTGTCTTACATGCTGTGTGCTTTCTGCTCAGAGTATTGCACTTTATTCACTTTTTTGATCTGAAACATCTGACAATCTAATATTATTATCAGTATGGTAGTTGATTAGTTCTAAGCTGACACTAAAAAAGTTCTACGAATGAAAGAGTTACCAAGGAAAGCTGGAAGGTATTTTGGTTAAAGTAGGCTGTGGAATGGGAGGTACAGCTCTGATTGATTGCTCGCTCTGATTGATTGCAAATGACTGAGTTTTTGCTTTAGGTGTGTCTTAAGTAAAGGGTAGTGCAAATGTTTAGGATAACAACAGTTTGTTTTTTCCCTTCTTAATGGGACACAGTTTAGAGTACTTGGTTGCAGGTTTTTAAAAACAAAATCATTTTTGGCAAATTATGGCATTTTGGCAAAATGTGTCAGTCATTCATGTACAAATTAGACTTAGGAACGTCTGTTACTTAATGATAGTATGTGCCACCTCTGCTTTCCTACACTGTTAAAACCAATGCATGCATCACATTTTGTAAAGTGTATCTATATGCTTCCCAAGCTGCTTGTTTCCTACTCGGTAATTGTTAAGGAGTGTATGTCTCGGTGTACTGGGTGGTACATGGAACTTCCAGAGGATAGGAATTTACTCTAGGCTATAGTTCCTGACAATTAAATGGAAGGAGGTTCATTTGTTTGCTTAGAAAAGTGTTATTCTAAATATGATGTGTAGTTTAAACTGGTATGATATAAAACTGTCCAGGCTCCGCTCTTGTCTTGTTTTAGGTTTTTGTTGGGGTTTTTAAATTTGTTTTTGTTTGTTTGGTTGGTTTGGGTTTCTTTTTGTTTGTGTAGTTTGTGTGTGTGTGTATGTGTGTGTGTGTGGTTTTTTTGTGTTCATGAGGGGGGTTTGTGGGGTTTTTTTGGTGTTATTTTTGTTGGGATCTTTTTTTTTTGTTTGTTTCTTGTTTTGTTGTTTTCTTGTTGCTCTTTTCCAGACCCTGATTTTTTTTTTCTCTTTTTTTTCTTTTATTATTTCATTCCCGCCCCCCCCCCCCCCCACCCCCGATTTATAATTTGGGCATAGTTATTTTTCGAACAATCTCACAACTGTGCCTAGGCTATGGAGAAAAAAAATATATAGTCAAATTTATGGGAAAACTTTCTAAATTTATCAACCCATCTCTCATACTGTATCTTGAAAATTCATTTTGGGAAACTTCTCAAAAATTGTCCAAATAGTGACCAAACTGAAGGAAGCAAAGTCTTAGTTTAGATTCTTTTGGTGTACTTTAAAAGATATTAGAAGGTTTTTGCTCTTAACTGATGCCAGAAATGCTACCATGCTGTTGTGAAATCAAGCATGTTTACATTGCTTAGTGACAAGTGAGAGAAGCAGGTGTGGCCTCCAATGAAACACCCTTTTAAGCAGACACTAGTATGGTTCCAGCATAAAATCACCATGCAGTGTGGTAGATTACAGTGCTTTATTCACAGCTTTCAGAATGTTGCTACATCCTTTCTTCCTTGCCCCTTTGCAATGGGTATATAGTAGTACATTTAATCACTCATACCCATTCTGGCTTTTCTTTACTGTAGTTTTTCTAGCTGCCCTGATCATCAAGAAAGCCATTAAAAATGCTAGCAAGAAGCCAAGAGAAATAGCTCACCCTCTAGCCCATATATTGAGTTACTGGTGTAGTCATCTATTCAGTTATTCATCAGAAAGAAATTGGAGGTTGCTAGATGTCATTGCAGAGTGCACTTGCTGAAAACGAATTGGTGATGTTTCAGGATGATTTGTGGTATGCTTTCTTGGATGAAATTTGAAATATGATCACTTATGTTTATCAGCAGCAACGTGATAAGATCAGTGAAGACAATTACAAGGATCTAAAAAAAAGTCACAGAGCTGCCAGAATGCTGCCTTTAAATAGTACTCAAGACAATGTTATGATGGATTCATTTAAAGAGCTGAGGGTGCTTTATAATAACTTTAAGATGGCTCTAAAATTATGGAATTGATCTAGTGTGGCTTGGAGGGAGGTTTTGTAAGGGCAGCATTACAGTATTTTCAGTGCTGTCTAGGACACTTGCTACTTTTGGCACTGTGCTTTGAGGCAGAGCCAACAGCAGTGATTCAACTAATGGAAATCTTTGAAAAGTTGGTCATGATTTTACTTTTGCAGTCATCTTGCTTCATTAACTGAAATAACACAGAAACAACTGCACAAATGCAGCTGTTGCTACACTTAAGATGATATAACATGCTTTCTTCAAGAGTATGGTACAGTGGCAGACCACAGCAAGATCCCTCTGACCACGTTGCATAGATTTTCAATGCCTGCAGCATGCTTCCGGAATCTTTGAATGATAAGTAGGGCCTGCAAGAAGCACTTCAACAGAGGTGTAACATAGTGGCATACCTGTGACATGATGAATTTTTAATGAGGAGGTATGCTGTTGCATGATGATGAGGGTATCAGTTTCTGTTGTTCTAGTGACTATTTAGAGTTTAGATTTACATTTTGCTTTGTAATCTCTGTGCAGGTAGTAAAACCACAATTGTGAGCTGCTTAGAAAACAAATTCTGCCTCATTTAATTAGTGGGGTTTTTTTTTTTTTTTTTTTTTAAATCTTTGGTTTTGTTTTTAAACACAATATACTAAAAAAGAAGAGCAGCAAGGATTAATAACAGGAGAGGTGAGAAACATCTAAGGGCCCTGCTTGCTTCTATACTATTCTAACAACTCTTTCAGCTTATCTGTCGACACGTAGTGTGGCTAATTCACACAAGAAAGTTTGTGCCAAATACAAAGAACATCTGTTCTCTGGGAAGTAATTTTTGTACAAATATAGTACAGATGATTAATCTAATGTCTTTTGCGTGTCCCAGTTGTTGATAGGGAAGATACTAAAAAAGCCAGGTCATCTTAAGATTCTACTTAATGCTTTTGCTGAGCTTTGTCTTCTGAGAATATCCTGCATGTTGGCACCCTCATAGTTTTAGTACACTCAAGCTGAATTTATCAGATGATGTCTCTTGTAAGAAGGCATTTGAACATCAAAAACTTAACAGCATTGATACCTCTCACCTACAGATGGTGTATGATGTTTGGGACAAAATATAAACTACAGTTTTCTCCGTTCTTTCCTTATTTAATAATCAGTAGTTAAATTTACTCCAGATGTAATCTATGCTCACATTTTGATTCTCTTTTAAGCAAACAAAACGATCTTTAAAGAAGTGTACTACTGTCATCTCAGCAAGATGCAGACAAAGCTGCAAGTAAAGAAAGTTCATTTTGTTAATGACTTCTTGTCCATGAGGTAGAAGTACAAAAAGAAGGAAGGAAAAAAGATGGTAGAAACAGAAATAGGTTTTGCCTCTTTCTGTTAAGAGTTGGTGCTTTTGGCTGGATTTAAATGGTAAAGTTGAACTTACAGAAAAGTTATTCCTTTATGGAGTCTGTGTGTTATTTTAGTTTGTGCCTTTTTTTTTTTTTTTGAGGGTGAATTTTGGAACACTTATTCCATTTCTAGAAGTCCTAATCATTGAATCATCTCTGTCCTGTAATATTTCTGGCTGTAATATATGAATAATAGAATTGGGGCCATACTGAAACAAAGAAAATGATAGATGTTGACACTAAAAAAGCCCCATATGGGAATGATAACATTTGCCATGCTTTGCAGATTGGAGGTTTTAATGTCCTGCTCCAAATGGAGTAAGAGGTGGCATGTTTTTCTATTTTCCAGCTTGCTTTCAAATAGCTTCAGAATCAGTGTTAGGTAATAATTCATTTTTCAGTGAAATTCTGGTATGGTCATGTACAGTGATTTGGAAGTACTGTGCTATTATGGGCAGGAGAAAGAATTGGTGGCAGAGGGATTTATGCATGTAGGGTATCTTTTTCTATTTTTGGACGCTGTCCTTGTCATCATAGCCACTTCCTTTGAGAATTGTTTGAATTAATGAAGAAGTTATTCCTTTTATGTTTGTTTTTGTTATCTTAATTTTAAGGTATGTCTTTGAGCTTTGTTTTAAAACTGCGTAATCATTTGATTATAAGAGCAATCCTAAAATAACATAGAGGTCTTGTTTCTTTTGGGAAGGACTCAAGGTTCCAAGGCTTGATGACTGTTTCTTACTGCTCTAAACTTTGTTCTCTTGACATGCTGAACTGATAGAAAAAAGTCCTGAAGGAATAAGTTGCAGCCTTAAGAAATACGAGAGAGCAGCCCAAAGTGAAATGTCTGACTGCTGAGACTTGTTGGCTCACCACCTAATGGCAAGCTTCGTTCCCTCTGCTTCTCTCATGACTTGTTCCTTTCTAAGCTGGCTTTGTAATATCTAGTTTACTCGGATAGAGCTGTCCTGGTTAACTCCTCTGAGATAGCAAAATAGTGTGCCAGCAATGGTCAAAACTTGGTGAATCTTTAAGACCTCAATGACTTTACCCTTTGAGAGACTTGCAGTTTTCTACATTCCAGTCTGGACAGTAAGCCTTTTTTTTTTCTTCTTTGGCATGTAACAGTTGGATTATGTATTGCATTTATGCTCAAGTGCTTGTGCACTGTTTTTGAGACAATATGAACTTAATCAAGAATTAATTCATACATTGTTAGTTACATCTATTTTAATGAGACCAAATAAGATGTGGTTAACAGATATGGGGAGTGCATTGATTGGAGAGTACAGAAATGTGCATAAAATTAAGGTCTGTAAATTAAAGTTTGGACTATTTCAATCTCCTGTTACTGGCTTATACCTGGTGAACTTCCATAAACTATTAAAGTTTCTTTTATTGCACCTTGGAGTCTTGAAATCCAACTCAGCCTTGTAAGAGCACTTAACATATGTGTAGCTCATGAAAATAATGATTTATATCTAAACCTGCCTACTGGTGTTTGTTTCATGTCTGCTTCCATCAGTTCCGCTCCCAGTGGGCAGCTTTCCAAGCTGCACAAATGACTACTGCTAATGGTGCCGATATCTCTGTTGGCAGCTTTTGCAAAGTAATCAAGAGCTGAATTGGTTTGGGCATTCAGCTTGGCTCACTTGTAATGCAGGTAACTCTGTGATGAGACATTTTGGAAGAGCTTGTACTAACACCGTGTTTGTTCTTTCTCTACCAGCTTTTCTGCTGTATCTTCCCACATGTCATTTGCACATTCATGCACATGTATCTTCTCACAAATGTCATACTCAGCAAAACATATTACTGGAAAAAGAAGCTAATCCATGTACTCTGACAGATTCCACCAGTAACCTGACAGTCCTGAATAATGTAAATTTGACAGACCTTTTAAATGAAGTACACAGCCAAGGATTGAAGCATGGTTGTGCTTGATCTATCTCTAGATTAGCTCTTAAAGTATATTGTTTAATGTTTTATATCTGCCATCAAGTGTACCAAACCCCACATTTTCTGTACTCTGAGAATTATTTTAATCCTGAATAGGGACAAATGTAGAAATTGTGATTCTTTTTGTTGGAAATTGTAAAAAAAGACGACTTTGGAAAGTCGAGAAGCTCTCTTTTCTCCCAGTGTGCTTTTTGATATGATGGGGTTTGTTTCGGTTTTGGTTTGATTTTGTTGGGTTTTTTTGTTTGTTTGTTTGGGCTTTTTTTAAGCCATGTCTGGACTTCTGTCCAAAAAATCACATTTAAATGCTTTACTTCTGCTTATTTTCCTGCAGGGTAATATGAGTTGGGTGAGGTATTTCACCTCTCTGGTGTGATTACTGAAATCTTTATCTACAGACTTAGCTAAATATATGTAGAAAAGATATTTAGCTACTGTGTATGTTCCTCTGTAGGACAGAAAATAAACTTTTTAATACACGAAAATTATTAAATTTAGAAGTGACCCTAGTTATCAACTTTGGCAGATTGTAATGACAGGTGTCAGGGCCCATCTTTTTTTCTCCTCTTTGGTAGTTATTTTATTTTTGTACTAATCTGGATCAGTATAGCTTACGTTGTTACAGTGCCACTGAACAGATGAATCTCAGTCATGACCTGAGAAGACTATGTATTGTTCTTCTCTTGCACTGCTTCAGATTTTGAGGAGGGTGCCAGCAAGCTGTTACAGATTTTGGTATTCAGATGAATTATTTTTAGATTTTAGACTAAAACAGTAAGTCATTTTGGTATATGCTTAGAATTCCCCTTAATAAACAAGACCTATGAGGATAAAAATCTTGTAAAATATTATGAAAAATAATATAAGTTGTTGTCTTAGTTTTACATTGGCTGCAATCCCTCATTAAAAAGATATAGAAGACTGCATGTATATCAATCCAAACTTTTGAATTCCTAAAAGCATCTCTTCAGGAAAAAACAAAACTGAAATTTTTCTTCACTTTTTTTTCCCTTCCAAAGGTTACCAAGAAGGTGGAAAGGAATTTAGTCTGTGTAAACTCTTGCATCAATGAATTAAAGAATATGCTTGGGCATAGCAGAACTTTTAGAGTTGAAAGCCTTGTTCTTTTTGTGAGTAGAGAGTTTTCTGAGCAGCCTTATTCCTTCTTACAGATCATGCAAAACCTGTATAACACTGAGAACACTATGTTTGTAATTCAGAGATGAGGTTAAGCTGATTTTTTGTTAGTATCTTGTTTTACCAGTCACTGTGAATATTGATGTACAGCAGACTCTGATGCATAATTTTTCCCAGGGAGTTTCTGATGAGTTGATTTGCTGTTTGACTAATCTTTTAATCTTAATTTCAAAGAGACAGGTGAATGGATGTGTTCTCATTTGATGCAAAAACCAGATGATGGTTATTTTGTTGAGATATTGAATTTCACTTTTGTTTTGCTTACCAGTCTGAAATTTTTGTGATCTTCATTTTTATCAGATTCTGGTTTTGTTGAGATTAATCTATTTTTTCTTTATATTTATTTTTTCTTTGGGGTGAGGTTTCCTCTCACGTCCATTTTTTCCATTATTACATGTGTCAATTCTAACTTTTCCTTTGTGGGACAGTGCTGTCCTCTGTAGTATGGCAATATGTTATGCTTATAAACATTATTTGTAAACAATAAATCTGTTTGGGGGCTTAGATGTTCTGAAATAAAAGCTAGTATTGATTCACCTGTTTAGAGTGAACGTATATTGGTGAGGAAAAAATACAATGGTTTTTGTAGTAGGAGTAGATATCCTTTGCAATTCAAAAGCCTTTTTTTTTTTACATTTTATGGCCTACATTTCCAATAATTCACTTCCTTTTAAAATCTTGTGGATGTAAACCACAGCTTCTTTCACTCTCTCTGACACAGCTTGCTTTATTTTACAACTTTGGCACCCTTGAGCACTTGTCTTTTGGGTCTTTGCTCTTGGTGTCAGATTGAAAAAGTCTCCAGACTCCTCAGTAATGGATGTTTTACTAAAATAGATATGTCTCACAGTATGAAATTACTTGCACTGGCTTTTTTTGTCTACATTCATCTCTGAGCTTAGCATCTGTTTTCCATATGCTAGGAAAGAATTATAAGTTGCAAGTTATATTTTGGTGTGGGTATCAGCTAGCTTTCACATTAGAAGCAATATGGCCTTTATATTATTAGGAGTATTTACTTGGAAGATTGCGTATATAAAACTATCACTCTTGGGTACAAAATTTACCCACAAAGTAATGTATTCAGTTAATCTCTAAGGATGTTTACAAACATGTATGGTAGGATTCTTATAATATAACTTGACTTTTGTGTCTGAGGGCTCTGAATGTGCTGTAAAAATCCTATCCATATGGCGGTTTTTTCCAGGTGCAAAAATTGGTTTAATAATTGGTTCATAAAAATAATTTTGACAATATTATTTTACTGGATACTGCAGATGGGGAGCAGTGAAATATGTTTTGTTTGGGTTTTTTTCCTTGTTTTTTAAAGATTCCTGTTTAAATAAAAGTGAGCAGAGATAATTTTTCCACATGACATCTGTTTACAATCATACGCTATTGTCATTTCCTGTTTTCTTATTTTTATTGATTTGCTGTGAGGTCTACCTCCTGTCTAGTTTGTGAATGGCCCCAAGGTTCTGTAATATGTTTGCATATTGGTTTTTTTTTTCTTGTGTGTGGGAGGTTTTTTCTTCCCTTGACTCTATCATCTTCATGTTACTAAAAATGACTTTCTTATACATTGTTCTGTAGAATGATCTGATTTGTTAACCAGGATTCAAGCAATAATGAATTTCATAGAGGTTAACCCCCCCACAGTGAGCACTAGCATGACATGTCCTTAGCTTGATATTGTATGTTAAATCTTCTCCTCATAAGTTTAACTTGATCTTAATCAAGTTTGAATGGAAGAAGAGCTACTTCAGTTTTGGGTAAAGACATCTGATTGCAATGCTCAGAAAGCAGGTAAAGCATTAAACTATTTAAATCTGGTTTTGTACAAAAGATGGCAAAATACTGTTTTTGGTTTTCCTTGTTTATATGTAACTTACAATATGCTCGTTATTGCCAGTTACATTTTTAACTTCTTGTACTTTCAGAAACTTAGGGCATGATATCAGAAGAGTTTCATCATCTGCAAAGAGAAAGTGTCTATAAGCTTCTCTGTGGTCTTGCAGAACTTGTTCTCTGTTTCTTCCTCACTTCCCAGGCAATTGTAATTATTTAATAAGAATCCTTAAATCCTTGTATATAGTTTAGCTAATCCCCACAACTGGAAGCATTTTGATACATAACCATTTTCCTCAGTGGGCTGCAATTTGTAGGGTAGAGAAATATTAATTTTGAACACAAATGTACAAATAAATACTGGCCATTAATTACCCATGTATTCTAAAATGCATATAACACTGAGTACTTGAAGCAAAATAACTTTGGTGCTTTAACTGAGACTAGGTTGTTATTATTCAGGAGTATTTGCTTCCCTTTGTCACCATGTAATATGTTGCTTAAAAATTTACAGCTAGAACCATTTCAGCAGAGAGTGCAGAACTTTGCTAGTAATGTGAAAATTATAATTTAAGTTATCTGTGCTCTACTAAGAGATATATGTGAGTGTGAGAAACTCCCGTTAGAATGAAGTAGAGGAAATGCTTCTTACTAGTGAGGTTTGACAATCACATTCTGTGACAAGATGAAATGTTACAGAAGGGCTCTACTCTCATAGAGTAACCTCTGTTAAGTATGCTGTTGAACAGTGTCCTCTGGAAAGGAATTTGTCTTCCAGTCTTTTAATTGGAAGTAGAAATGGGAAAAGCATTTTTGAATGGTTAAGGTATGTTAACTAGCACTGACTGTATTCCTGTATTTTGGGAAGATAGTGGATGTTGATAGGTACCAAAGGAAGGCAAATGAATAGGTGTGCTTAGGTTTATTATGGTCTTTATGGTCTTTTGGTCTTTATGGTTTATTAACATCTATCTTTTGACATTTATTTGTTTGCTTCACTGACTGGCTTGGATTTGCAGCTGACATTTTTGGAAAAGCAGTTGTTTGTTCAACAGCAGTGTTTCTCACTTTAGCAGTCACTATTTTGGGTGTTGTCTTGTTTTCCTTGCATGTGCACATGCAGGACTGATTGTGGAGTCATTATCTTGTCAACAAATGTCAGGTGGATAGGATGCTTTGTCCTTTAACACTCCTCTGTTTAAAGGCTGCTCATTCTGCTTTGGAATCATTGCTGTTTCCATAGTTAAAATTTCTCTGCTGTGGCCCATCTGTCTTCACCAGCACTCTTTTGTCTTCCTTTTGAGATCCTGTTCTGTTACCTTTTTTGATTTTTCACTTTTTCCTCGTTTGTGCTTAACTTGACTGGATTTGTTTTCCAGATTATTGTCTTTCAGAGATTAAATGCTCTCCTAAGATCAACAGTGTTTCTTTTCTGGAGGTTCCTACAGGTGCCTAATAAAGCCAGGGTTCCACAGTAATTAATACCAAATACTGCTGCCATTGTCCTCTCCTGTACTAATTTGGCCTAGAGTATGTATAATAATAGAAATGCTGCATGAATATATATGAAATTAGAGATATTATTTATCTTGACATTTATGGTGCTCAATAAGGGAGAAGGCTCATGAAAGTTTGAGAATGGCATTTACATAATTTGTGTAACTGTTGGGGTTTTTTCCCCAACTGCATAGGGAACCTGTGGGTGGGTGGAAGAAATGAAGTTAAAACAGTTTTGGAGGAAACAGTGGAATTTTCAGTATTTCTTTCAAGAATGATTAGCTATCATGAAATAGATTGTCTGTAAAAGTGTAAGGTATAAATAGTCAACAATATTTAGAAGTAATTTACATACAGAATTGACTTTTCCCTCAGTTGTTTGACCAATCTAATGTTACACATGTGAAATCCGTTATTTAATAACTCTCTACCGGTTGACTATATATAATCTCTAGAATCAAATTCCCTTTATGCACTCAAGAGGATTTTAATGTGAAAGTTTAGACAGGAGGTACTGTGCAAGATGGCATCTTTTGAGGTTTTTATTCTGCTCTTATTTAAATATCTGATTGCTGCAGAGCTGAGCAACCTTCAAATGCTAACTCCATGATTTGTGAATTAATTAAAGTACATTTATACAATTATAAAGTGAGATATTTTTGATGAACTCCTAATGTCAGTCTGATTCAAAATTACTTCCATTTGTGATCCATTTATGGCAAGTGTTCTTGCCTCAAGTGAGTTTTTCCTATGCATGTAAATAAGAAATTGTCATATCCTCTGAAAAATCTCTGCTGTTTGTAACAAGCATATTGTATTCATAAGCGACAACTGCATATAATGTGCTCCTTTGTTATTGGTACAAGTTGATGTCCTGGTTATGTATTTCATTTTGGGATCAAAGAATTTGTTCTGTTTCTGTTTTGCTCCTCTGAAGAACTTCATATGCAGGTAACAGTAAGTTCTTCATTATATTTAACCTTCGATAACTGCTTTTCTGTGAATCTCCCATAGAAAGTACTGCTTTTATTAAAGCTGCTTTGTATTATCCCTTCTTTGATATGTAATGCTTTAATCTTTTATCCAGATTTTTCAGGAATATTTGAAAATTTCCTTTTCTATTAAGAATATGCATTTGTTAAATCTGGAATGGCTTTTAGAGAAGGATGACATAGATTAATATATTAACATTTTTAAAAAGTAATGAATAATTCAAAACTATGTATGAGTATATTGCAGAAATAATTATTAATATTTTTACATTTTCTAATGAAGAGTATTCCAAAATCATCAGTGTTATTGTTGCATGATATGTTCACTTGTTTTCTAGTTTAGGTAGATGATACACTTTCAGACATTCTTTCCAGCTGTCTTTGAATTAGATTCCATTTCCTACACCCAAAAGACAAAAGTAAAAACCCACCTTGTATAGTTTTACAGGGTATGAAAACAATCCCTCTCTTTTTGTTTATACCACCTAGCTCACAGATCTGTGTCTCATTAGCATATTTATTTTTTCATATGCTGACTGTATTTTTTTCTGAGTCATTCTTACTGCAGACATTTATTTAGGAGACATTCAAAGTGTGAACGTAGAACAGCTATGTGAAAAAATAGATTTAATCCTATCTGCTTTTGTCTTCCTGCCCCATATATGAATATTCATATTCATATATGAATATTTAACGAGAATGTATTTAGTTCATTTAAGAACACTGTCCTCAGGACACTCAAATTCAAAACAGATGGAGCAACAGTAGGGACAGCAGGTAGCAGAAAACTGATTTGCAACACTCAAGATACAAGAACTGAATACCAATGCACCATTTTTGATCTGTTTTTCTAAGGTAACGAAGCTGCTGTGAGCATATATTTTGCTTACATGTTGTTGTCTAACAAAACAAGCCAACAGAGGGAACCCCGAGGCCAGAGGAGGAGGGGGAGACCTGCCCTGTTGTGGAAGAAAGGAGATATTCCTTGCAGCGTGTGCAGGGCTCAGATGGGAGCAGGTCAGTGTTCATGAAGGAATGTCCACCATGGAGAGCTACACGCTGGAGCAGGCTTGGTTTGTTGTTTGGGTTTTTTCCCAAAGAACTACAGACTGAGGGGAACTTGTGCTGGAGCAGAGGAAAAGCATGAGTGGAAGGAGTGAAAGAGAGATACCTCTATATGTATCATATGCCTTTGAGTCCCACATGTTGTTATTGTGGTGTGGTTTGGTTTGGGTTTTTTTTAAGTAAGTATTTTAGGGGGAAAAAGAAACAAGTGAAATGTTCCATTTCTGTGCTTGTTAGTTTAGTTTAATACTTGCTGGCCTCACGTGTGGAGAAACAGGAAACAACTGTTTCCCATTCACTTTTTCTGTTCCACTAATGATTCGTGTATCTTTAGTGTAGGAACCCTCTGTGGCTGTTTCCCTTGCTGGAAACTTTTGTATGGGTTTTTATTTTTTTGTTTGGTTTGATAAAAAAATAAAAAATTTATTGTTCATACTTTTATTGCTCACTTCTTAACTTTGGCCACTGTTGCTTTGTTTTTTTTTTTCTTTACCTTTTCAGTTCTGCCATCACATTTTTATTGACTTTGGGGCATTGGATAGGGACCTAAAGCGTGCACCATTGTCAGTTGTCCTCTGGCTTTATTCAGTGGCATAATGATATTCTTTGTTTTGTTTGCTGTTGCTTTCCTAATGATTTGTACTAGTTCAACCCCCTCTTTGGCTGGTTTGTGTAACTAGGTCATCGGCACACTTTGTTGTATTGCTGTTTAACTCTTCTGCTCTGAACTCATATATATGTATTTTGAGCAGCACAAGCTGATGCATATGGTAAATTAATTACTTCCTACCCCTGTAGAAAAAAAAACCAAACAAGCAAACAACAAACCACCAACCAACCCACATTATACCCATTTTGTTGCCTTTTTTTTTTTTAGCAGAAAGGTGTTTCTAGTTTCCTTGGAGTTTTCTGAAGAGACATGTATCTGGATGTTTAACTTAAGGAAAGGATGGCCAGACTTTCACAGGTAACATTCTATAAATAGGTGATAGTAGGTCTCAAGGTATTAAAAATTGCCATTTGATATCAGTGGTGCTCAGATTTACTTTATGTATTTAAATGTGTAATACATTTAGTGTAATTCCTGTTTGTCATACTTCTTGCATTCTGGTTTAATTCAGTAATTTTTTCAGTCATTAGAAATAGGCAAAACAAAAAAAAACCCTTCATAGTAAATGTGCTCTTTTTAAAAAGTTTAAAAGTTCATGTGGGTGTTGGCTTTTTTGTGATTAGTATTTTGGTATGCTCTGCGGGGAAATAGTTTTTGAGGAAGTTGTGAGCCTTTGAACGCAGTGTACTGTGTCAGTAAGGGTGTGGTCTGTGAGGCACACATTGCACGTGCCTCTGGGAATTTGTGAATTTTCCATTTGTAGTAATAGTTCTTAGTTAAATTGCACATTGTACTGACTGTGAATCAAGGTGTTGGCTGAAGAGGAATGAGTGCAGAGTTAGCGCAGGGCTTGGCCAGGAATGATGATTGGGATATTGTTCTCAGCTGGGTTTGTGTGATCTGATTTAAGGAAAAACTATGAATGACATTTTTTAAAATAGGTTCAAATTCATTTTAGGAGGGCTGGTGCGTTGTGTTGTGGTTTGTAGATGTGATGAAGCACAAGAAGTTAGCACCAAGTGTTTGATTACTGCATGTCCAAACCAGTGATGTCATAGGCAGATATCACATAGGCCACGCTTCTGACTTCCTTATGTAATAATATATTCAGTGTCTGTTTGCAGATTGATCAAAACTGTATTATTTCATATTGTCAGTGGATGATAGTAAGAAAATGATGCTGTGACTTCAATAAAGAAATTATTTGGAATTTGCAGTTTCCCTTCACCATCCCTCTGTTTTTCACAACAGAAGAGCACTCTTGATCAGGACAATGTGTTTAAGAGTGTGAGTTCTGCATTGTCATTAATGGGCCTTCTACTACGCTTCCAATCACTAGTAATTTTTGCCATTGATTAGCTTAACACTGCTTTGGTAACTTTCAAGTGGTTCACCTCCAAACAGTTTCAGCTGTATTGTGAATAGCAGAGCTTTTAATTCCCAAGCCTGCTATGCTATTACCAGTAAATTGTATTACAATTTCAGTTTACTCCCCTGGTTCCTAGAACTGTAGGTTGTTCTTGGAATAGCCTCATGAACTAGATGATGAAGAATGCCTATTTCATATTTGGCCTGTATACTCCTAGTATCCTAATAAACAGGTTAATTAATTGTCTACAATTAACCCATATCTGGGGCTAAACTACAGCAGCTGTATTGGGAAAAGAGAGGAGAACCATGGGTTGCAATGAAAACAGCTTGAATGAAACAGCAAAATTAATACCAATGCCAGTATAAAGTAAACAAAGTTACACTCAGACCAACAAATGTATAGTGGTCACAATAAATGGGCAGGGCAGATCCTCCACCCCTATTCTCAGCAAACTTCACCCTTTATACTGAGTTTAACTTTTATGGTCTGGGATACGTCTGTGAGCCAACTTGGATCAGCTGCCCTGGCTGACTCCTAACTCCAAACAGCCTGCAGACCATGGCCGATCTATGATTCTGTCCCAATGAAACCAGGACGTCAGTTCATATGAATGTTCAGAATTAACATGTAATATTGGTTTTTTTGGGTTTTTTTTTTGTTTTGTTTTTTTTGTTCTCTCAAGACTGTGCCAGTTCTGCTTCACTGCTCTATGGCTAGGAGATTTCACTCTGCTTGATATAATAAAGAGGCTTTGCCAAAAATTAACCACTTACACAGCTGCCAGTTATTTTTCATTGTTGTAAATCACTTAAACATATTATCAACTTATAAACAAAAGTGTATAAATGTACTGAATGCTCAAAAGTTCTAAGTAGAAGACTATACCAGCTTAAAGAGTCTCTACATCATAGAGCAAAGAGCAACAAAGTGCCCTTCTCTCCAGAAAGAGACTCTCTTAATTGAAACTCCTTGCGTTTTTTGTTTTATGTTTTTTCATTTAATGTACCTGTCAAAGTTCTAGAAAGTGCCAAGTTTGGCAAAAATGCAAGCTTTTTGTACGAATTCTGGATGCTTTCAGCACTTGCTACCATTTTACCTGAAGGCAAAAACCTATCAACAGCCTTGAACCTGTGTTTTTTCTTGGAAAAATATAATGGGAGAATTTGAGGGGAGCATCTTGTTTCTTTTGGAATTTGGCAACACTTGTCCACTTAAAATATTCAGAAGTGTCATTAAAAGGTTTCAGGAGTGAAAAGTAAAATGTTTCTCATGTGGAAATACTCACTTTATGGCAGGAAATCTTTATTGCATACCCTCAAAATAAAATAATTCTAACACAAAGATTGAAAACAGAAATGTATATATAGGTATATTGTGTTAAATAAGGATTTGCTCTGTCCTGCCATCTCTTTAAAGGAAGTGACTTTAAATGGTGTAAATTTTACCCTGGATCTGGGCCTGACTTCAAACTTGTTTTCTGTTGCTGAGGGGCATATTTATTTAAAGGACAGTTGGGCTAGGAAAATTGTTGGACTGATGAAACCTTGTAGTAATGGAAAAAGTATAAATCATTGAAAAACTGCTCAGCCTAATTCAGCAAAATGTGACATTAACTAGTATTCTTTTGCCAGTAAAAGCTATGTCCACATTAGGACATTAGCTATGCCAAATATTGTGCCTCTTGGTCTCTGCCACAGCAGAAAAACCCCTATTTTCATATTTTCTCCTCTGGCTGCACTTCTGGAGAAAGACAGAGAAAAAGATTCAGCAAGTATAAAAACCTCAAAGAATCAACGGAAGAAACAGGCAGTTATGCTTTTTGTAGAAAATAAATCATGACTGTGTTATCAGAAGTGGATCTGAGTGAGCCTTGAAGCAGCCTACCAGTAAACCAACAGGCATTTGTCCAAGCATAGCAGGCTTGGTAAGGGGAGAAGTAAATGATGAAACTTTTACTCTGGAAAGTACTTGGTCTCTGCCAAGAGGTTCTTTCCTTCCCCATGTGGAAGCTGTATAGCAATGGAATTACGTTGTCAGTGTTTTAATCTCTGAATTGTGGGATTATTCTAGCAATTGACCCTTTTTTGTTCAGGACTGAAGCTGTGGGTATGGTCAGGAAATATTAATGAAGACATGTAGCTTTTGCTAATAGCACTGGCGTGAGAAACTGTTGGGCAAGTTCAACTGTAAGTTGTAGGCCATGCCAACATCTACAGTGGTGATATGGGGAAAGAACTGGATCCTGCTACCTGTATTTAAAGAGAATAGCTATGTGCCACTAGATACAGTTAGCATTACTAATTAAAATTAAAAGAATTCAAATTTTCATATCATCAGATTGTTGTTATATATGTGGTTCATTACACACAGTTACTGCAGACAAAACTGTTGAAAGTTGAGACAAGCTAAAAGGAGGGAAGGCCTACTGATGCAAGACTAGAGTTGGAGGGAAATCAGTTTTCCCTAGGAAACTGGTTATTGGTGTATTATTTTTGTATGTATATTTATTCTTGGATAAATTGTTTTATTTAATTGTTAATTTTTAACACGCATCATTATTTTTGCACATAGTATCATTCCAGACTAATGTAATCTTCTGAATAAGTATGTATAATATGCATATTAAAGTTGGCTGATTTTTTTTTTTGGTGGATGTGATTCCTCCATGGTCTAATTTCTGCCTGAACATTTTAACTTTGACAGAGTATAGGGACCAAAGAACTTCCCACTTAAGTTTACTTGTTCAGGGTGTTCCTATAGATATTTTTATTGGTGAAAACTTTTGGTAGGTCTGTTTGGATATGTAGCTCACCCTCAGCTAGCTGAATCCAGCACTCTAGGATGCTTTCACAGTATGGAAATGACACTGACTTACAGAACTGCTACTAGCTCTGCAAAGGGCAGAACAAAAGTTGTGGTGTTTTTAATTAATGATGTATATAGTTCTACTGCTGTGGGCTTTTAATGCAATTTTTGTTATATGCCACCTCTGTTTAGATGAGGCACACAAGCAAGTTTCCCAAAGCAAAATATATTTTCTTCCATACAAAAATAATGTAAATGGATGGTAATAATTATGAATTTATTATTTATAGGTTTGCTTCTGTCATACCTGAGAAATATGAAAGCTGTGGAATTGCTGGTTTTTGCCATCATAATGATGGCATCATCATAAAAGAGAAACCAACAGATCCCTAAACTGGGAGGACAAAAGGAGACAAAATCTCTTATTTGAATCTACTTGGCAATCGGATAAATGTATTCACTTTACTTTAAAATTATCCTACCAAAACACAGGTTTATCAAATTTGTCATGGAACATTATTAAACACAAAATAAATAAACATATTTTTCATATTATCTGAAGACTTTGGCTCTCAGTCTTACTGATTGTGTAGGTACTTGTTTCTAAAACATTTTTAGTTAGCAGCCCCGAAAGTAAATTTTGAAAACAGCAAAACGCTCTCATATCTTTGCTTACCCAAAAGGAGCCCAGTCTTCCAAAACAGAAACACTAGCCTCTGTGATGGCTTTTATTTAAAGTCATTATCTTCATCTTCCTTATTTTACCAGGCTGTTACTGGTCTCTGTGCAAATTTTTGCATGAGTTAAGGCCCTGTAGCACATCAGAATTGCAGTCCACAAAGGCCATGAAAATGTGGGCCCTTGTCAATGACTAGTTGGTTTTCATCATTTTCTTTAAGGACTGCAGTTTTTTGTCTGGTTGACCAAACACAAAATTTCCTTTAATATGTGGGAAGCTATTTGAATGTTATTCAGATACGAGTTTTTGAGATGTTAATTTCTTCTCCTTTTTAAAATGCCCTTTCTCTTTGAGTTTTATGTCTAACACTGAATACTATTTTTAGATTGCATCTGCATCAACTGCTTGAATACGAGGTCCTATTCACTGGCAAGAAGATGAGTTTGATGCTAGACTAAAAAAGATTTGATAACAGACCAGTCAGATAAGGAAGCAGTGATGTTAGCAAAACAAAATGAATTCCTTTTTTCCTTTTCCCATTTGCTTTTCCTTTTCCCATTTGCTTTTCTCTCAAGCTTCAGACATGCTTTATTCTGTGTAATGAAAATCATTTTGGCGGTTGAACTTTAAAAGTGTACCAGTGAAGTGCCCGCACCTGTCAAGCAAATCAGTGTGGTCAGGCTTTCCAACTACACAATTACTTCTATTGCTTCTTTTAGGATTCATTAAGATGAACATTATCCAATATTCTTTCCCTGATTTTCATCTGGTTTGATTTACTCACAGTAGTGGAAGGAGAGTCACAGGTATCTGCTTGGAAAAAGAAAATAAATCTATCATCTCAGCCCAATGTAGGAGGTTTTATTTTTCAACTCTTGACTTTTAGGCAGTGGAATTTTTATTCATTGAGTCAAGAAGATACATAGATGCTGTAAAATGAGTTTCCTTGCTTTTGACAACTCTCTTCTTGCTGCTTGATGATGATGGTGACTCTAAATCTCTTGTGTTTTATGGCACTGTACATGAGTATGCCACAGGTTAAAGAATTGTACAGGGAGATAAAAGCCTGATGTTTAGCTCTAGGTATGTTAATAAAAAATAGAATTGCTAGAATAATTTCCAGTTAGCTAAATTTCCCTGACTTTTTTTGTTGCAATGTGAAATGATTTTAAGATAAGAAAAAAGAACACATGTAATGAAATGACCATCTAAAAAAAAGAAAAAATCTTGTGGCTTAACCTTTTATGATCACAACTAAGGCAATGGTATTTACTAGCAGAGTGACAAAATAATTATTTTGTGGTAATACAACATTGATTGAAAATGTAGGATTTTTTTTTTTAGTAGAGTTTATATGATGTAATACTGAAATCAGCGTTCATGAGCTTGCACAGGCATCACTTTTATGACTACATAACGGTGTTTTTGTTGATGTGAGGCTTTCTTTTATGGAGCCTGTTTTTATCTGTGAAGGACTGACTGGTATTCTTATATTCCATGAAGAGAGAATCTTTCTATTTCCAACCTCGGACATTTCCAATTTCCATCTTTCCTTCCATCCTTCCTTCAGTCCTGTGTAGTTTTCAGAAAAAAAAAAAAAAACAAAAAACAAAAAAAGATAAACTGTAAAGATTTGAAATAGAGCTTTTTGATTGTTTGGTAGCCTATAAGGGAAGATATAAAATGGTCAGAGCCATCTAGTCTGTTTTCATCTTTCTGTCATTCTGCACACCAGAGAGATGGGGACTAGGAGTGTTGTGAAGGTGAAATTTTCTAATGTAAAATGTATCAGAAAATCGATTAGAGAATTCTTAACCAAGAATTAATAGCATGCCTCAGAGAAATGGCATTCTGTTAATGTGTCTACCACAGCATTTTAACATGAGGAGTTTTCCCGTTGACAAGTGGGAGAACCAAACTCTCATGGTGCTTCAGAGATTTTGTTAAAAATAATTGGGAAACTCTGCTATGTGTCCTATACTATCTGGGGAGTTATGAGCAGACAGTATCTTCCTCATGTCCTTGTTTGTAAACTATATGAATTGTTTTCTTTGATTAGGGGAGGACATTACCAAGAAGTTTCTTTTGACAAATCTCTAGTTCTTTAGCCAAAAACGCTGTAAGCATTATTCAGTCCCAAAATCATATCGACTGCATGTCATATTAAGAAAATAATATTTCTAAGATGGTGAATGAATTTGATCTAACAACCTCACCATTGGTATTTTCTTATATTAAGCAGGAAGAGGATAAAAGGATATGTAAGCTGAGAGATGTCTTTCTCTCTGTCCATGCATTTTTTCTTTCTGGAAGTGAAGGCAACACTTTCAGGGACCTGAGTGTAAGGTTATAGTATATGAACATACTGAAACTTCCCTTCATCTTTCAA
Source organism: Todiramphus chloris collaris (assembly GCA_025345505.1). Lineage (NCBI taxonomy): Eukaryota > Metazoa > Chordata > Aves > Coraciiformes > Alcedinidae > Todiramphus > Todiramphus chloris. The sequence continues at coordinate 31,994,034 of JANVCC010000017.1, forward strand.
ATCCACCATAACATTAAAATACTGTTTCAAAATTAACATGAAAATCAGCTAGTGCTTACCTCACTGTACCAAAAAATCGTTATTTTTCTGAGCGCTTTTCCAGAATTCTTTTCCTAGTTCTCCTATTGCTTTTGGCTTGCTTTGTCTCAGGTTTTTCAGGGTTCATTGGCATATGTTTGGTTTTCCTGTCATTCAGACTTTATTCAACTGTTCTCTTCAGACAGTGCAAACCATCCTCTACAATGAATAAGGCAGGACTCTTGCAAGAATAGTAGTATCTGATCATGATTACCATATAGGTTAGATTAAGAGTGCAAAGGATTCTTTTTGTTATTACTGATTTCCTGACTTTCCATTTATCTGATGTATATTCTCTTATCTTTGTGTACACAGAAAATTACACTGTACATACATCTATGATTTTGATACATGCAAAAATATTTGCATTTATATCCAAATTTAAATTTCATTTGCCCATGATGTAGTGCTTGGGTCTTACTATACTTTGAAATCTATTATTGAGAAGCATGCATATCACCTAAGGGAATATATTAGATGTGATTTACTGTATTTTGTCATGATTTCATGGCCCCAGGGTAAATAACAGTGTCAGTGAAAAATCCTACGCAGGCATGCATTTAATAAGATATACTAAATAAACAATCTCTTCTATGAAGGGGAAGTTCATAGTTTTTGTAAACATTTGTTAATGTGCTATAAAATACAGAAATATGTCGATAATATTTTCAAACATTAATTTGCAATTCAGTATTTGCCACTGGTTGGGCTATGTTTTATGTTATATGAATGTGGCTACACAATGTAGCTAGTTTGGGAATCTTGTAAAATATACTGTGTCAACCTAGACGTAAGTCAAATGCTCAGTTTTTGTCTGATTTTGCTCAAGAGGCTTTTTTCTCTTTCTTGTCCCTCCCTCCCCTGATAATTAGTTCAAGAAATTATTGGGTGTGGGGGTTTATCACACAAGCCTGATGGATAAGGTCAGGCAAGCTTGAAAGGCTGAGCTGAGTCTATCCCTAGGGGTGTACAAGCCTTTTGTCCCTCTCATTTTTACTTCTGCTAGTCACAGGCATAAGCTCTTCAAAAGAAAACATTCACAGATGATGAACATTGGGATGTTTTGCCTGAAGAATTAACCACAGCACAGGATCTGATGTTTCATAATGCACTAGAGAAGATGGAAGGGAGAAGCATAGATTGCTTGGAGCTGCATTTGTCAAATTTTATTTATGAAATAAAAAATATTTGTCAAAAATTGTGATTTTTTTCTGCCTAGCTTTGTATCCACTTTCTACATTTTTTTTTGGTTTATACCAGGTGTAATTAAGACATTGTATCTGATAGTGCTCTTCATTTTTTTTTTTTTTCCTCAAATAGAATTCCTGGCTAGTTTTCTGTAATAGGTTTTTTAACCTCTGTTACCAGACATTTAAGGATAAAATATTCCTATTCCCACTGTGGTTTTATTTCTAGTTTACAAGTGATTCATTTACTTAAAAGGCAATCTGGTGCTGAAGGGTGAAATTAGTTTAGCTGAAGTTAATTCAAGAGGAAATTTGGCCATATACATTTCATATATATGACTTTCCACTTGTTTGCTAATGAAAATATTTCTTAGTCTCTGAAAAAGTGGTTTATGTGAAAGTAAGCAGCTAATGAGGTGAGAAAATACTCTGATTTTATGTCTTTGCAGAAAGTGGGCATCATCATGAACTGTGTGATTACCTACAGTATTGAGCCTGATTAGAAGGTAGCCGACACACATAGTGAGCCAGTCAGAGCATGTGTAGTTTGGCAACAGCAACACAACTGTGCTGCCTTTCACACAGTTGGTTACAGGAGGACAAATGAGAGCGCTCCAACTTAATTTGAACAGTTAAAGGGGATACAGGGATGAATTTGATACTTTTTGATAGAGGAAGGCTTCAGGAATCAAGAGGTTTATAGCAGTGGCTTTAGTGTGGAATGTAGGGTGCAGATTGTTCTGTGTTAGTTTTACTGTCACTAGAACAACTTGTTCTTCCTGATTGTGCATTTTATTTGTGGATTTTTCCTGTCTTAAAGCTAGGTTGTTCTTGCTGGTGTTTTGAAACACGCAATTATCATAGTACTTTATTTTCTAAAGACTCAGTTGTCTGTCTTCTCTTTGTACCCAGGTGTTATAAAAGTCTTCAATATTTGCCATTTTCTTTTTTTTTTAAATTTCTCTATAATTACTTAGATGTAAAGGTTCTCTGCAAATAGCTGTTTGGTTTTGTTGGGTTTTTTTTCTTCATTTTGAGACTTGTTAATTTTCCTTTGAGTATAATAGACATGTTTTTCTTGCCTATTGTTTATTATTTTGCAAACTTTGCAAGTTTCTTGTCCACAGTTGTGACTAGGACACAGTGTATATATATATATATATATATATATATATCTATCTCACTTCAGACTTGCATTGTTTTTTTGCTCAAACGGACTTTCCAGAGCCAGATGTGGTTTTGTGAAGCTCTGTCTTCAGTAAGTTTCCCTCTTCTGTCTACATTGCCAACTCTGTGAGCCCATATTAAGTTCTAGTATCTATGATATTCCCTGGCAGGCAAATCCACAGACCAAACACTCACTGCATAAAAGGCTATGGTGTTATTTTGGAAAAAAAGACAGTAAAAGTCAATCCCTATCATCATTCTTCAATGTTACCATTTGAAAAGAAGCAGCAAGAATGCTTAAAAGTTTTAAGTTAGTCATTCCATCTCACAAATGAAGTACCTGACATATTTCAGATTGATGATCTGTTCTTGAAAGCTAGCAACTCTTTCAGTAGATGATTCTTATGTTGCTGTTCCTTCTCTAGCCTCCATGCGATACATAGTGTCCATGATCATTTAAAATATGTGTATTTCTTTTGTCCCAGGTCTATCTGTCACCCATTATATTAATTCTCATGGGAAAAATTGCCTCACTGTCTTCTGAACTCAACCACTGCCTCTGACATACTGATCCCTTGATCATTACCCAATTTTTTTTTCTGTCCTTCAGCTTTGATTGGTTTAGATTCATGTAGCAAAGATATGACTGTTCAGACAGAGGCATTTCAAATACTCTTTTTTGATTCTTGTCTCTTAAATAATCTGTTCAAGGACCTCCAATCTTACACCATGGTTTCAAGTTCCTTAGCAGCTTTAATGGAAAAATTAGTAAAAGATGTCTGGAAGTAAAAGTATGCATGAACCACATCACCATTACCCACAAGTCAGCTTCTTCAAAGTCCCCTGGAGTGATCATGTTAATGCATCTTTCATGCTTTATTGCAGTCACTCATGACTTTTCTACTACAGAAGCCAGGCTATAGTTCCCTGGAACTTTCGTGAGTTCAGATTCTAAGGCAGTTTGGACTATATAGCATAATTAATAGCTCAACCTTTTCATCCTTAACTTTAGAATTCTTAGGTGAACATAATTTCATTTTGCTGATTTGTTACGGCTCATTCTGTCATATTCTCAAATGAACCCCTAAGAGAAGAGCTGCTGTTTGGGAATCCCCAGTGAAAACCAAGTCAAATAAGTCATTTAGCCTTGCTGGAAATGGGTGTAGCTCCGTTAAGCAGTCCTTTTGTCTTGATCATCATTTGGTCCTGGCAGTATTCTTCTGGTAAGCTTCCTATTCCTCATCTGCTTGAAGAAAGAGTTATAAATTATAAGTTCTGCCTCCGCTGCTCGCTTCACTTCTAAGTCTTTTTTGGCCTGTCCCGCTGTGTTTTTTTACAGCTAAAGCTGTTTGATTTTTTACTTTCAGATTTTTTTTGTTGCATATGTTTTTTGCTTGGTTGGGTTTTTCTTTTGCATTTGGGTATGATCTCAATGTTTTGTAGCATATTGCCTTGTTCCTAATACTTTTATTTACTCTGTAGTTTACAAATGCAGCTTTCTTTTGATGGGTGGTATATATGGCCCCTGTGCTTTTCAGTATATGTAGTAGGCTTAAGTAATTCAGACTTTGCATATACTTTTCTCAGCCTGCATCAATGCTGTAGGAGTGCTGAATAAAGTATGTTATTGTTACAGGCAAGCAGCTTCTGCATAACAGTAAGTTTTAAAATCAGAATGTGCATGTAACCCCAGTCCAAGAGTCACATTATCATATTTTGTGGCTTCCCTAACTGTTGTTCCATGAAACAGTCATTGATATTGTCGAAAAATATAGCTGCTGCATTAAATACATGTAGGACCAATGTAAACAGAAAAAACTAAAATCAGATTGCTATCATATTTTTTCCTTAGGTTGAGACCTTTTGTCTACAGCTATCTGTGACACTGTTTTGCCTTGATTCTGTGCTTAGATGGCTGTTACTCAGAGGATAAGAATTTATTTTTAGTTCCTGCTTTCATTTCTCTTGAAGATACAGAATGTCTGCATCCTTATCTGTGCATGACGCTCTGAGCAATGCTGTCTTCAGCACCTGCTGGTTTTCTCACATTCTCTGATACAAAGTCTTGTTTGTGACCTTTTTGATTTTTACTTGCCACTGGCCTAAGGTTCAGAACTCCTAAGGTTCAGATGAAACCTGTCTCTTATACAGGGTCTTTGCATTCCCAAAACATTATTGGTTGGAATTGGAATGAATCTGAAACCTGGTTCCTCACATCACCAATTCAAACAGGTATTTTATTCATTTTTCCAGTCTTACATTGTATAAGCTGTGTAAGACCTCTCAAATCATATTGCTTTACATCTGTGTTGTCATACTCTGGTGGAGAACTTATATGGGATTTCGTTGTGTTCAAATATGTGAACTACCACAAATGATCATACACTCATACTGAGATTATCCCAGTTGCAGAGTAGAACATAGCTAAACCCCTTAAAGTTTAAAGTATTTCCATACGAACATTTTCTCATACTTGCTTTTTGGCTTGGTACATTCATTGCAAATTAAAATTTCAGTGTTAATGCTCATGATATGGCTAAATCTCATTGAGAATGAAAGGAATCCTGAAGTGGCAATGGTAGTGAAATTAGAGTACATAAATCAATACTTACTAAGTAGGTCTTCAAAACAGATTTTTTTCAAACAAACAAACAAGATGATGTTGACAATTACCAGGCCCATAGGCTCCAAAAGAGTCGAAGTGGAATGTCCAGATCTTTTAGAACTCATTATTTTTGCTGCTGATAAAAATCAGGTCATCTGAGATCTTGAAATTGATTTTTTTTTTTTTTTTCCCTTTTGGTTGTAGAGTGTTGGTTTAGTAACATGTCACTAGATTGTGACATGAGGTTGTGCTAGTCTAATTGTTTCTGGAATAGTTTACCATAGAGACAGAAGGCTTCCTTCTGATTTCAGGACTTCCAGGATCCATCAGAGTCCTTCAAATCTCAATCTGAATTTGCTGAGATGTTTACTGTTCATATATTTTTTTCTTTTCTTAGAACAGATGCTAGTCTTTCTCTGCAGTACCAAGTTTCTGATTACAAAAGCAGTTGCTGGTATTTAAAATGTTGGCCTTATAAAATTATGGACTGTTGAATCACTCTGTGAACTTCCTAAGGTTCCATATTAGTTTTATTAGGCCTTATGAATTACTATTGATGATTTTCTTATGCATGGATTTTAGAGCTGAGTACTGGCTTTAAAATTGGTAAGACCTTATAAAATTTGGAATCATCTCTGTCAATGACAAAACCACTGTTCTCAAAACTCATTAATAGTAACTTGCAGCGCAACAGCTGATGTAATAATGGGTGTGTATAAATAAATTGCTCGTTTCCTGGCAAATATTACAATATCCCTGTCTTTCCTTCTTTGCTGTCAGATTTCCTCAAAATGGCTACAGTTTTTTTATGGTTTTGTTTTTAAAATTCTCCTTACATTATGTTTTTTGTAAGGATGCTGCATAACAGTCATGTGTCCATAATACTTCATACAAGTATTTTAACAATTGTCTAGCCTAGTAACAACATATACAGGATTTTAAGAGTAGTGTGCAGAAAAATCATAAACAATAGCAGTTGTTATGTGTACTCATATGGTCTCTAAGACAACAAAAAACTATTACATCATGGACTCTTAAGTTCTGTGTGTTGCAAGACATTTTCATTTTTCAGTAAAAGCCAGAAAGATGTAACATTATATCTTGTGTGTGACATTTCTTGTCTGGACTCCAACACTTCAGTAATCATACTTAATAAATGTTTTAAATTGCCTTTAATGAAAGCTTTTTGCATGGCAGGGTCCTGTCCTTGTACTGTTTGAATTCTAAATGGTGGTTGGTGGTCTTCTTTCTTTTTTTTTTTTTTTTTTTATCTCTTTACACTGAGGAGCAGAGTATAGCTATCAGTTGAGCTAGACACACAAGTCCATGAATTGGCCTGATAGGCACACAAAAGCCTGTGATTGACCACGTCTCCTTGAAAGTAAATGTGTGGTTAGATAGCATTTGAGCCAGACTGTTCCTGCCTCCCACTGGAATCCCAGATCATCCTGAGTTTTAGAGTGGCTGAAGCCTCATGTAAATGCCAAAGGGAGGGATGTAACTCAAGAGAAATTTTACAAGTAACATATCAGTTAATAAAGGCAAGCTAGATTGATCTCTGGTATGAATTCCCTCTTTCTTGATCCTGATTACTATAGTCTGATGTTCCTCCTAAATAGATTTTTGTGAGACGTTTGCTATTTTTTTTAATTGCAAACATATATCCTCCTTATAGTGGGATTGTAAGGGCTAAACAAAAATGTACATGTCAATTCATGTTGTTACTGTCTCAATATACTTCTATTGGGACTTTTTTTTTTAAAGTCTAAGCTACTAAGAATTTGACCAAAATATTGTCATAATATTCTTTGTAACAGTAGATTCTTTCTCTGTATCTGGAGCTTTTCTGTATAATTAATGCTATCGTATTTTAATAACATGAGTCCTATCAAATGCTTCTGAAAACTAGATTTAAATTATCTCTTAAGTAAGATCTTGGGTAAGAAGAAGCTAGAAGAGGTTGCTGAATGCATGTGAGCTTTCATATATTTGTATCTTTTTATATAAGGAGGATAATGGTAATGCTGAAAACGTATTTACCAGGAACACAATGGAACTGATGATGAAATCACACCTAGATAGAAAGAAGAGAGAGCAAGGAAGACTTGACCTTAATGGAAGAGAATCATGTTAGGGAACACTTAAACTGAAGGTACTTAAGTCCATGGAGTCTGACAGAAACCACACCTGTATGTCTCTGAAATGTCTTGGTGATCAGTCACCAGATAGCGAAGCAGCAATAACAGCAGTAGCAAGTCCTCTAGCTGAGTGCTAGATTAAAGCTGAAAAGGGGTTCACAGAGCCAGGGGTCCCCAGACAAGAGCTGTGAGACCCGGCAGCTCTCACGTGATCAAAGCTGAGAGGATGATGTGGCTGGAGGCATTACCAGAAAAACCAGGGGCTTTTTAAACGTGGTGAAATCAGAACCTCTCATAACTGCTGTGTCCGTTGTGAGCAGATGGGTGATCTGCTCAGTATGGCGGTAGAACTACATGAGAAGGTGGAGAGGTTAAGAACTATCACGGAGTGTGAGAGCGAGATAGATTGGTGTAGGCCTCACAAGAAGCAGAGGATCCCCTCCTTTCTTGCCACCAGGCAGAAGGAGAGGACCAAAGTGATAGCGGCAAAGGGAAACAGGTCCCTGCTCGGGGAGTCAAACAAATCCCCTCTCAGGATCCCCTCAGGAGCGCAAATTGTGTTCTCCTCTATCCCTCCAGTGGCAGGAATGAATGAGGAAATTATCAGGAAGAGTAACCAGATTAATTCATGGCTCTGGGATTGGTGTTATTGGCAGAGCTTTGGGTTTTGTGATCATGGGTTGATATACAAGATACCTGGCCTGCTGGCAATCAACGGGATGAACCTGTCACATAGGGAGAAAAAGGGTTCTAAAGCCAGAGTTAGCAGGGCTTATTGATACAGCTTTAAACTAGTTTTGAAGGGGGAAGGGAGTACAACTGGGCCTGCTATGAGTAAGCCCAAGGGAAGCATGCCAGGGCTTACAGGATGGTGTGATAGTGAGGACTCTTGCTCTGACCTCTCAGTGGAGACAAGAGATAGGCATGTAAGAGAAATGAAGAGGTAGGGCCAGTTGTTGATGTTTTAGAAGTCAGGGAAGTATCTGAGAAGTGTCTGGTAGGAAATGGGACCCACACTCACAAAAAGGTGCTGGTATCATTAGCTCGTCTGAAGGGCATCTGTACAAATGCATGGAGTATGAGCAACAAATAGGATGAGCTTGAAGCCATGATGAAACAGGAAAACTATGACATAGTGGCCATCACAGAAATGTGGTGGGATGCCTCACACGACTGGAGTGCCACAGTTGATGGCTACAAGCTCTTTAGAAAGGATAGACAGGGAAGGAGAGGTGGTGGGATGTTAAGGATTGTTATGAATGTTCAGAACTTAAGTATAGTGATGACAAGGTTGAGTGGATTTGGATCAGGTTAAGGAGCAAGGCCAATATAGCTGATATTGCTGTGGTGTCTGCTATAGACCTCCCAACCAGAGAAAAGAGGTAGGTGAAATATTCTATAAGCACTTAGGAGAAATCTCAAGGTCGCTTGTTGTTGTTCTTATGGGGGACTTCAACTTCCCAGGTATCTGCTGGAAATATAACACAGCAGAGAGGGAACAATCCAGGAGGATCCTAGAATGTGTAGGGGATCACTTCCTCACACAGTTAAGTGAACCAACCAGAGAAGGTGCCCTTCTGGAACTCTTGTTTGCAAGCAGAGAAGGACTGCTGGAGGACATGGCAGTTGGAGGCAGCCTAGTGAATAGTGACCATGAAATTATTAAGTTCTCTGGTCTTAGAGACGTTAGTAGGGAGTGCAGCAATACTGACACTCTGGACTTTCAAAGGGCAAACTTTGACTCGTTTCAGAGGTTGCTTGATAGAGTTCCTTGGGAGTCATTTTAGAAGGATGTAGCAGTCCAGAAAGGATGGACACTTTTTAGGAAGGAGGTCTTGAAGGCGCAGGAGCAGGCCATCCCCACCTGCTGCAAGTCAAGTCAGCATCAAAGAAGACCAGCCTGGCTGAATAGAGAGGTTTGGATTAAAATCAGGGAAAAAAGGAGGGTTTATGGCCACTGGAAGAAGGGGCAGGTGACTCATAATGAGTATAAGAATGTTGTCAGGTCATGCAGAGAAATAATTAGAAGGTCAAAAGCTGAACTAGAAGTTAATCTAGCTACAGAGGTGAAGAGCAATAAGGAAAATTTGTATAAATATGTTAATAATAAAAGAAAGGCCAGGGAGGGCCTCCATCCCCATCTAGATTCTGAAGGAAATACGCTAATAAAAGATGAGGAGAAGGCCAAGGTGCTTAATGTCTTCTTTCCTTCAGTCGTTAGTAATGGAAACACTTGCATGAGGGAAAGTCACTCCCCCAAGACAAGGGACAAGGGCTGGGAAGACAATGCCCCCCTACAGTTCAAGAGGAGGTGGTCCATGCCATGCTCCTCAATATCAATGTAAATAATTCTATGGGGCTGGATGGGTTACATCCTAGACTGCTGAAAGAACTGGCAGGGGAGCTCACCAGGCCTCTGTCCATCATTTATCATCAGTCCTGGCTGACTGGGGAGGAACCAGCAGATTGGAAGTCAGCCACCATAACACCCGTATATAAGAAGGGATGGAAGGATGATCCAGGGAACTACAGGCCTGTCAGTTTGACTTTGCTACCAGCAAAACTGATGGAGCAGATCATCCTGGGTTCTATTATGCAGCACATGTAGGACAACTATGTGATCAGGCCCACTGAACATGGGTTTATTGAAGAGCAGCTCCTCTTTAACAGACCTGATCTCCTTCTATGACAGGGTGACCTGCTTGTTAGATGAAAGCAAGGCTGTGGATGTTGACTTTAGTATGGCATTTCCCACAGTGTTCTATTAAAGAAATTGACTGCTCTTGGCCTCTTGGCTTGGATGGGCATACACTTTCCTGGGTGAAAAGCTGGTTAGATGGACAAGCCCAGAGAGCTGTGGCCAATGGAGTTAAATCCAGTTGGCTGCCAGTCATGAGTGGTGTCTCCCAGTTCTCAGTACTGGGGCCACTACTGTTTAACATTTTCAACAATGATTTGGATGAGGGGATAGAGCGCACCCTTGGTAAATGTGCAGATGACACCAAGCTAGGTGGAAGTGTCGATCTGCTTGAGGGTAGGGAAGCTCTGCAAAGGGACCTAGATAGGCTGGATCACTGGGCCAAGGCTAATTTAATGAGCTTCAACAAGGCCAAATGCTGGGTCCTGCACTTGGGCCATAACACCCCTCTAGAAAAATGACAGACACTCTCTAATAACCCCACTACCCTCACAGAAGGGGAAGTGAAAGGGAATAACGGAGAGATACTTTTGGACTGGAAAACTAAACCAATTTTGATGAAAATAATAACAATATAGTGAAATATATATAAATATATACAAAGACAATATTGAACCCAACATCCCTGATTGCAATGAGATCAGGTCACCACTGATTCTGTGGAGCAGGCACTGGGGAATTCCCAGACTGGACTCAGCAGCAGATGGGAACTGGATTCAGGAGCTAAATTCTGGAACTGGATACAGAACACATGGATCCAAATTGAAGGTGGAACAGACAGCATCCTCCTCGGATGCTGGCCACTGAAGAAGAGAGCTTGACCCTCTTGATCCCTTAGCTTTATATTGAATGTGACATACATGGGATGGAATCCCTTGTTAGTCAGTTTAGGGTCTGCTAAGGGTTTATAGTTGCTATAGTTAGGGTTTATAGTTGCTATAATGTTAATGAAGCAGAGCTAGCATAAAATGAATACTGTAAATACAAGATGTAGGCAAGATGCTGGTGACTAAGCTGAATTTTTCCTGTGTTTTTAGGTAAGGAAAGATTAAAATAAATAAATAATAAAAATAAATATTAACTTGGTACTTACCTAAACAGGAAGATGAGGAAATTCTTTTTGCTTTCGTTTTTTATGAACTGCTTGCTATTGATGGTTTTCTTGTTGTTGAAAGGAAACATTTTGGTTTTTTTCAATAGAAAAAGTAGCAGAATAAATTGATCTTTCAAAAGCTGCAAGCCACTAAAGAAATATATCCTTAGTTATGGACAATTTCTGCTTCCTTTATACTGGTCCTCCATCAGAACTGGAGGTGACTTCCTCTTGAGGCTGTCAGCCTGTAAACTGCAGAGGCATCTGTTAATTAGTGTTTTTGTGCAGCCTGTAGTATAATGGGACTCAGACTAATTTAAAAGCTTAAGTCCTACATGTCTTGGGAAGGATATTTTTCAAAGGTAACAATGTGGCTTTTCTGATCTGTGATATACTCTGAACTGTGACAACAAAACTCATGTACAGAATCAGAGTCCAGGTGGTGGCAAGTAACACTGGTGCTGAATGCCGCTGAGTGATAGTGATAGAAAAAAAACCAACACAACCAAACAAATAAACCCAACAACCAACCAAACAAAAACAAACCAAAAAATCTCATAATCATGAGATTTGCTGTGGAGCATGTGAATATTTATCTTGGCCTCCTCTTGAATTTCTAGATTTTGAGTGGAATTTTTGATGTAGGACAATATAATCAGCTAGGAGCTTCAAGGACTAGTATTCTTTGTACAAGGTCTGCTGTAATTGCTGTCCATTCTTGGTCTTCATCTTTAAGACTTTTTTCTTCATGCATAGGACTAGACTTTTCTATGTCTAGTCATCAGTTAACCTCTGACAAAGTCGTTCTTTTCCTCTCTTTTCCTCTCTTTTTTTTCCTCTCTTTTCCTCTCTTTCTTTTCCTCTCTTTCTTTTCCTCTCTTTTCTTTTTTGTTTCCTTTTTTGTTTCCTTTTTTCTTTCCCCCTTTTTCCCCCTTCTTTTCCCACTTCTTCTTTTCCCCCCTTCTTTTCCCCTTTTTTTCTTTTTTTTTAGATTTTTCTTTCTTCTCCATTTTAAGTTAATGGACCATCTGATCATTCATTCTCTTTCTGGGAATACATTTTGAAGAAAGCTGTCTAAAGCCTTTAATGGCACAATTCTGGTTTTGTATGTGTAAAGGTGTATTCCCATACATGAAGACTTTAGAGAGTAACTGATATAAATATTTATAGTAGTTAAGATTATCTGAGACAAATTTTTCAATTAGATTTCTCTTCAGGTTAAGTTAGAAATTAATTTATAACGAACAGTAATTTAAGCAGAACCAGACATCCTAACTGTTAGTAGCAAACCATCCATCTCTATTAAATGTATTTGTTGAGGAATTTCCTCCACCGTTGGTTGTTTTTAAGGCAGTATATAAGTGTGCTGGTATGAACAACAGATTACATCATTCAGACAGGTATTGTGTTTATCTTGTCCAGCTACTAGAAAATTAAATTACAGATGCTCCCTGATGGGGAGATCCCCCTTTACTTTACTTTGAAAGATTGTACTATCAAGATCTCAGGGCACTTGTTTCAAATCAGTACACATTTCTGTGTACTAATTTTAAGGTCCACCTAGCTATGCTGTCCTGCAGGAAAGAACCCTGGACTACACCTTAAGTCCTTACCTTTAACTTCACAGATTTGGTCAGTGTTGCAGAAGATAAAAGCCCTCTCTGTCTCTTTCCTCCCCCCACCCCTTTAGCTTGATGATAAATTGAGTAACAGTTGGCAGCTTTGCTAGTTGTTTTGAAAGCTAGAAAAACCCTTTTTGTACCTTTGAGACTACATGTTTGGGAAATAAGTGATGTTGTATACTTTGTCAGTTTATTGGCTGCTTTCTTCCATGGTCTTCTGGAAAATCCCTATAGTCCTCATGCATTTCTTCCCACCATTCCCTTCCCCTACTTTCATACTACAGAAGATACTTCCAGTTTTTCTATTGTCATGCTGCTTGAAGAGCTTTTGTCTTTTCACATCCAAATGCTGTTCCCAGAGGGCCATCTAGAAATTGTTCACCCTGACTCATGTGAAACTGAGCTAAATCTCTTCTGATCAAAAGAGTTTAAAACTGTTTTTCTGAGAAAATGTCTGACAGCGTAATTTCCATTTGAAAACAGCTAACATCTGTGAAAGTTCATAACCAATGCCTGAGGAATTTCTGCAAACTAAAGTCCATGTCATGTTTGACTTTTTTTTTTTTTTTTTTTCCAGTTATTCTATTAAAGAAAATGAGTGGGGAGAAAAAGAGAAGCCTCTGACCCAAGACTGATCTAATTTTGGTTTCTGCATATGCTGACAGTATCAAGAGGTTGCCTTTCTCCCCTTTCTCCTGTTTTTCCCTTTTTTGGGGACCACTCTACATTTGCAGTACATGTTCCCTTGTCACTGGTCACTGAGCCAACATCTTGAACTGAGTGATTAAGAATTAGTTGATTCAGTAGATTAACTCCATGTTGGTACTGCTCATACATCATTTAATGATATAATTAATGATATAAATGGAAGGCAAATTTTTAGGGGAGGTACAGATGACAAAACAAGTTGCTGTTACAGAAAAGGCTTGTTACAAGAGGAATGCTGGTGGACATGTATAGTAGATCACAAGTTTATTTCCGTCTACTAAATTTACTACTAAATTTGGTATGGTAGCAAAACTGATATGCATAATGTTAGTCTGTAACATGTATATACTGTTCCTGGAGTTCTGTTTGCTGACATCTGAGAGCTTTTGCTGCCCTTTTATATATCAAATTTTCCAACCCAAATCTCTTATTGTTATAAATTATACAAGGGAATGCAAGCTGTTTAGCTGTTCTTCTGATACTATTCGAAGGCCATACAGAAGCCACTAGGAATTTGAACTTTTAAGTACTTTCCTGAGTTGGCAAGGGAAACTTGCACATACACTGCTTTATTGATAAGTCATCTCAGTATGTAATGAAAATGGGATCCATTCTGTTTGGACAAACCATGATTTCTATGAACACCAATTAGTTTGCACTAATTTTTCATCAAATTAAGCTAAGAAAAATTATTATCATTCTTTTCTGCCTTTACAGTCTTAAGAGTTTTCTTACCCAATGATACTCTTCGTAAGTTTTGGTAGTTCATGTTACGTCAGACTCAAAGTAGGAAATGTCCTCTGTTCCTCAATTTATTTATTTTTTTTTAAAAAGCTCCTCTTTGCAAAACCATATTTATTGTCTGCTTATAAAGATAGGAATGGGTTATGAGATATCAGAATGTATTTCCAATTTCACAGGTATATTACCAAGAGTTAAAGCAGGTTTAGATCTGTTTGAGGACTGTTACTGCTCCTGATCTGCATGTGGAATGAGCGCCTTCATAGCCAAGATTCAGAGATTCATTTTCCCACAGTACACCAGTAAATAGCTTTTAACAAAGGGGAGATTTCTTTTTTTCCAGTCCATTGAAGACGGTATATCAAGCTCTCTGTAATGTAGAAAGAAAGGAAAAGATAATGCTTGAATGAATCAAACCCCAAAACTGGCTTCACATTCTCTCTTTTATGAGATAGAAATTGAAAATCAATTTAAAGGCAAGTAGACATATGTCAATGTTTTGTCCATATGTCTTCAACTAGTATTTCTCATTGTTGAATGCTTTTTATTCTCTTTCAGAACAGGTCCAGAGCTTATTTTAAAACAATCAAATACCAGCTTTTATAGATATATATATTTAAAATGTTAATTAATGACAAGTTATTAATACTATTTTTTATATTTGGAACAAATTTAATTGGGCATCTATGAAGTGCTCCAAATTTCTCATTTTCTTATTAGGGCATAAACATATATGCAGTTATTATACAGCTTCTTGTGCCTTGGCAACAAGGATTTTACTCTTTCATACTGTAGTCATCTTAGCTGGAGGACTTGCTCTTACAATGCTTTGTTTTGTTTTTTTATTTGAGAGCAGCTCAGGGTCCATTGCAAACATTTTTGTTAACTGACAGCAACTGCAGACAGGTCTCAACAGTGTAAAACATACATGGTGCTCAGAGTTCTCATCAGTCTTGTCTGCAGTGGTTCGAAGCATTAATGATTTGCAAGAGGAAGCCTCTTCTCTTGGAGAATATCCTTACATTTTATGACTGATGTAAAAGGGCAGAGTACTGTTATTGATCTAGCAATGTATTTTTTTAGTAACTAAACAGGGCTTCATATTTGAGGGACATCTGGCACTTTGTGCTTAATTCAGGAATGCTCCAAAACTGTTCTGTTGACCTCTCGCCTGTAAATGCATAAACAGTAATTTTGAGAGAGGAGGTTTTGAAATGAGGTCTGAGTTTGGGCGCATGTTTCTGTGTGTTTACTTGTGTTTGACATAACAGAAACACAGATGCTGATATTGTTTGATAAATAATATCAATTCTTAGAAAACCCAACCCTTACACAAGATGAGACTTCTAGAATGTACTATGACACCTGGCTGTACTCCAGATTGTGTCCATGTCAATGTAGAATTTCCCAGCTTTTACAGACCCTCAGAAAACAGTTTCCATGCACTCCATATGAGACAGGTCCCAAACTCTACATCTCCCAAACACTAGATCTCCCAAACACTAAGATTTTTTAAGGAAAACTGGCAAATTCA
This sequence comes from Todiramphus chloris collaris, assembly GCA_025345505.1. Lineage (NCBI taxonomy): Eukaryota > Metazoa > Chordata > Aves > Coraciiformes > Alcedinidae > Todiramphus > Todiramphus chloris. The sequence continues at coordinate 32,009,605 of JANVCC010000017.1, forward strand.
GTGTATTGGTATTCAAAGTTGACCAAAAAGTGCTAAGTTTTATCCTCTTGACTTCACTCATTTTATGAGATGAATTAGGTATCATTCTTCCTAACCTATGGGTTTTCACATCACATCTTAGAATAACTGCATGTTTGGTGAAGTCATTGCCAAACAAAGGATTAAATAGTGTTACACAGTGAACAAATTTGGTTTCTTCTTGAGCATGTGATATTCTAAGTGTCTTATATTACACAATCTAATGTAGTACCTTTTCGTTAAGAGGAAGGGAGGCTTCTAAATTTCCTTAGCTGTTAATAGTATTTTAAGTTTAGGACATAAGTGGAAATGGAAAAGGAAAAGGTTGTGTACTCTAGGGTGATATTTACTTTTCGCATTTTTACATATATATGCATATATATATTCATAGGTTATTTGAGATCAGGGGAATGCCTAGAAAGAGAGTCTCCTGATTGTCCCTTATATTTTGTGGATGTCATGGGGATGTCTTAGATAGCATAAACTGAACTATTTTCAAATAGAACTGAATCAGAAAGTAAGGTCCATGTGTGCATGGAAGCCACTTTAGCCACTGGTGGACATTTGTTCCACAGGACCAAGTTAAGACTAGTATTAAGTAATTCCCCTTCTCTTATGGGACACATAAAGCAAGGATGTTGGTCCTGACACGCTGTTTGGCTGTGCAAAGCTATTTCTTTTGAGCTGCACTGTTTGCTAAAGCTAAGCACAGGTCTTGACATTAAAAAAAAATTCTTCCAACAGATGTTTGAGAGCTACCTGTGGAAATGTGCAGTTGTTCGTTTTTTAAGCAAGACATAACCCCTTTTTTTCTGCAGATAATGTGCTTTGTCATTTTGTAGACTATAATGTTTTACAGTTGTTTTGATTAGACTTACAGTTCTAAAATATTTGCTCTTAGATTGGCATGCAAGCAGTTTTGTTTTAAAGACAGAATGTGTGCACTTAAGAGGGTTTTTTAAATTTAATTTAATAGCGGATTTAGTTTTCTTAAAATAAAGTGGATGTGCACTATTTTAATCTTCATATAATATTCTTTACTTTTCTCTGTCCCTGGGCATAGAAGATAATTATGATAACTGAAGGTATGAAAATGTAAATTGCTTTTTTAAAAAATAATTCTTCTGTGTACTTTAGAATAATGTAGTTCTGTTGATCATTAGCTGCCTTTTTCAGCTTAAAATGAAGCGTACAGTTTGTCATGTTTTTCACATGTTTAAATACTGTGCACAGTAGTGACAAGCAACCATACTTGAAAGTTATTCACAGTATTCTGAACTAGATAAGCCTGCTGATGTTGATTGTAAACTAATATGGCCAAATTCAGCCAAAAAGTTTCTGGAAGATGTGTTTTAGGCCAAAATGACTCATATGAAGAGAGGAACAAACATGAATTATTTCCCTCCTGTCTTTGCGTGCATTCATCAAATCTCTGCATCCTAGCCAAAGAATTTTCTTGTGCCAAGAAAATAAGTATCCTTTAATATAACTAAGTATCTGGTTGTCTTCCTCCATCTGACTTTGAGACGACTTCACTGCTCTTCATATTATTTGCCCTAGTTATTTCCAGGGCTTCCCTTGGCTTTATGTCAGAATATTTGAATGGTTGATGTAGGGAAAGGGAGAGGAGAGGGAAATAGGCACAGTTTAAGGCTGCACCTGCTGTCCCTGGAGTGGGGGACATTTAATTCACTGCCTCAACTGTAGTGAGGCAAAACTTAAACTTTGAATTATACTCTGATGTCTTCTTTTTTTTGCTGTGATGAACTAAGCCATGGAGAGATTTATTTGATTTATTTATTTCTTTTTTTTTTTCTATTTTAAGTCAAAGAACCCAGGCAGTAGCTTCATACAGTTTTGGGTTTTTTGGTTTTTTTTTGCATTGACGCATTATCATATTCATCCAAAGCGTCGTTTACTCTCCGTCTCCATTCTGTCCTTGAAGCTCATGCTGGGAACAAAAAAATAAACCAGGAGAGAAAAGCAAAGCCCAGCAGAACCCGCGCGTTTCGGTAGCCGCCGCTCTCAGCCTGTGGCCGCACCGCCAGGAGGAGCAATGTGCTCAGTAGCACCGGGGCCAAGCTAGCGGAGCTGGTTTTCTGAGAGGCATGGGTGATTTACGTAGCCGTACCCCTCCTCGAAATCTTGTTCTCCTCCTGGTGCCTCCGTGTGCTTGCCAGCCTCCCTGGGAGCTGACTGGTGGACAGCGGCGGGGTGGGAGCGCGGTGCAGGAGGCTGGCAGGTGGTTATTAGTCACCCCTAAGTTCCGAAGCACAGTCGTGACTGTTGATCGTTGACCTAAAACGCTGTATCCCAGCCCCGGCTAGTTCGGTCACCTGTTGCCAAGCGCCCCGCCGCCCTCCCCCGCGGGCTGTGGGCGCACAAGGGATTACCGAGTGACGCTGCTGGTGACGAGCGCGGAGGGTTCGGGTGGGCCCGGCTCGGCTCGGCTCGGCTCAGCTGCCCGAACGTTGTCCCGACGGCGCCCCCTGGCGGCCGAAGGCGACCCCGCCGGTGCGGAGCCGTGCGGGGTGCTGGGGGTGGGGGTTCGGGTGGGAATCCGGAGGTACAGGCGCAGAACATTTGTGCGTGGGTTGGGAAATCAGGAAGCGTGTCGTATCTCTTTGAGGCGGTTAGGGGGAGGAAATCTGAAGTCCTTGGTTAGGGTGTGACTGAGCGGTGAGGAAGGGGTGCCACTTTTTATGGCATAGCAGTTGGTCCTGCGGCAATAATCTGAAATCTGTGTCAGAGATACAGGATATGGCACGTGGTATTCATTCCTGTACAAACCCACTATAGCATAACTTGGCAAACACCAGAGCAGTCGATCATTAGCGCTTCGTTATTATCTTCAGAGGTGGGTGCTCCTGCTGGTCTGTGCTTAAGACTGACATCTTCACAATTAAATTGCCGTTGGCATCAACATACACATTCTAAGCATAAAAACAGACATTTTGTATCCTGTCCTAGTGCGTAATAATAGACTCCAGACTTCACATCTGAATTCACTAATCCAGACTGTGATCTTACATTATCTTCACAAATCAGAACATACTGTGGAGAGAGACTGAAAGAGACCAGGAGAGGTTGACTTCTGCAGTGGAAGATTATAATGGAATATCAAAAGACTGAGACTCCGTACAACGTGGATTATGAAGCCTGTCTTACAAAGTAATCAAAGATAGAACTGGTGCTTACATTTTAAGCATGTTTAGAGTAACTAAATTATAACCCAGAAAAATTTAGGCTATCCTAAATTCATCCTAATCCCAGGAAAAATTATATATACCAAGATATATTTGATTCATGAAATTATGGTGGTGTAGGCTTATTACTGTCACGTACCTTTCTGTGTTTTCCTCTTTGCTTCTGCCTGCATTTAAGCTTAATCAGATTCTGTTTAAGGAGTGATAAGTATTTAGCAATATGATGGCAGGAGAGGAATAGACAGAACATGTTTGGAAGGAATGTTGCAGAGTATTCGGCTGTATTTTGTCAATTATCTCAAGTGGCAGAAGTATGTTAATGGTAGAAATGATGAAGGTAGCTTTCCTCACAGCCAGAAATATCTTCAGGACTATATAATTACATAGTGCTTTGGTGCAGAGGCTTGGTTTTTGCTACAAGAGCTCTATGAGGTTAGGAAGACTTATTTCTGTTAAGATGTAACAGTGAAGGGAAGACCTTCAGACAAGGAAACCTTCAAAGAAATACTGAAAATATTGAGTTCTTGCTCAAAGAATCTGGTTTCTTAATGCTATTTTTAACTATTTATTGTAGCATACATAGTGTACTGTATGGAATATGTATCTATTTAAGCGGTTCATAGAGAATGGGATCAACTAGTTGGGTAATCACAGATGTTTGGGCTCAGAGAGCAGGAGTGAATGGATCATATGTACCTAGATAATGGTAACAAGTGGAGTATCACAAATGTTTGTCTTAAGACCTATACTTTTCACATCTTTGTCAGTAACCTGGAGGACGTGACAGAGCGTACTCTTGTCAGGTTTTCAGGTGACAAAAAAAATTGAGATGACCTCTTGATATTCTTGAGGGCAAGGCTGCCATTCAGAGAGACCTAGGCAGGCTGGAGGAATGGGCTGACAGGAACCTCACTAGATTCAACAAAGATAACTGAAAAGTCCTGTGTCTGGGTGGGAATAACCCATGAATTAATATAGTCTGGGGACTGACTGTTTGGCAAGCAGTGCTGCTGAAAAGCACTTAAGGATCTTGGTGGACAGTAAGCTGCACAGGAGCCAGCAGTGGGCCCTGGCATCAAGGCAGGTCAACAGTGTCCTGTATGAACAGGAGCATGGTCAGCAGACTGAGGAAAGTAACTGTTACCCACTACTCACCATTTGTTGGACAACATATCTAGATAGTGACGGTGTTGGTCTCTCACCTCAGCCCCAAATACAGGACAGACATCAATAACCTGGATCAAGTACAGTGAAGGGCAACCAAGATGATCAGGGTCTGGTGCACCTGCCCTGTGAAGACAAAGTGAGGGAATGGGACTTGTTCAGTCAGGAGAAGAGGCAGCTTCAGGGGACCTAACAGCAGCCCTCCCAGTGCTTCCCAGGAGGTTGCCATAAAGACAGAGCTAAGATCCTGATGGTGTTGTGTAATGGAAGCATTACAGAAAATGGACACAAGTTAAAAAACAAAAAATTCGATGTTTAGACTCATTATAAGTGAAAAATGTTTTTCCCATGAGGATAGACAATCAGTGGAGCAGGAGCCTAGTAAAACTGTACAGGCTCCTTCTTTGGAGTCTTTCAGGACCTGACTATAAAGAAATAGCTAAAAATGGCAAAATAAGCCCCCACTAAAATAATATAAATATTGAGATAGGGGAGGAGTGTCAGAGTTGAAAACCTGGAATCACACTGTTTCTCCATGTGGTAGGTAATGATGATGTTGTTGACATTGCAGAAGTGAGTGTACTAGGTTATTTGAGTTACTAAGAAAAAAAATAAGATAAGCTAATGAATTTACAGAGAAGCTAGATAAATGCTTTTGTTGCCTCCCTATCATGCAGAACTTTGGTGAAATGCACAGCCTGTTAGTAAAGATGAGTCACTGTCTGAAATTACAAGTGTCACATGTGTGTGCTGGAACTATTTGATGAACTATGCAAGAAAATGTCACAAGAACCAGCTGTTCTGTCCATCCCTTTTGACTGATTTTCTTTCTTTCACTTTGTCTCTGATTCCATTCATTTGGAGATCCGGAACTCAGTTTGGGACCAGGATACTAGAATGCACTAACGTTGTCTGTCACTTTTATGCAGTCAAATGAGATACATCCTACTTTTTGACTAATAAATTAATGTGCAACCCTGTATTTTTGATAACAGGAGTATTCAAGTGTTTGCTCATCACAGTAAGAGTGGTAAAGAAGGATCACAGACTTTCAGAAAGTAAAGATTTTCTTTTTTCTTCTTCTTTTTTAAGCAACACATCTGAAAGAATGTTCTTTGGCATCTCTCTTTTCCTGAAGGCCTTTAGAGGATATACCATGACATTTACAAGAAAAAGAGTCTAATAACTGAGTCATAAACAAAAAAAATATAATTATAATTAAAATCTATATAGCATATTTTATGACTAAGGCAATTCTCAAATAATTGACAGCAGTGCTTGAAAGTTATAGTCCTAAAAGCAGTGCTGTGAAAAAAGACAGACCAAGTATACTGCAAGTAAGTCCTTACTCTTAGAGAGCTCAGTATGGCATTCTTGTGCTTTTCAGAGTGAAGATAGGATTTTGTTTTTTAAGATTATGCTTACACACTCTTCCTGCTTTAAATTAGAACAGTAAGGAGTTGAGTCACCTTGGCTTGTGCTTGTCAAAATAATCAGGAATGATAGGTGAATTGGAACTGAGCCTAAATCTCAGCAAAAGCATATTTGTATTTGGAAACAAAATGTAAAATCCTGTCTCCTGCTCTCCCCCCTCCCCTCCCCCCTCCCCCCTCCCCCCCTTTTTCTTTTCCTTCCCATACTCTTGTTTTCACTGTACTTGCTTGTCTGGGAACTATTAAAATAGAACCAGAAAAGCTCTGTTCTGCTCCCAGACTAGCTGTGATACCATCTTGTTGGAATCTTTGTTTTTTGAGATCTACTTGAGAGACTCAGCTGAAGTTGAGGTAAGCAAGTAAACTTCTGAGTACTTGACTTTGTTACTTAAGCATGAATTTGGTGTTGAAGAGCAGGAGTCATCGTGGGATCAGAGGTTTTGACTTTTACTGAGCAAACGATCTGCTTGACACTTTTCGTAACTGTATTTATCTTGGTTTTCTTGCATTTTACGCTAAAGGTATAATAACATGGAACTATCATTAACTGATTCTTTGTTTAATCTTTTCCTTCTGAGGGGTCAAAGTATGGATATATAATTCCAGGTTTCTGTGGATGAGAGAAACCTGAAGAACTTCTGGATTAGATAATTTCTGCTGCGAAGTGTGACATACAGGCTTCGTTTCTGTGAACTGAAACCAGATGCTGTCTTTAAATGGAGATTGTGGAGCAGTCCTCCAAGAAGAGAAGAAATTTGATACCTGAACAGCATTACAGAAGCATCCAGTGTTGCAGGATAGTGCTTGAAGTCCCAGGAACTACCTTCTGTTCTCATGTTTGGTTTTTTCACTGCAATAGTCAATATCCAGTAAACAGCAGAAGAATTTAGGAAAAAGGAAAGCAGAATTTGGTGTGGTTTTTTTTTCATTTTTCATAGAACAGATGTTTCCTAGGAAAGATCAGTCCTGTAACAAAATAAGTGGACAAAATCATGGATCATGTAGATAAGGCACATGTGGAGATCATATTGGAAAAGTGCAAGAGAATGTTATCTTACTAATTTTTTTTGACTCTTGGCATATATTTGACAGAAATTTACACTTACATCTGCTTATCAAATCATGGTGGCCCCTGATGTAGCATAAGTTTGATAAGACAGAACAAAATGCATCATGATATGTTGTTTCTTTTTTGAACTCTGAGCTGAACAGAGTTGTTTTCTACAGGAATGATCAGAGGAAAAGGTTTGTATAGGTTTGCCAGGGTTTCAAGAGGAAGGTTAAAATTCTCTATGGTGCACCAAACAAAGAAGTGTTTGGATAATACACAAGAGGAAGAGGAAATGTGTAACTGTCAGCAAAACAGCAAGTGGTTGTGAAAATAGGAATGGGAGTATATTTATCTCTGAATGAGGAGGTAAACACTATTTTGTTAGGTAGACAAATTGCCAGTATGTTTCACTGAGATTTTTATGACTAGGAATGGGCCTTTGTATATTTAGTTGAAAAGCATTGTGTTTTTTAAAAGGAGAGTGAATTTGCCATAAGACAAAGCAGTAGAGCCCATTTTACAGTAATACCAAGACAGCTGTGTATAACCAAGAAGGAAATTTTCCCATTATTTCTCCTGTTCATCTGACTGTTCCATCAAATGACTGATTTCCTGTAACAAAATTTGTATCCAGCTTTCTGTCATTTGAAAACCTTTTGCCATCAGGTGTGGTCAGCTTTTTGGGAGACTTCTGTCCAACTGTATGGCCTTTTAAACATCTTTTCTTCTGATCCAGAATTGTACCTGTTGCATTTACCTGTTTTTAGTGTTCATATTGAGGATCTGAATCCTCCCAAAGATACCTGAGGTGATAGTGTTTGGGGATTTTGGGGGGTCTGTCTGTAATACTGACTTCCAACTTGCTACTTTCACATTTGAGTTACTGAATCAGAAAAAAGGTTTCCTTATGTCAGAATGAAGAGGATATGATCAGTCTGGAAAACATTTCTGTTGTCAGACTGGTTTTGTTATAGCTATGTGCTGTCCATATTGATTAAAAGAGCTTGAAATTCCTTGTTTCTTTCTCTAGGCCCATTACTGTTATCTTTTGGTTTTAATTTCTTCCTGAATGGGGTCTTTTAAATACAGCACTAACCTGTTTTTTAAGAAATGCTCGTGTATGCTTCATATATTGCCCTTTTTTTAAAATGTCTTCATTTCTACCCAGTCCTGGCACTAATGCTCTGCTATTTCTCTCCTTATGGAAGATTAGATGAAAGTAGGGCAATGCCAGGTCCTGGAAAATGGGGAGTGGGGACAGACTGAGCATACTGAAGAACTTTACGTATTGCAAGCAATTAATATCCTTGTTTTTCATTGTTGGTGTTGGTGTTTTCTTTCTTTTGAGGGACTGGTTTGGGTCAGATTTTTTGGTTTGGGTGTTTGATGTTTCATTTTATGGGGCATTTTAGGGAGAGAGAGATATCACAACTTAGCTGCATAAGTTTGATCTCTTTTGGGATGTTTTCCAGATACCGAGACTAAATTCTTCCTTATTCAGTTGTAACCTTCTTCTTCACCCTTTCCTTTCCACCTTCTCAGCTGTGAGTAGGACCAAATTCTGTGCTTAACTGGCTGATTGTAAACATTGAATGAAACAGCTTTTAATAGAATACTGGAATTTCTTTTTCATTTACAGTTAGGTAACTGATGAGAGAATCTAGCCCCTGGAAGGAGATACGTTGCCTTTTTGCTTCCAGTGTGCATTGTACCCATTGACTCACCAGACATGTATCAAAGGGGAAAATTGAAATTTTATTTAAATCGTCAAAATCAGATACAAGTGAAAAAAATGGCATTTCTATTTTTTCAAACACAGTTCTTTTGCCAAATAAATATTTATCATACCTGTTTATGTCATGTCAAATAAAACTAATATTTATTTTGCCTGGATTAAAGCCACATCTAGCCTGAATTAATCTTAACAAAGTACTGAGATTGCAAAAGTACTGGGCTCAATACAGCAAACTGTTTTCTGAGTACTGCAAATGTAATTTTTGCATTTTAAGCCCAGCTTTCTTGGATCAAACAGTGAAAATGTCTCTCAGATCACTTTTCAGCTAATAGAAGTTTTGATATTCCTGTTTTTATTTGCATGAAATTTAAGTGATCGAACAGCAATCTCTTATCCTGAGTGGTGGAAAGACCTTGTAAGAAACCCCAGAAGATTATTGTAGGGGGAGCGTGATAATATTTTTTCTTTTTTTCTTTTTAATACTAATTCTCCTTTTCCAGTGGGAGTGAATGATGTCATCCTGTCTCCTCCCACTGTGTAAACTAAGCTTGTGTCAAAGTGTTGCTGCCTCTTGTCACAGAGAGAACAGTTCACTTAAATGCAGCTGCAGTACTTCTGTGAGATACCTGTCAGAATCATTCCCCGTGCGAGGTTGGGTTTGTGACCATGTCAAGATTGGTCTTTCTCCTTTTCTGTGGATATATTGCACTAAACCTGGGAAATGCTCAGAAATTGCCAAGAGGCAAGTAGCTATGACAACTTTCTGGTTTTTTGTTTGTTTTTCTGTTGTGGGGTTTTTTGTTTTTGGGTGCTTGTGTTTTGCCATGGAAATTTGCTTTCAACATGTTAGGAATGACTAAAGATAATGGAAAAGATGAAAGAAGATCGGTCAACAGGGTGAGGTCCAGGTACAAAAGAGTAACTTTAAAGCTCTTGAATAAAACAAGCTCAAATGTTTTCATGGTATCTTGTGACTCTAGTGAGAAGTACCAGGAAACAAGGTGATTGTATTTAATGATTTAGAGAGCATTGTGCAGGTTTGTGGTTTAAGATCTTAAAGAAAATGTGGCTTAGAAGCACCCTGTGTTGTTGAAAGATTTCGGTTCTGTCTTGAAATAACTTTTATGCTTTCCCTTTATATCCATCCTTAATAATTCAATAATAACTGACTTTTGAAGGTCAGCTTGTATGCATTTTGAGGAGTAAGAAATATATCTATTAAAACTCCCACAAGAAGGAAAAAAGCCCTCCAAACCTATGTGAATATTAGTATAACTATTCCTTTCTCCTGCAGTCTGAAAGTACAGTAGCTTTGCAAAGCTAGCAGGGATCTCCTCTCTTCCTTGATAATGTGACCCATGTAAAATTGTCATTTTGCTAGTATTTTATTACTGCAGGAAGAACAGTTGTAGCATAAAATGAAAAATAATGCTTCTATATCTAGATTGTAAAACACTCTATAGTACCTTGGCATTAAAATAGCACTTTCACAACTGTTTCTGTACTGCATGTATTGCTCTCACTTTGTCAAAGTGCTTGCCTGAGTTCCGTGTGCTTTAATGCATTTTACGTCTGCAGTCTCCTGCAACTAGTAACATTTAGAAAGAAGGCTGTGGTTTAGTTCCTTATGAGAATGTTTATCAAGAAATCATCACTTTGAAAACTTCCTAGGGGACTTGGTTTCATAGACAGGAAATCTAGAAGTATTTTGGGAAGCAGAGGTGATTTTTGACTCCCCACACTTCTCCAGGAGAAATGTGTTTGATTATTTATTTATTTATTTTTATCCCCCTTCTTCTCTGGTGATGTTCCCTTCCAAGTGGCTTCTGTTAAGTTCATCTTCTGGAGCCAGTGTGGAGTTTTCTGCTAATAGTGGGGCAATGTGTAGTCTGTGATATCTGTTGATAGATACGCCATTGTTGTTCAAGTCAAGCAGACTGTAAGACCTTAGTTTTATCTAAAAAAGGACTCTATAAGTAAACTGTTACAGCACTTTTCATAGGTGAGATTTATGCTGAACAGAGAGGAAATTTGTATGTTTTACCTACTTTGAGTGAATGAACTTTTCTAGTACTTGTCTTTTTAAATGTTTCACTGGACTGCCTGCTATAGAATAGTGGCTGTAAATTTATGTTAACTGTGAAATTCAGACAAAGCTACTGATCCATTGCAGTCAGTAGGAGATTAACTCTGGGATGCATTTTTTCCTGTCCTAAAATAACATCGCAGAAGTAAAGTTCTGTTTGCCAAATGCATAAAGCTGCAGATGGAAAATTCATTTCTTTTCAGTGAAATAGCTTTTTAAAGATTCTCCCATTGCAATGCTGAAGCATCAGCCTAATTCTTCTATTTGCAGCTGACTCTCAGTTTATTATTTACAATGGACTGCATTGAAAAAGCAAGTGTATTATTACTTAGCTGTTACCTGGAAAGGTTCAAAGAACTGTCTTTTTCTACAACACTGTCTTGTTTGATAGGGAGTATAGAATTTTTCCATAAGAAAAGAATGTGTTTGGATCTTAAAGTATTTTTTAAATAAGAATGTGTAGTGGTAGTATTCTGTTAAGAGGGCTACTCTGCCCTAAGCAAGCTTTAATTTCAGAGAATTCCTGTACTCTTCAAGTCACTATGTAACTGAGGCTATAAAATCACTCCTGCTCTATGGGGAACAGTAGAATCAATGTCATAACTTGAGGAAGAATAATCTAACCAAATTTGCTTTCTGATGGTGCAGGTATGCCTGTGAGCAGGTTATCAGTGTAAATCTTGCTGTTTTCGCTAGCACTTTGGAATTTTATTGCTCAAGTCTCCTCTTCAGGGGGTGAAACACACTGATCACTGGTCTCATGGACTGGGATATCCTTTCAGTGATACAAGGTGGAAAGAACATCTTGCCTCCTGCAGCTGCAAAGGAACAGAGCCAGCACACCCTTTAGATGTCAGTGACTTCCAGAGCTATTTGAGAGATTCTGTGCAAAATATGATCTTCAGTAGGCTGGAACAAACATGATTCCCTTTTCCCATATATTTTTATACTTTCACCTTCACAAGTGTTCATTTGACTAGAATTGACAAAGAAAACATTATTGCTGTTCTCAAAAGAGTGTTCTTTATTAAGATTTTTCTTTCTTTAATTATTTTAACATTGAAAATTAAGGCACTGTTGGAGAAATAATTTGAAAACAATATCTACATGACTCAAGGTGTCAAAATCAGGGAAACAGCAGTTAAAATTTCCAGTAGAAGCTTTGTGCTGTTTCTATGTTTCCTCCATTATAATAGTTTCACCTGTATAGAAAATAGGCCTCTACTTTTATCTGGTCCTAGTGTAGTGCCCTAGGTGCATGTGAACACCGTTTGTCTTCCAGTTGTTTGTCACACTTACTAAGGAAATGACAACTGATAAGACAGTTATAAGCTGTGTCATAATTCAGACCCTTTCTACATTGATATTACATGGACATAAGTAAAGGCAGTGAAATTGGAAAGGGAAGGTTGGTGGGCATTGTGTTTTACTGTGGAGGCAATGCCTTTTTTGCAATTATGTTTGTGGTTGAAGAATAAGCTGTTAAAAAAAATCTGTAGTCAGTGCCTATGGAGACTATATGAGGGGTCACAGAACAGCAGTGCATGAATTGACAGTAAAATTAGGGATGGTCTTTTATCAGGTATTTCAACTAATGTCCTTTCAACTATGTCCAGTTTCTAAAGCTTTCTTTTTCATCAGAGAGAAGAGAGACTTGGACATTTTCCACTTATGACTCTTCCCTTACGTCACTATCTATTGCTATCCAATGTATAACTCTCCAGTTCAACACTGTTGTACTTGAAATATTTTAATGATGGGTGGAAACAGTTGCAATGCATAGGTGTCAGAGTTACAACTTGTCAGACCTCTAATTTTTATGGATCTGTGTAATTAAAATACTCCATTCTTGAGAATGCAGCATTGTCTCTCTAGACACTGAGTATGGACAAAAAAGTCTTGTCTTTAGGGAAGGACTTAGTAAGCAAAGTATCCTGAATCTGAGAGGGAGATGAAAAAAATCCAAAGATACAGAACCAAGAATAAACAAGTTACAGGACATAATCCACAGGATTGTACTGCCTTGTAAACTCTGTTTCACTGGCATCTTTCCAGCTGGACCTGATACAAATGTTGTTGAAGGCAACAGTTGTGGAACAAGTTTTTAGCATTTGGTAAAACAGCGTTTCATGGTTTTGATTTTGCCAGTTGACTTTCCATTTACAACACAGATGTGCATATAAGTGTACCTTTACACTATAATCTCTGTTTCTTATAGCTTTTGTGTATCTTCATGTTCTGTTTTTCCTTTGGTAGAGCTGAAAAGAATTTGGAGATGATGCCTTATAAAATTACAGTTTTACGCAGTCTATAAAAAGGAGAGTCTGAATGTTTTTCTGTTTTCTTTTGGGTTTCTTTCCCCCCATGATTCTGACCTCTGTGGTTTTCCTACTATTTGAATTAGTCATCAGGTAGATTGGAATTCAGGCCCATCCTTGTTCTTCTTTTCAGGATTTCAGCCTGTCCTGTTCTGCTTTCCAGGAAGAGCTTGGGAAACCTTAATCCACCTTTCTCCTTGTTGCTGCCTTCTTAGGGAAAAAGAGTGCAGACTTGACATTCCTTATGGGACCATGTGAAAGAGCCTGATTTACAGACTCATGTAGGGAAAACCAGATCCAAAACTTTGTTGTTTCTACAGTTGTCAACTGTTGGCATAAGTGGGAGAAATAACAGTTCTACTCTGTTTGGGTTTTTTTTTGGTTTTTTGTTGTTTAAGTTTTTTTTCTAAGTATACAGGAGTGTTAGAAAATACTGTAGATAACCACTAGAGCTAAGATTTTTATTTGTGGTAATTATAGCTAGCAACCCTTTTGAGAGTGAATGCTGTAAGGAATAGGCTAATTTTATTCATAGCTAAATGTGATGGCTATGATATGTTATGTAATGCTTCTTCCTAACTAGAGGTTAAAGTCAGCATGTGTTTTCACTTAGTGGTGTCAAGCAGCTAAAACAATGCTGAGTTATGCCAATATGTCACAGTCACTATACTGAAATAGTCAAACATTAATCTTTAAACTTTTTTGCCACCCTGCCCACTCCAACAGCACTCCCTTCATAGTTGTAGGATAGCATGGCAGAAATGGTAAGATGGGGAAAAGTCTCCTGGAAGTCGGTGTTTTTTTAAAATAAAATGAAGCTGCCATTTCAACATATCACGAAAGGAGTGAAATGACATGTGGTTTATATGTTACTTTATCCATGGTTTACAAAACATCTTTCTGGGAACTGTATTTCAAAGTACACAATGCATTAACCTTTAAAAAAACATATTCTAATGAAGGAGAGACAGTTTGGACTAGGCCACTAAACTTCATTTTTTATTATCTGGAAAGAGAAGTGCAAAATGAATTTGACTTGTGTGAAATACTTCTCTTTATGTTTAATGGCACATAAATGACAACATAGTCCTATGAGAAATTTCAAAGGGATCCTTTATCTAGTATAATTGAATGTCTAGGGTTTTCAGTCAGGAGATATGTCAGGGCAAATTTGGCTCATTCTTTGCTGAAAATGAAAACAACCCATAAGAATGTTACTATTATAGCAGCTCATTTAATCAAAGTTATCTTATCATGCAGACAGTTCTGTCCTAGCATTGCACAAAAGCATATCAAAACCTGGTATTGAGTGTCAGAATCCCAAGATGAAAGATAATCTGTAATACCAGAATCCCATTTTTATACTGGCACAGGCCAGCGTGTGACAGTGCGATGATACATATGGGTGGATTCTTCCAGGATTAAATTCCATAGCATATAAATGCCTCTCAAATGATCTCACTGTTGAGTAATCTGTATAACCGTCCACATCTTTATTTTAGTTTTAATTCTCCCAAATACCTCTTTTCTGAATATGATTTTTCAGTCCATCTCCATATAGTCTTTTCTATCTAGCCATTCCATCAGGGCAAGATACATAACTCACCTGAGGGGAGAGTTGTTTAGAGAGAGCTATATTCTGCTGCTGATCTTTGGCCAGATCTACTGTACATGCATAATACAGTTAGTATATATGTTGACTGGTGGCACTGTTGAATGGTCAGTGGGTCCAAGGTTTCTTTGGAGGGTTTGGACTTACCAGGTGTGTACTACCCACTGTATATGCAAACATAAAGCTCTGTGTGCTCCAGGGGGAAAAATTGGCTAGCAGTGACCTGCCATAGTCAGAATTGTTCATACAGTTCTTAGTGGATTTCTTTTCCTTAGGGAAATTCAAGTTTAGACTTGAAATTGTTGGTAAGAGGGATAAATTTGTTGCTGTGAAGTGTTCTTGACAACTGCCTTTTGCAGAAGATGATTGAAGGCTTACTGGCATGGATTGTGCCACAATGTCACATGAAATCTTGGTGTTGAAAAGAGGCAGGTATTAGTGTTCTGGAAAGGTAGTGGCCTAAAATAGGTGCTCTTAACAAAACAGCCCAGTCTCTAGTTTGCTCCCAAGTGGAAGCAAAAAGCTGGAAGTAGGACAGATGCCACCCAAGCTTGCCTGACAGGCCTTAATTCAAATGCCCTTAGTTAGAAATTGGGTTTTCTAGAATACAGGCTAACATCTATGGAATCCAAGTTTGCCTTATGCAACATACATTTGGTTTAGTTTTCTGTGAGTATAGTGTTCATGAAAATTATTGCTAGCAGCATCATGAATAAAACTTTTGTGTGGGCGAGGCCTGGGCCTACTTTCCCAACACAGCTGTCCCTCAGAACACATAAATTATATGCCACTATACTCTGGCTAAATCAACCCTGAGAAAACCAGCGTGTGTCATGTCAAGGTGAAGAAGAATCAGGTCAAGTTTTGAACCAAGTGAATTTCTACTGTTGATGAAGTTGTGATTATAATTATGGTCATTAGAATTAAATGTTTTTGTACTCACTGCTTAACCACAGTGATGTCATCAGAATGTGCAGATACGCACGAAGATGGTCAAATTAAGAATATCAGCACAGAGTCTTCACCACTTCAGGGCTGCTGAATAAAATGCTGGTAGAGAGTTGATGCACTAGCTACTGGAGATACTTGATCTAAAGGCAGGTAGGTAGGGAATGCATTTTTTTGTTAGAAGAAAGCTAGTCTTCTCCCAGTCTGGAGGGGAGCATTTACTGCACATGTTCAGAGGTTGGTAGACAAAATCTAGCCTCTGTTTTGTAAAATTCTTTACAGTTGTTGCAGAGATCCATCACTCTTTAATGATTTAATATTATTTAGAGTGTTTCCTGGAAGAAAAATAAATGAGGCAACTGAATCCACAATTTTTTCCTAGGCTAGTTGTAGCCATGGCTTTGTACAAATCCTATTTACCTTGAATAAATTTATTAAGGCAGCAGGGCTGTGTGTGAATAAATCTACTTCACTAAAACCCAATGAAGCACCTAAGCCTCTGTGTGATTTGATTTTTACTTGTGTGTGTGTGCAGTGTGCTAACACTAGACTGTTACTGTTTACACTTAAGGAGGTATTGTAATTCAGTGATATCATTCATGTTGGAGAGTCAATGGCAAAATGGATTCCCAAAGTGTGAGGGAATTTAATTTGTAGGGTTATTTCCAGGTTTTTGTATAGTCCCACGTTTTTGTGTTATTCTTGAAATCTGCTCAGGAAAAGTGCAATTCAATAAAGCAGCAAGAGATTATAATATTCTTTCCTATCACCAGCAGTTGTGGCATTGATTTATGAATCTATAAATGGCTACACAGTCCTTGATATGAGTTTACATAATTAATGCTTTGGGAATCTGGCCAATTTTAGAGGACTGACAGTGTATGAGGGATAACATTATTTTTGAACTTGCAGAGGGAAAAATCTTTTCACCTTTTGTCAGATGCTTCTTTCTGCTTTATATTAATTATTCATTTTAATTTTTCTTTCTGTGATGTAAAATTCTGGAATAATTTTAGAATACATAAAATTGTGCCTGGTTCAAAAATACAAATATGCAAAACTTAAGAGTCCCAGAAAGTTGTTTTCTGACTTTGAAGTGAAAACATTTTCTGGAAGTTTTGATTACTTCATTACTACAGTTCAAGCCTATACACGAACAAGAAAAAAGCATAGTGAGAAAAATGTAAGCGCTCAGACATTATCATTCTTCTTTTTAAATCTCAGTGTGTGTATACAACATGCACAAACATGTACTGAAAATAAAGGAATGGGTGAAATAATCTTAAAGTTGGTACGAAATTGAGCTTTGGGATATAAACAATAGGAAGAAAACTGTACTCTCTGACCTGGAAATTTTGGCAGAGTTCCATTATCTCTGGCTCACACAAACACTGAAGTGGTTGGTTTAAATGGTAAGGCATCATTTTTATTTATAGCACAGTGTACACTGAAGCATAGCTTGTTACGCTGTCAGGGAAATGGCTGTGGTTGGGTTTGAGAACTGTGAATTCTCTGAGTTTGATTAAGAGCTGTCTCAGGTAAAAGTGAGAGGGTTGCATGTTCAAGTTGAATCAATAGGTCTTCATCATAAAACTTATTAACAGTCATTTGCCACTGTGAACATGACTATGAAATTGCTCCACATAGATAGCCTGTTACTTGCTTCCTTACTGATGAGAACCAGCTTTTAGCTATACTATGACAAGCATAAATACTGCATCTCTTCAGCATTTCTTCTTGCTTTTTGTTTTAATTATGAGGAAGGCAAAATCTGGCAATTCTAACAAAGCCATCTCCCTGCTCATGCCAATTATTCAGTGCTCCTTAGTAGGTGATATATCTGCCATTGTGGTTGTGGCTCAAGTGGTGATGGTTTAATAATTTATGTTGTCTTATCAAGTCTGTGTATAAACATCATAAATAAGGTTTTTTTGTTTTGGTTTTTTTTTAGAAAGGATTGAAACACTAATTATGCAAACTTTTTGAGCTAAAGAACTCATTTTGAATTTTGGACACATTTCATGATTTTTGCTCTAATAGAAAATTTATACTTAGAATAAACTTTCACACAAGTAAGCAAGTCATGAGGGTGATTTCACACAGACTCTCTAGCACACAGAGGGATGCATATGCACAGACAAAATCATTGTGGGATCTAGTTCATTTTTGGTAAATGTTTTGTGTCAGAAATTATTTGTTTTAATCTTCCAGGCTTTTATCAATCCCCCTGTACTTTCTCAGTTTTAGTAACATGGCCAAATAGCAGTTGATAAAAGTGTTAGTATGTTTCTACTGTGCAGTCATGATTTCTTAGAATGTAATGTTTCTCTGTAATGTAAAAGATGTTTCTTTTGTTCCCTTCCCACTTGGAAATACTTACAGAAATTAGCAATGGACATCCTATGCTGTTAGTATATCTATTTTAAAGGAATTTAAGGCTGTTTATAGTATTAAGGCTGAAGAAAGATTACAGGTGTCCCACCCCAGGATACCAAAGGAAATATATACTCATATATCCCCTATTTTCAGTGTAGAAATTTCAAGCATTGTGATTATTTTTCTTCTATGACTCGGCTTTTCTAGATTTTTTTTTTTCCATTAATTTGTTTTTGCAGTGTGAAAACATTTGTCATTGTGAATCAAAACTGGCACAGGAAAGGCCATCTCATTTTAAAACTCTGTGAAGTGATGAAGCAGTATTTATGTAGTTAATATACTCTTAAGTCAGAGAACATTCCTTGGGTATTAATATAATCTACTGCACAATGGGTTACAAGATCAGCGATGAGGGAGACATAACTTTCTACATACCATAAATTCTCCATGAACAATTGGATACATGCCTGAGTGAAGTACAAGTGAAAAAAAATGCAAAGTCAGTCATACACAGATTGCCTAGCTAATGGGTCTGTGCATAGGTGTACATGCCCCTATCCTGTCCCAAAATTAATACAAGCTTTCCTTTTGTTTAGCTGATATTGCCATTTTTCTTTTTCTTTCAATAAAACACTGGATGTAGAACTTAAAAAAAAAAAAAAAAAGTTTAATATGAGCATAGACAGATGGGTTAGACAGATAGGTTAGAAATAAAGATTATTCCCCACCACTTTCTTTTGTCTCTGTAGATAAAAGACAATGTGTTGAAAATGGAGCAGGTGATGTAATGGATATAGAATTTGGAAAGATAGTCAGATAATGCAAACTCTACATTTTCTGCCATATCCTGGGTGGGAAGGGAAATTGATAGGAGAAACTCTTTGTTAATAGCAGAAGTAAGTATTTGTGACTTATCTTGGTATTTATTTAATCATGCACATGCTTTTATTTTACATGTACGCTTTGTATGAATACATTTATTTTCCATTTTTTCCTCTAATCAGATTTAGAACAATTTAACTCATATTTTAGTTTTCTTAAGACAAGTTAACATCTCTGCTTCAAGGTCTTCATAGTGCTGAATAAAATAGAATTTCTGCCAAATTTTGGAATTCACTATTAATTCCTAAAATCTTTAAGTACTTGTTAGTGGTTTCTGCTTTGACACTCTTTAGTTAAAGACTTTACGAAAGTCTGTTGCTTCTATCTTCAGAGATTTACTTAACTGTAGATTTCCTTTGATGTCTGCAAACTGAGAATATGGAATAGTATAGAAGATAAAAAGGATCACTTACGGTTTTTCTTAATCTGTTACCTTTTTTCTTTTTTTTTATAAGAAGCCAGGTCATCAGTCTTGAAATCCATCTCATCTAATGGTGCAAGATGAGATACATTTTCCAGATGGAAACACTGTATGCAGTTGGAATGAAGGACTTGGCTGTATCCAGCTAGTGTCACAGACATGTGTGAGAATGTTCAATTTAAAGACCAAGAACATAAGTGAAACCACTTTATTTTGACTGCTCAATTGAAAACACTGAGCGGTTTTTCAATACTTTTATTTTGTTTATGGATATAGCTTTCTAAAATAAAAGGTAATGACTGGTTAAAAGCTTTGCTGATACACCTGAATGTATTGATGGGGCCAAATTGCAGTTCTCAAAGCATAACAACATTAGTTTGTTAGTCATGTTAACATTGTTTATTCTTTCTGAGTTTAGCATTAGATATACAGCAACACCTAAGAATTCTTATATATGCTTCAGATACTTAATTGCTTTATCAGCTGTCTGCCTCTGAAAAGTGGAGAACTTTTTCCAAAACTACAACAGAATATTGCGAACGCCATTGTCAAGCGCACATCCAAAATTATTAATCTTTTCACTATTTGAAGTCCTGTATGTTCTGGAGGTTAGAAAATTTTGAGCAGAGAATTCTGTTATTTTGTGTGATCATATGATGGTTGCAATGTTGGAAGTGAAAAGCCATCAGAGAAGGGATCAATCATTTGATTAAGATTTTGATGCAAATTATTTTAAAGAGGCTTGTTTCAACTACACATATCATAATAGGGGATTTATTAATAGATATTAAAACCCATTAGGAAGTAGTACGGTACTAAGTACATACTTACAAGCTTGTGTGCATTTAAGAATTGCTAAATATTGGGTGCTGTCATGGGCATGGTCCCTACATATGCAATCGCAATGTGATGGGCAGATTGTACTTTACTGTTTCTAGATGTTTCTGCTAGAAATAGATAATTATATTACCTTCTGATTAAATACTTGTTTCTCTTCAAGGACATCTTATTTTAGATGCATTTTATTTGACCTTTCAAGAACCTGTTCTGAATCACCTTCTTGTTCTTCATGTGCATAGGTGTGATCATCTGTCCCTGGTGACCAAGGCTAGGCTGAATATCTTGAAGTTTTCTGGATGCTCTTTCTTGCCCTTACTCAAGCAACTGCACTTTTTTTTTTTTCCTGTTCTCACATGACAAATTAATCTTGTCTCTCTCTGGCAGTTCTCTTATGCTTATCTATACGCAGAAGATACAATGTTCTACTGAATTTTCATTATCTACATGATAGAGATAGGAAGTATTATATTGAAATTCAAGCATAGCATTGAAGAGGGCAGCCTTTCTTGAGGCTTTATGGTGCATACTTAGAGCTGCAGGAGGAAACTCGGTAGCCTTCAAGTGGAAAGATATTCATTCTACAATGAAATACAGGGCTGAAATGGACTTTCTGAAATAATTTTGATCCCCTTGTGCTTATTCCTGAGGTAGTTTATTTCAGAGCTTCACTGCCTTTGACAGTTTTACAGCTATCTTTCTTGCTACAGTTTATGTCACTTCAGCTCTTCAAAGATACGGAGCAGAACTTGTTCATACTGCTTTCCCTCAGGGGGTTGTTTTATATATTTGGATATTGTCTTCATTTTTACCTATATACTTTTCTTCTAAGCTAGATGACTGCTATTTATTTAGGCTTTTTTTTTCCTGGGTAGCATATTCTTTAATCATTGACTTTGCTTTTTTTTTTTCCTTGATTTGATCAAGATTGTCTACTTTATAGTGGTCTAAGCACTGGCTTTTAAGTGAGGAAAAGACCTAAGAAGTGAGAACTAGCAAGAGCTTTCTTACCATCAGTTATTTCATATCCCTCTTTTAAATCTAACTCCTATTCTACCAAAGTATTTCAAAAGATCCCTATGATGAATAGTCATGCAGAAAATCAGTCCAAAAGGTATGGACTGAAAAAACCCCAAAATTATGTGTTCGGATATAATAGTGATCACATGTAAGGAATAGACTTCAAAATGACTGCTACAATGTGAGAACCTCAATTCAATCTGGGTATACATCAATCCATGTAGCAGATTATCTCTGCATTCAGTAATGCATGATGACATCATTGTAAAGTGTAGTATCTTCACTCTTCTTTTAGAAATAAATGCAGATGTAGTTCCAGATACTGTTTTCGATTATGCCTTTGATTTTTGATTACTGAAAAATGCATTGATATATTGTCTACATTTAACACATACCTGGGGCTAAATTATAGCAGTTGCTCTGTCACTCAATCACCCTTTCCCAACAGAGAAGGTGGAATGAGGAAAAAGAGAGAAGATGCACAAGCTGAAATGAAAACTTCACTCTTTATACTAAGCATGATGTTTATGGTCTGGGGATAGACCTGTGAGCCAGCTCAGGTCAGCTGCCCTGGCTGACTCCAAACTCCTAACAACCTGCAGACCACAGCTGGCCTACAATCCTGCCCCAGCAAAACGAGGGTATATTTGTAGATAAGAAGTGTTTCAATGGAGAGGTAATGCTAAACACTGCCTGCTGTTGAATAAGTAATGGAAGTGATAATGCTAAGTACTTCCTGACAATTAACATGTTCTTAAGAAACTTGTTGCATTAAGGTCCATTAATACTGATCACATGAATTATCAATAGATTGATGTCTATTCATAATTTGTGGGCCGAGACAGACCAACATCATCTAAATTCCTCACCTGCTTAAGTTCATAGTATCTTGTTGAGCTTTCCTTATTAAGGAGATGTTATTAAAAAAAAGTCCATGGATTTCTTCAGCTATATCAGCTCTAAAATACCATATATATGGCCTTGTCCAAAGACTTCTCGTTTGGTGTTTGCGTTACTTGGTGCTCTTTGAAGGCTTAAAAGAGAGTTAGACCAAGAAAACTTGGGACAATTTTCATTTTCCCCACAGTCTTCTACACACCTTTATTGAATATCTTTATTCAGAATTCGTCAGGTTAATTGGCTAAAGTATGGTTTTCTTCATAGCCTAGCCTGGGTTGAGTTGCCTTGGACCCATTTCCTTGGACAGGAGAAGGAGCCAGGCTTGAAAAAACCAGGTCTTCTGGGCAAGATGCAGTCACTGTCTCAGCAGCTGTGTCCAGGTGGATTTACATCATCCCAGAAAAAGACATGCCAGCCAGTCTGGAAAAAAAAAAGCAACAAACATCTATCTCTGAGAGTAAAGCCAGGCGAATCCTGGAAATCACATCAGATCTAAATCAAGATTTATCCTAATTCAAACAAGTGATCCCAATCTAAATTGAAATAAGGATTTGAGGTTCTTTTATTAACAATTTGTCCATTTGTTCATGGACAAATAATGTCCTTTTAAGTTTTGTGTTTTAAATGCTGTTGATTTGAAAAGTAATATCTATCAGAAATGGTTCAACTTGAAGGAGTTTCAGGGAGTGTCCTGGTTTTGTCTTTTTTTCCCAGTAGCTGGCACACTGATGGGTTTTGGATTTAGTGTAAGAATAATGTTGATAACAGACTGATGTTTTAGTTGTTGCTAAGTAGTGCTCATTCGAAGTCAAGGAGTTTTTTCAATTCCCTGTCACTAAGCAGGTGCACAAGAAACTGTGAGAGAGCATGGCCAGGACAGCTGACCTGAACTAGACTATGGGATGTTCCATATCATAGGACATCATGCTCAGTATATAACTGGGGGAAGTTGGCTGTGAGGGGCCAATCACTGATCAGGGTCTGCCTGGACATTGGTCAGCGCGTGGTGAGCAATTACATTTTGCATCACTTACTGTAATTGGGTTTTATTTCTTTATCTTTTTTGTTATCATTGTATTATTGTGTTTCAAGTATTAGACTGTTCTACTTTTTTTTTTTTTTTCCCCATTTCTCCTTCCTATCCCACCAGGATTGGGTGTTGGGGTAGGGAACCTTCAAGCCGCTGTGTGGTGCTTAGCTGCTGGCTGGGGGCAGCACCATGACAGGGGGCATAATACAATGAAAATAATGGATGGGCTTTGTTCTGTCCCTATCTTTCAAAAATGTTGAATTTTTCAATCTTGAATTTTATTTAAATTAATTTTTAACATATGTATTTGATATTTAGAAACTACTAAGTTTACTGACTGGACAAAGAAAGGATTAGAATTTTCTAAGATGTAAAAGAAAACAACTGAAATAACTGAAAATATAGTATGGAATGTTACAGGAAAATAAGTTGGTTTTTTTTTTCCCAGCCTTGAATTTAGCTTGCTACAGCTTGGTTTAGTTTATTTCCCAGAAGGATTTAGTCAAAATTCTATATTTCCTGTTGGCTGACATAAGGTGGCTTCCTCTTTAACACATACCTACTTTTCAGAGGCATCCAACTCTCTTACTAGATGCCAACAGTTAGATGGAATGTAGGTTAGGATCTTTCTTTGGTGATGTCTTCTCTTTTAAATTACTGTAAGTCATGGGACAGGTTGCACTTACTGTGCTATCACACTTCCTCTCAGTTACAGTCGGAGTCAAAAAGAGGTGCTAACTTAAAAAATTAATAAGGTGGAATCAATTACTAGCTTCTGGTTCTTGACAGAGAAATAAACCTTGATAGTAAGGCTTAAAATAACAAGATTTATTCATCCTATCAAGCACCATAGTCCAAACAAAAAAAATCCTATCATTTCTATATTAAACAGAGTCATTGTAAGTGAAAAAGAGTAACACTTCAAAATTAAATCCTGGTCCTCAGTTGCTTCCTTGAAACAGCAGAATGGCTTTGAAATTTGCAGAATTGACAGCCTGGGGGCAGAGAAACTCAGACTAAAGAGTGTTAGGACTGGAACAGGAATTGTACTGCAGAAACTATTCTGATTTGCTCATCCCTAAAAATGTGCCCATGGATCTCAGTGTAATAAGTGTTGGTCTGTATGTAAGAATAACATTGCCTTTGTTCACCTTTTTTGGAAGCTGCCCGATCAGAGAGATCCTGTAAGTGTAAGGTGAAAGTTTGAGTTAGGCTACTTTTGTAGATACACATATATGTGTGTGTTTTTCAAAAAGTTAGCTGTTGCATAATGACAATCTAATTTTCTAAAGTAATGCCAGACTTGTGTACAAAGTGTAAGCATACTAATAATTTTAAAAAAAATATTTAATTGGTGAACTTCAGTTGAAAATGATAAAACTATGTGTAATGCTTTTAGCTTACCCGCTCTTAATAAGGTATCTGTAGCCTTTTTTTAAGGGTTTAGTCTCTATAGCACCTATTTTCAAAATTCAGAGTATTAATGTGGATTTTGTAGCTAGGAATGTTGGTGTTTAATCTGTGATGAGAAACATGATTTAATACTGCCCATGGATACCTGACCAGAGGGTACAAAGACAGCCAGATTTTCTGCAGAAGTGCACAGCAATATGGTAAGAGGCACTGGGCACAAGTTGAAACAAGGGAAATTCCAGCTAGATGTTGGGACTTTTTTTTTTAACCACACAGATAACAAATACTGGAACAGGTTATCCTGATATGTTACGGAATCTATGGCCTTAGAACAGTTCAAGACTCAGAGAGACGTGGTCCTGAGCAACATGATCTGATTAGATCTGCTTTGAGCAGGGGCTTAGTCAAGGTGGTCTACAGAAGCCCTTTCCATCCTAAATTATTCCATGATTCTATGGTTGTGGCAGTTTCAGAACTGTGTCTTGCTTATTCTACTGCATAGAAACAGTACTATTTTTAAATATTTCCCATTTTAAGCTATATTTGGTTTTGAGCCAAGCAAGTAATATTTCTCCATGTTTGGGAGCCAAAGTAAATACCAAAATATAAAATAGCAAAAATAAAAGTTGCAATGTGTTAGATTATCATTGAAAACTTCCCTGGTGGTACCATGGCAGCAGATTTAGAAAACAAAAGCACTGCTGTGCACAATTTGAATGTAATAAGTGAGGTTGTGATCACAAATAGATGATGCTAATATATTTTCTTAAGTCATGCTTCATTTGTCTCGCACTGTGGGATGCAGTGCTAGGTCTTGCCTTCCTGCCCTCTAAAATCTTTGAAATGGTGAAAAAACAATAGTTTCAATATAAGGCAAAAGGAATTCTGATGACAAAGCCACATTTGCTGTAATACAGTACAGCTGTATTCACCCTCTGGCTTCATAGGGCAGAGATCAGGGCTTTTTATTCTACAGATAAAACCAAAAATTACGACTGTATTTGACCATGAGAGATCATACACAAAGTGAACCAGTAGAATCATAGAATAAGTGAAAGAAAGTAACATCTTGCCTGGTTTTTCTTTTGAGGAGCCTTCAGTGAAGCAGGCAAACAGCTCAAAATGTAAGTTGTGAAGATGAATTTATTTCAAAACAAAAATTAGTTACTTTATTTCATTTGTGCTTCATCCTTGAAGTTTGTGGTTATATCAGCACCTTGAGGTTCCTTCTAAATCTGTTACTTACTAGTTAATAAATTATCAGCCAGCTGTTGACATATCTTCTTACGCTGGAGAGAAAAATAGAGTCCTCTTCAGCTGAAGATACTTACTTTGACAGGGCCAAGATATATTTTAGGTTTGGGTAGAAACAGAAACAAGCCAGTTAATTCACATTCCAGTCACCTCATCACCCAAGCTCTCTCACGTTCCATGAAACACAGAAAAATCAAACCAGCTGGCAATTTTAACTAACACCACATCTATTGTTACCAGCAATACTGTAATGATACAGTGGGGCATAGGACACAGAATTTCAAAGGCTTTATTTCTCTGTTACTGAAACAAAACTATTTTGTTTGTTCTTTTGGGAAGCAAAGTCCAGCTGGTTTTATCTGCCTTTATAGGTTGGTAATACTGTCCCCAACACTGAATTACTGGGCAAATACTGCTTTAATGCAACTGCTCTGGTGAGCTATTTCTGTTTATCTCCTTCCCTTCAGTTATTAAACAGCAAAAGAATTACATAATCTATTCTTAGTAGTTACTGTTTTGTATTTTCAGACTGCTTTGCAATGGTGATATCTTAGGGAAATATTTAGACCTATACCAAAGGGCTTTGAGTGAACTGTTGCTGTCAAAGTAAAAACTGAAAATCCAACTTCTCTGATTGTCTTGTAGCTAGATATGAACCACCGGTTAGAACTAACAGGTATGAGTAAGAGACAGTAGCAGTGCTTATGAGTTCTGCCATCTCTTCCTCTGTTAATCCTGATTAATCGAAGTGATACGAAGATAGTTTACATAATCCCTGGTGGATCCAAAGCCTGAACGAGAAGTGTCCATATGAATATTTTGTATATTATTTTCCATAGTTGCTTTCACATCTTAAAGATGTGAATTTCAGTTAGGTAATTTAGAGTTAAATTTTTCTAAAGTTTGAATGTTTATTTGTCTCCTGTTGCCTATACATGACCAGCTATTTTTTCCAGCTAGCCAAACTAGGATGCTCCCAGCTGTATTCTTCAGGCTGTTTTTAGGTATTTTCTTCTTTCTGAAGAGTTATCGGTGGCTGGTTCCCTTAAGATACAGCTACTTCATTAAGTTGTTTTTATAGCCTTTCCATGTATAGGCAAGGAGTCCTTTCCCTAGAGTGATTCTAACACTGCAAGTGGTCTGAGGCACATAATGTAGAGCTTTTACCTCAGTTAAGCTGTGTACACTTTGTCCTGCTGTGGAGTTTTGGCCATCAACTGACTTTTATTATAGAGAATGCTTGCAGATCAGTGTGGAATTTCTGTTGGCAAGCATGGAGGGAAAGATTATTTTTCAGACATAGCTATGGGTCCCAGAATCTTCCACTTGGAGATGGCCTCGATGTAAAAGAATTACTCTACAAATGCAAATACTTAAGATGAGAGTATTAACACATGCCAAAAGCTGATACAAGTAAATATGAGTTAAGAAAATTCATCCCTACCTTGTTCTGTGCCTGCAAGTGTTCCCTTGTGTTTGCAAGCTGTTTTCAGAATCTATTTGTATTGAAATTAGAGAGTGACCAGTTTATTATTCAACTCTTTCATCAAGGGGATGGGGGAAAAAAGTATTCTAAAATCATAATATGTCGAAGGTATTTTCTCAAAATCAAATACATTCTTATCATAGTATCATAACAGTCAAGTTCCTGTGACTTCCCCTGTCTATTCAATCATATTTAATAGGCATTTACGTGAATGGTGGCACAAATAGAGATAGTACTCAGTATAGAAAAGCCTGCTTTCCCTGTTCAAAATACTGTGAGATCAAGACAAGTGAAATCTATTTTGTTAATGTGCTCCTGAGAGCAGTCCCCATTTACCAATCTAATTGATATGAAGTCCTTTATATCTGTACTGCTCCATGCTGGTCCTGTCTTGACTAGACTGGCAGTGTCTACGGAGCATGTAGTGTTAAGCAGTCCCCAGCAGGTTGCAGGGGTTCCTCTGTCTTGCTGTGCACTCCCCTTATGATTTCATCCAGTCCAAGGATTCCAAGTGACCACACAGATCTTTCTCACAGTCCTTAACATGAGTTGCATTTTGTTATGTTTTCATGGGAGGCTTTTTTGCTTGTTTTCTAATTCTGACCAATGTGGCGGAGCTGTGCTTACAATCTTCTGCAGAAAGCTGCCTTTTTGGTTTAGATTCAGGAAATGCTTGAATATGTTCATAAACTTTAAACTCATGTGACCTCCTTGAATCTGGAATATTTTAACTTTTTAAAAAATTCTATAAGAACTATTTCTTTATAATGTACTTAACTATTAAAAAAGAAAAAGGGTTACTTCACAGCTTTTTTTTGTTTGTATTTTTATATGTGATGCTAAGAAGTATACTGTGTGTAAGCGTGAACAAAAGTGGGCTGTTGGAAGAGTGTGAGGGCTTCTGGAAAGATGTTGGAGTGCTAATCTGTTGATAGACAGAAGAGTTGGATTGATGACTAAGGAGCACACTGACCTGGTTTGGGGAGAGTTGTCATTCCCTACAAAGAGTCTGTACCAAGAGTGATCTACCATACATTGATAGTTCTGCCATGTTAGAGAACACTTTCTGCACTTGGTGATTTCCTTTTGTCCTCATCTTTCTTTTCTCCTGTGTAGTCTTTCACTCCCTGGAACCCAAGTGCTCTCACTCAACAGCTATGGTTCCCAGCAAACTCAAGTTCTAGCTTCAGTCAGGAACCCTTTTTACTCTGATAGCACCGATGGTAGAAGAGAGTACATGATTCAGTGTGGTGGTCTTTCCTACCCTGGGCAACATGAGAGCAGGTCATCATGCCTTTAAGCACACCTCACCTGAGAGAACATGACTGCTGCCACTCAACTCACTTAATATGAGTTGAGTGATCTTCAGACAAAAATTAGGAAACATTGAAATAAAATTCAAGATCAATAAGACATAGTAATAAGAGAAATAATAACAAACTAACAGAGAGATCTATTGCTTTTTCTTCTCTTCTATTTTTTTGTAAAGTAACTGTACACTAAAATGCATCGGTAGGGAGAAAGCAGAAGAAAAGAGAAAAATTTCATGTGTAAACTGATATTTCTGTAGCATACCAACTTCCATGGATTTCTTGTGAAATTTTCAATTTATTATTCAGATCTGTTTTGACATCTGCTAGAAAAAACAAATGTCAACATTGGCCTTGGTTGCTCCACTTCTGTCCATATACTTCCAGAAATTGGTCAGACTCTGATAGTTATTGTTTTACCAGTTAAAATTCATCCCTTAATTTCAGTGTTTCTGAAATGCAGAAAGACCATGGAAGGGAATATGATTTAGTCATACGAAGTATGGTATCTGCTCTGTTGCTTTAATGCAGTTATAGTCCTTAAAAAAATGTGCACCTAAATAATAGTGAAGAAGGCTGTTTGTCTGCCTTGCCTTGTGCTGGTGCTTGGGTCAGGCTGCATCTGAAAAAGGAAGGGGAGAAGAGCATTCTTGCTGAGATCAGCTGGGTTCTCTCAAGCTTGGGAAACTTACGCTATACAGAGAGAAGGAAATAATAAGCAATGAGCTTACAGAAGGATTAGAAGATAGTTATATTAAGAAAAGCATGGAACAGACCCTGTAGCTAGATCTCAAAGAGATGAAAAGAAAGAAAGATTATCTCTATCCTTTACTGGGTGCAGTGGGAAACATAGTGACCAAGGATGAGGAAAAGGCTGAATGACTGAATGCCTTCTTTGCCTCAGTCTTTAATAGTAAGACCAGCTGTTTTTGGGATACCCAGCCCCCTGAGCTGAAAATCAGGAATGGGGAATAACATGAAGTCCCCTGTAATCCAAGAGAAAATGGTGAATGACCTGCTGCACTGAGACACACACAGGTCTATGGAGCCGGATAGGTTCTACCCAAGGGTACTGAGGGAACCAGTGGAAGTGCTTACCAAGCCAGTTTCCATCATTTATCCCAGATAAATGATGGGAGGTCCTAGCTGACTAGAAGTTAGCAAACATGATGCCCATCTACAAGAAGGGCTGGAAGGAGGATCTGGGGAACTACAGACCTTAGTGCCAGAGAATGTTACAGAGCAGATCATCTTGAATCCCATTATGAGGCACTTACAGGACAACCAGGTGATCAGGCCCAGTCAGCATGAGTTTATGAAAGGAAGGTCCTGCCTGACTAACTTGCTCTCCTTCTGTAACGAGGTGACTGGACTAGTGGGTGTGGGAAAGGCTGTGGATGCATTTGACACCATTTCCCACAGCTGAGAAAATGGCTGCTTGTGGTTTGGACAGGCATATTCTGCTGGGTACAAAACTGTTCTGTTTAATATCCTTATCAATGATCTGAATGAGGGGATTGAGGGCACCCTCAGCAAGTTTGCAGGCAACAACAAGTTGGGCAGAAGCATTGAACTGTTTGAGGGTAGGGATGCTCTACAGAGGTATCCAGGATCCGAACAGACTAGATTGATGGGCCAAGGCCAATTATATGAGGCTCAACAAGGCTACATGAAATACTTTGTTCCTGTATTATTACATTGATAGATTATTCCTGTTTATGTTCTGTGAGGACTGGCTTTAAGTTTAAAAGCTGTCTTGGTGGTGGAAAAGATCTAAAGGATCCTATCTCAGAGCTGTTGCTAGCTTGGGTTCTCATTTAGACTTTCTGGTTTTAGAAACTTCACTGAGAGTTTTTAGGCTTAAATAAAATCCTAACTTTATTGGTATGGAACACTTTTTACTTCATGAAACATCTTTATGAAGCATATTAGAGGGGTTTGAAATTTGTTGTGTTTTCTTCCTGGTTTATGCTATTTGGAGTCTTGTCAATATTCAAAGTTGCACACCCACAGCAGTTTCACATACTGAAAATAAATGAAGTTAGGATGTCTCCTAGATAAAAAAAAGACAATTTTCCCCTGTGATGGTATTGTGCTGCTGAAAATGTCAGACAGTTGGGCTTTCTAGAAGCCTTCCTGTCTTCTGGAACCTGTCAGAGCTGTGTTTGGAAAATTGTGATGGTTTTCCTGGCTGAGTGCTTTTACTTGATCAGCCTTAGATAAGGGAAGGGTCTCATCGGAGATGCATTTTTTCCATCAGTTTTACTTGTATGCTCCTTTCTATAGAGGAAAGAGACATAAAGTGTTTGGCTGTGGTCTTCATGTTCAGTGTGCAGATAACTACAGGTGCTTGACAGTGCTACTTAATCATTTTCCCAAATTGCGGACTGTGACCTCTTGGCAACTTCATATATTTTAATATATATTCATATTTCAACCTTCATATATTTTAATAACAAACAAACCAAAAATTTAACTTGCAAGATTTTCACCTATGTGTCTTATAGATAGCTAATACTATTATAACTCTCACATTTAAAGGAAAAAATACTTGCATTTTTCACAATTTCTTCATACTACTGCAATTGTAGAAGATATTTCAACTAATGACAACACTAAAATAATGGAAAACCAGACATGCTGGAAAACATAATTTTATATGACTAAGTTTACTTTTTTCAATGCATTTAGTTTCCAGGAGACACCACATTTAAACAATTGTTCAGTTTCTCATGACTAGCAAATTAAACAGTCTTATATTGTTATATTGTCATGTTCCAGTACTGAATATATTATTACAAGATAATACATTCTGATCTTCTCTTTTTTGACTCTTTCCCCAGTGAAAAGGCAGAGTCTGAAAGTTCAGATCAATGCAACAGATGACACTGTTTGCATGAGGTATCTTCGACCAAGTCAAAACACCAAACTAGAAGGTTTTGTCCTGGGCTATGGAAGCAACTTCTTTTCTAATCAGTACATCCCTTTACCTTCAGAAGGAAAAACTTCCATAACAGAACTTGGTAAGGCATATTTGCTTTGCATGCTACTGTTGTCATGAAATGTGGGACATGAGTGAGGAGAATATGAACCTTTGGGTTCCTTAATTTTTGTTTTTCTTGGATAGTTACTCAGGTTTTCTTTGAGTTTGTTTAAGGTTGTCTTGAAGAATTTCAGATGAAAGTGGAATTAGGAGATCCTTCAAGGAGAACAAATAGTTTTTGTTGCTTGGAAAATTTTGCTACTGGTATTTGTTTTGAGGATTTTCATTGTATTAAGAGATTGTACTATATTGACCACACCACAGTTCAAATAGGATGATTTGCCTTAAGCTGTAGTTGTAAAATAGAATACAACTGTATCTTTTTAACAAATAGTACAAAATTGATTTTCTTTTCAGTTCCTAAAACGACCTCCAAGTTGGGCCATGCTTTGGCCTTTCTTTTACCTAAGCCAGATTATAAAAGGAGTACAGTGTAAGAGGAGAATGGCAATCCTGCTTTATAAGAACCATAAAAAGTGACTGGTGAATTTTGCAGATATATAGGGAAGAATTCTAATATCATCTTCAACACATTTTAAAAGTATAATTCAGGAATGTGTGCTGGAGCAGTGCTTAGATGTAAGATATTGCTGTGTAGTTCCTTATATCTGATCAATTCCCAGAAATTTGCAGATGTATTAGCCACATGGTTTTCAAGATGCCAAACAAAGTGAACATTACTTCAGAAGTATATCTCTTCAAAATAACTTTCAAAAAAAGCCAGAATTTTATTGTTAATATTAGCTGAGCCTAGTGGACTGGAGGAAGTCAGCAGCTGCACTTTCAGCTAGACAAGTGGATTGACCAGCAGCCAGTTCATTCACTGTGTGCTATGACAATGTGAAGAAACACTACTCTAACTTAACTTCGCTGATTCTATGCATCTAAGTCACTGGAAACCCATACTATGGGTGTACTTTAATTGCTTAACCATTGTTTTTAAATGGGTTTCAACTGAGCTCAATATAAATACAAGTAAGATAAGCATGGAAAACAGGTTCTCCAAGCAGTGTGTGAAAATGAATTAATTAAAAAGAAGGAACAGCCCCAAAGTGCAAGCATCTCTTCATTTAGAGAAAATGTTTTCTAATGTTTAGGGCAGCACAGAGTTCTTTGGGGATCTGTACAATCATCTGGACCTTTTTTTTTTTTTTTTTTGTAAGATAAGTATATCTAGACTAAAATAAGAATGGCATATAGAGTAATACTTAAAAAAAAAAAAAAACAACCCTGCAGCTAATGTAGTTTTGATCATTATATGGCGAACCAGATTCTGCCCATTGATATCTCTTAGTAAGCTCCAATGACTTATTTTCTGGTGTTGCAGTTTGGTGAGAATAGAGCTTGGTTCTAAAGAATGAAGAAGGGCGTAAGTCTGTGACATCTCATGTCAAGAGTAAGAGAAAAATATCTTCTTTCTGAAGATGAATTTCCCAAAGTAAAATCACCATCCCAACATTGTTTTAATCAAAGCATTTATTATTTTAAGCTGCAGGGTGATGTTATCTTGCATTCACTGCCAGAAACATGAATATATCTGAACTTGTGGCCTCTTACCATGTGTGCTTGTGTCATACAAATTGCATCAGATGGCTCTGAAATATGTTAGTTTGTGTAAAACTTCATTTCCTTCATTTCATTATTTCCAATGAAGCTTAGTATTTCCAGAAGTTTTCCAAGCTGGTTCACAACAGACACGAGCTACTGATGACTCTGCATCCTTTGAATGCTTGCAGTTCTTGGGTATGTTACAATAAACTTAGGCCATTCAGGTAAGATTGTGTCAGGGCTGAGCTGGCTAGTAGACAAATGACAGATCAGCTCTTTACTGAGAAACTGCTTTCAACGGGAAAACTAATGTGTATAGCCAGAAACAGAATACAGAAAATGTAGGAAAAGTTCCTCCAGCTCCTGTCAGAAGAGTAGGTATCTCTGGTTGTACTCTCCAGGCTTTGCCCTCTTATTACTTTACAGGTTTTACTTTTTTGTTTTGCCATCACTGATTCCTTTCCATTTGGGTTTTCATTCCTCCCTCCTCATTACTTTCCAAGTAATGTTTGCACCAAAATGTTACATGTATATCCTGCCATGTTCACTAATTTGTTCTATGCCAGTCAAAAAGAATTGCCAAATCTTTGGTACATGGGTGTATCATTTTTCCTAAGGGCTAGAATATTTCTAAATGCTTGGTGAATAAATCTTAAAGCAAACATGCCTAAAGATCACAATGATAGGATAAGGTGTCAAGGATTCACTGAATATTGGACTTTTTCTTATTAATTATAGGCTAATCCTTTTCTCACATAAATAGCATGTCTGTACTAATTGCTTCTTTCTTCATTTACAGATGCAGAGCCACGGTATTTGGTTTCAGTGAGACCAGCACGCATTTCAAATAACAAGAAATCTTGTTCAGGTATTTTACCATTACTGCATCTCTTTCTTAAAGTAGTTACAGGAAGACAAAATCATTTAATGGGTTTCTCTGAAAAAATATTTGTAACTGTAGGTGTCTGGCTGGGGTGCACAAATTCCGTAAGTGGAAAGGTAAAATGTAGTATGGTACTTCCTAGTCAGTAGTCACACATGTGATATACAAAACATGAAGAATTACCAGAAGATTGTTCTTGTAAAAAGTTCTTACGAATGAGAATTGAAATTTAGAATACTATTTTCTGATGTTTAAAGAGGTCACAAATGAATGCAAGAAAGTAAAAGCTTTAAATACAATGATCTTTTGTATTCAAGTTATTCTTCCCAAGCTACCAGTAAGGATTCCTTCATCCACAGACATGTTAATGGTCTTTGTTTCTTACTGGAAAATGGTCACTTGTGTGTGTGTGTACTTATACATCTCTAAACATGCAATACCACTGAGTTTGCTTAAGATTAAGGACAGAGGAATATTTCTAGCTTAAACTATACATAGCAGAGCAGAATTCTTAATTTGATTCTCATCTGTTTCAGAGACTTTCTATATGAGCTTAATAATGTCGTTAATATTGTTAGTGTTTAATTCCTTTAGTATGGAGTTGACTTTCAGGATCTCTGGACTACTCCAAAGAACAAACTGATAGCATATATAGATATGTTTATAGTTTGAGACAAACTGTTTATCAAGGCCTGTTGTGATAGGACAAGGGGTAATGGTTTTAAATGAAAAGAGGGTAGATTTAGACAGGGTATAAGGAAAATTTTTTTTACAATGAAGGTGGTGAAACACTGGTACAAATTGCCCAGAGAGGTGGTAGATTCCCCATTGTTAGAAACATTCAAGGTTAAGTTGGATGGAACTCTGAGCAACCTGATGTAATTAAAGATTACAGAGGGTTGTACTAGATGACCTTTAAAATTCCTTTCCAACCCAAACCATTCTAAGATTCTATGATCTTTATATGATGATTTTTTTTTTCTCATTCCTGGTAACTGCTTGGGATTAATTTCTTCTTTCTCTTGGCCAAATGTAAAACAGTATGTCTGGAAAAACTTTGAAAAGCAATTTACCTTTCAGATGCAACATATATATATATAAAAAAACCCAAAGAAACAGTGCATTGGGTATTTTTTTATTTAGACATTATTCATTTTTGTGTTTACAAAAACTGATTTGTTCAGATAACTGGCTTTTCAGTTCAGCAGACAAAGTTGTAAGAACAACTGTTTGTTTAATGCTAGCTAGATTTACAAGCCCTTTTAGTAGTGAGCCTAGTTAAACTGGACGTTACGAAGAATTGTGATAGATTCTGAGATGCTGCTATTTAAAATTTACAGCTGAAGACTGGTTACATTTCTAGAAGAGACACTGTAGTTCAAACTGCGATTTATACAGAGGAGTTTTATGTTTGTATGCACATAGAACAACATAGGTGATCATCACGGTAATTCCTCATTTTACACTGTAAACTTTGTTGCAGTTTCTAACTGGGAGCTAATGGCATAATAAGAATCATAATAAAAATCATATATAGCTTCTCCCAAAAGAACAGTGTAATTTCAAGTTACATGACAGCTTGTGTTTTTCTTCCTTAAAACTCAGATATTTTCCATGTTTCCTCAAATCATAGAATCATAGAATCATAGAATCATTATGGTTGGAAGAGACCTCCAGGGTCATCAAGTCCAACCTTTGTCCTAGCATTTCTCAACCACTACACCGTATCCTCAAGCTCCACATCTAATCGTTCTTTAAACACCTCCAGGGATGGTGACTCCACCACCTCCCTGGGCAGCCTGTTCCAGTGCCTAACCACCCTCTCAGTGAAGAACTTCCTCCTAATATCTAATCTAAACTTCCCCTGACGCAACTTTAGTCCATTCCCCCTCGTCCTATCATTACTAATTTGAGAGAAGAGACCAACACCAGCCTTGCTACAACCTCCTTTTAGGTAGTTGTAGAGGGCGATAAGGTCTCCTCTCAGCCTCCTCTTCTCCAGACTAAACAAACCCAGTACCCTCAGCTGCTCCTCATAGGGCATGCTTTCCAGCCCTTTCACCAGCTTTGTTGCCCTCCTCTGCACTCGCTCCAGCACCTCGATGTCCCTCCTGTACTGTGGTGACCAAAACTGGACACAGTACTCAAGGTGCGGTCTCACAAGTGCCCAGTATAGGGGTACGATCACCTCCCTACTCCTACTGGTCACACCGTTTCTGATACAGGCCAGGATGCCATTGGCCTTCTTGGCCACCTGGGCACACTGCTGGCTCATGTTCAGCTGGCTATTGACCAACACCCCCAGGTCCTTTTCTGCCAGGCAGCTCTCCAGCCACTCCTCCCCAAGCCTGTAGCGTTGCTGGGGGTTGCTGTGACCGAAGTGCATGACCCGGCACTTGGCTTTGTTAAACTCCATGCAATTGAGCTCAGCCCATCTCTCCAGCCTGTCCAGATCCCGCTGCAGAGCCTTCCTACCCTCAAGAAGATTGACATTTGTGCTTAATTTTGTGTCATCTGCAAATTTACTGAGGGTACATTCAATTCCCTCATCCAGGTCGTTGATGAATATATTAAACAAGACAGGTCCCAAAACTGAGCCCTGAGGGACACTGCTTGTGACTGGTTGCCAACTGGATTTTGCTCCGTTCACCACCACCCTCTGGGCTCGGCCATTCAGCCAGTTTCTAACCCAGCGAAGAGTCCTCCTGTCTATGCCATGACAGGCATAGATAACATGAAATAATTATCAATGAAGGGATTTTGCTATAGACAACAGATTTGACAGATAGTTTGGTGAATGACCAAGCTGTGTGTTTTAAGTTTACCTTTAAAAATAGAGAAAAAACATAGCAACTCATCCAGAAAACAAGAAAACTAAGTATTGTATGTTCCATGGTATTTCAAAGCACATCATACATCCTCTTAAGGGTACAGAGTGGCTTTGTTTGGGGGGGTGGGATTTGTGACAACATATTCATCATTAATATAAAGTAAAAACCCACTTGGTTAACATTTCTAAATGGATACACATGCATTTGTTAAAAGTGCAACTCAGACCATCACTGGGGCCTGTTAAGTGAAAAGATATTAGGGTTCAAAAGGCATGAAAAAAAATTACTCAGATCTGTTTCACGACAGTAAAAAGTATAAACCACTTAGATCAGTGGCTTATAAAGGTTTAGGGAATTTGTGGTTACCTGTGCATTGTGAGGGGGTACAAATCCTTTATATTTCTGAAGTATGTAAGGTAATGAATATATGAATTTCCTTTAATTCATAATCTTTCAAACATCAAAAATTCTTCTTGAGTTTGTAGAAGTCCATAAACTACAGGTTCAAAATAGATGCTCTAGATAATTTCTTCATTTCCATCTGTTAGCTTTTAAGTTTTATTTAAAGAAATTCTTCGTCCACATGAGATATGTGCTACTTCATTCATAGCAAAGCTAAAGTTAAGTATCATGCAAAAGCTGAGTATTTTTGACGTAGTAGGTGGTTTAAAGAGAAAAATGCCCACAGATATGGACGCTGGCTCAGATCTGCCTATGGTTAAAAGCAAAAGAATTTTTGTAGGTTTTATTGTATTCTTCACAAAGAATGCTATGGAAAGTATGAATTAATCTAGACTTAATTGCAGTGTTACTAAGAAACCTGCAAAAAAGTTACATGCAAAGAGAGACTTCCTAACGTCTTGAACTCTATGTAACACCTTCTGTGATGTGGTCCAAGACAGCCAGAGATTTAAGTTAATCTCTGTATGGTTTACTCTTATACTAAGCATATCAAAATCATGCACTGTTCATTATCAAAAGCTAGGTTTAACTGGGACATAGACTAAAAAAAAGAGAAATAGTGAAACTCTATAATATGCCAAAAGTGAAATAAAGTCTAAACAATTCTTGCTCTTACCCACCAAATAAATAGCAATAATTCCTTTACATTTACCCTGTATCTGCAAGTCTGGAAGCGAAGTATTCCATCTTCTTCCTAGGCTGAAATAATGTGCTGTGAAAGTACAGAGGGGCCTAACAAATAGTCTTTTTGAGGTTTGTGGGTGTGGCACCTGCTTTCTAAAGCAGTCTCCTAATCTGTCCTCCTGATGCCTGCTACCTTCATCCTTCCCTTCCTTTATGCCAGCTTTGTTCTGCACTTCTTTCCTGTGTTCATGCTCGGTTGGCTTCTGAGAAGGAGCAGTCTCCTTCATCTCAGATGTTTCACTTGCCTCAATAAGAAGTCAACAAAAAGATCTCAGACACTGTCTCTGCCCTCTTTTTTAAAATCATGTATTAGAAATGGTGACCATGAAAAAGAGAGAGAACTGTTGTACCTTTCCCTCTAAGTCTAGAAGATAAGTAAGCCTTAGTTTTATTATCCAACTGCATAAACTTTCTGTTGCACAATGCAGGAGAAAGAAAATAACTTGTAATTGGAATTATATTTTTCTAATGTAGGTCGGAACAAGAGTCAAAAGCCTCTGCAGCTGGTAGTTGGCACTCTCACCCCAACCTCTGTGTTCCTCTCTTGGGGCATCCTAGTTAACCCCCAGCATGACTGGACAGCAACAAGTAACTGTGCTAGTGACAGGTAAGTGAAAAATATTTTTTTATTATGATAATAATTATTAATTCAGTGTAGTTATCTGGTATGGCTGAAAATAGTTTAACAGAGGAAATTAAACAGTTGGAAGCAATAGTTTTGAATGTGAAGTAAGTTTTCTCATTTAAGTAAATGAGTGATGTGATGAGTGCTTCACAAGTCTTTACTTGTCTTCAGTGCAAATTTAGTCAGATGTCTATAATCTGAAGTACAAATCTTGCTAGTTCACACTGGAACCTTTGCTCTTCTTAAACCAATGACTTTGGTTCTACCTTCATTTGTATCTGAATCAACTGAAAGAAAATTTGTTTAAACATAAGATTTCCCACCTCCCAGAAGTTTTGGACTAACCCTTTTCGAGCTTCAAAAATTTCTCATGGACAAATTTGGATCTTTATCACCAAACAGAATTTCAAACACTATTGAAAAAACAACATTAATGTTTATTTGGGAATTGCATGGGATATTGTTAAGCAGTATACTCTAGGTGAACCTGCTTTAGCAGTGGGGATGGCCTAGATGATGTCCAGAGGTCTTTTCCAAAACCTTTCATTCTGTGATGTTGTAATATTAGGAAATGTCCGACCATGTAATTTAATTGGATGTTTTTCAGTAGAAATAAAAGTTGATTTAGGCTTAAATTTTATTCTCTCAATCAAGAAAGAAGCAAATAATTTTCTACTATCAGAAATCAAAGAAATTAACTGATCATGGAGGAGCCCTGAGTATTCTGCCCACATAATGATTTTATCACCATTTTTACCATGTAATATGTCTTCTCTATGTGCTGTGCTGGCACCAAAATTATAGCACCCATTGTGCAGTGGGAAGGAAGAACACTTCATCCCAGAACCCAGAACACTGGGTTTTCTCCTCAGAATATTCTTGCTGGACTCAAAGTTTGAACAAACTCCTTAATATAGTATGTAATGTTTTCCGCTTAGTGCTATGTGTCTTGCTACATATTTGCTACTCTAGCGTGAGGCACTTGCTTTTACCATGTCTTTGTGTCAAGAAATGGTATGCATCTCCCAAAATTCTGGTTCTTAGTTAAACATTGTTTAGTCTAGTTAGTTTATTCCACTCAGGTGTTTACTTTTCATGTGCCCCCCATTTTAGTGAAATGTTGTCAGGCTATACTACAGTACTGCCTGTATAGTTACCTTTTGCGCCCACAGGGGAACTTAGCTGCAAGAGTTGTATTGTCCGTTTGGTTTAAATATCTTCCTGTACTTCAACTCTAAAGATACACTGAAACTTATGAGTAACTTGTTTAAAAACACTTAAATTACAAATGGTCATATCAAAGTGTGGGTATATAAAGCAGATTTCTATTTTGCAGCTAAGCATACCATTAAAGTTAATGAAGCAAAAATATCACTTAGGTGGTGCTCTTATTTTACTTACCTTTCCTGGACCAAAAAATGCTTGTGTTATGTATAAATGGTGAGAACATTTCTCCATGTGACCATGGTTTGTATTCCTATAATTCTGAGCAGAGATTGCATTGAAATATATTTCTAGTCACTTATTAATATATTATAATAATTGGAATGATAATTGATAATGTATGATAAAAAATTAGGAAGCAACCCATACTTAGCAAGTTAGCATTGTGTTAGAAGTGCAGGACTTAAAACCAAATAATGGATTTACCAAGTTTTATATCTACTGCAGGGGCCGTTTACTTCGCTTACTTGATCCATATTCATCTGACATATTCTCCTTACTGTGACATGTTGAAATGTACTATTAATTATCCTCAAGCCTGTTGACTAATCTCTAATCTTTGACATTAGCAGTATGTGTCAATTATGACCTCTTAACTCAGTTCTGTCAGTTAATATCCCACTAAGTTTTATATTTGTAACTCTGCATGACCTGAAATGGAGTCATTGTTCTCAGACTCAGATTTTACCATCTCCGGATGGACATTAGGCTTTTGTACAAATGTTGCATAACATAAGTTAGCTGAATATGTTACTGACTCAGAAGATGAAAACCATATGGAACAGCATGGATCTGTTGTCCAAGATTTTCTCTAGTGCAAGTCTGACCTCAGTGAGATATTCATTATAAGAGAAGGTTTAGTGAGCAAATGAGTTTTGAGTAAGAGGTGTAATGTTCTCAAAGAGCACTGATATCTTTCATTGCTTTGTTGAATTTATTCCTTGCTTACTGAGGGAACATAGTGTTCTTCCATACCTATGAAGTGCTTTTTAAGAAACTACAAGAAAGAAAAATTTCCTGTGCCATTTTTTGACGAACCATTCTTTGTTTGCTGAACGATAGAGATTAAGGGCATAAACCAATAGAGTGCTACATATTTCCAGCAAGATAACACCAAACCCTAATTCCTTGTGGAAGAAAACATATAATTAATGACTGTCATTTGTGTGGACCAAAGTTCTTTGATAGGTCGAATTTTAATGCCTCCTTGAAGTGGCTATCATCTCTAGTCAGAGCCCTAACAGTAGAACACAAAACAAAACAGAACAAAAAGGCCCAGACCAAAAAACTTAAGAAAATTATGTAACTGATGAAAACTACATAACAACCAGAAATGTTCCACAAACAATGCTGAGTTAGTTTTCTCAGCATCTTCTTTTTTCTAACAGCATTGCCATTCTTTTGGTTACAACAACTACACAGATCCCAAAATGGAGCAGGCTGTTGAAAAAGGCAGAGTTTGACCTTCAGTTCTTTAGATGGGCAAGAAAGGAACAGAAACACTTTTTGCATGCAAGACAAAACCAGATTTTCTACATATAATACTATATTTTACTGTATTGAGCGGACTGTATAGAAAAACATATGTGCTTTCAGATACATGTGAAATAGAAATTTGAAACCTAAAAGTAAGGGTTTTTTTTTCATTAAATATATCAAAGTTAAAAACTTTGGCAAATTCACCTTTGTATTGTTTAAATTTGTTTACCCATGATTTAAATGTCCTAATGTCATATTTGCAAGTAGTACAGATTTTGTGTTTTACTTAATTTATATCTGCTTAAAAAGGCAAAACAAAAAATAATTAAGAAAAATAGATCAGGAAAACCAAAGAAGAATCCATACTTACTCTTTATGTTGTATGGTATGTAAAAGTAGAACTTTTAAAATCATGAATTCAGAAAGATACATGTATACATCTCCTTTTGTGCCTATCTACAAATCTATATCACTGTGCAGCTCCCAGCTTAATCAGATTTTATGTTTCAAATGTCATAGAAAATGTGTTTTAAACGTAACAGAACTCCTGAAGGAAAACATACTGCAGTGAATAAACGTTTCAAGTTTCAGATGCTTTTGAGTTACTGCTGTGGAAGCATATGCTAAAAGCTTGTTTAAATGCAGAAAGATTTGTCGGTCAGCCTCTCATTCTTCAGAACCTCTAACTTTTCAGTTAATTTCAGTCATTCTGCTAAAAAAATTAAGTGAAAAAAGTGAATGTTAGTGATCATGTAAAAGTGAAAACTAAATTAGAAAATGCTTTGCAAACTTAACTCGTAGCCATCAGCAATGTAATGCTTTCCATCTTTTTATATATGTCAGTGTCTCTTAATTTAAAGTAAACTTGGCAATAAGAAGGAAACAACATAATCAACTTCATGTGCTGATTTGTGAAACACTCACTATCTGAAAAACTGTGGTTCAAACAATATCTTTTATTACTTTCTAATACTAAATGGATGCTGTGTTTCTAATGAGGTCTAACTATAGAAAAATAAATAAGTGTATGTGTATAGCTTTTTTTAAAGTCTGATTACATTCCTATTCACAAAAGTGAAATCATTTTTGTAACCTTTTATCTATGGCAACACAAAAATCACAGAGCAGGAATGTTCTTATATCTCCAAGGCTTAATTGTTTGTTTAGTGTTATGTGTGACTAAAATAGTCATGATTAAATTGTTTGGAGTTTTGGTTTGGATCTGTTTCCAAATAAGCCCATGATATTTATACAAACCGATCTAATCTGGAAATCTCACAAAACCATCTGCCTTATAAGATATCCAGTATCTAATTGTTTGTGCCCAAATATTTGACTATCCAAGCATTTTCTGGGAATCTGGCTGAAAAGAGATTTGGTTAGCAATTGGAAAAATAGCACTGGAATTCTTGGCAAGACAGTGTCATTCATACAGAATATGAAAACTTAATGTTTTGCCTATCCATCCAAGAATTTTGCTTCTCTTTGTAGTGAGTGAGATTTCCTTAATTTCAAAAGAAAAAACCCTGTAGACTGCTTTGAAGTGGTCACCACATTTTGATTTCTTCTGTAATAAAAAGGTTAACTGTAAGCTGAAAAAGAAAAGGTTTCACTGCCTAGCATCGTAGAGTCTAAAAAAAAATCCCCCAAAATCTATGTAAACTGGACATAGAAAGGGCAGAAACATCCTTTTGTATGGGGCTGAAAGCCTTTTACATAGACTTTATAGATACAGTAATCACTATAGTGGTTGGCCTATGCAGTGATACAATACTCTTGTGGCTTCCTTTCCTTATTTTATTTCTGCTATTATCTCACTTATGGTGTGCATCATAGGATGAGGCAAGTGAAGTCAGAATATTGTAAAAGAATACTTAAAGCTTGTTAATGTAGAGAGAGTTTCAAGAATGCAAACATAAAATATCATGGTGTTGCACAAATGCACATGGAGAGAGGCTGTCTTGGTGAATGAAGGCTCTTTATTTCTTTACTGTGGTCTGGGGTTTTTTTTTGTTGGCTTTGTTATAGCAATTATCTCTGAGTGGAACAGTACCCCTCACCTGCTAATGACAGCTTCTGTTTAAGTCGTTGGACGTTATTATTCTTTCAGTAGTTTAGTAAAAAGAGAGAAGGTAAAATTTCTCTATAGTCCCCATGGTGGCTTGCTTGGAGGTACCTTCTAATGAGTGAAACATTGTCTGTTATGGAGAGACAGAGAGAGATTAATTTTTTGGAGCTTAACAGAAGAAGTCTAATGTTTTATAGAGTGCTACCTGGAAAAGAAGTGAACCCTGAAATCTTTTGATTAGTATTTGTTGTAAATAGGAATACAAGTGCTATTCAATAAACATTGTTCTGATAAAATTTACCCTTTTCATATCCCTCAAAACAAATAAAGAATCAAAATTAAAAACAGTTAAATATTGCCAGGTCTTCATACACACTGAGAATCTAGATTAAAATAAATTCTCACCCAGTGTCACTGGGTGTGCCACATCCTTGATGAAACATCAAACTAGCATTCACAACTGTGACTAGCGTTCCAAGGAGTGTTCCAACTACAATTTGCTTGAATAGAGTCTTAGTTTCATATCAGCTATTAGAGCCCTGCAATATGCAACCAGGTTTTTCATATTCTTAC
Source organism: Todiramphus chloris collaris (assembly GCA_025345505.1). Lineage (NCBI taxonomy): Eukaryota > Metazoa > Chordata > Aves > Coraciiformes > Alcedinidae > Todiramphus > Todiramphus chloris. Next base: position 32,053,525 of record JANVCC010000017.1, read on the forward strand.
TCACAGATAAAGAAAGGGTTTTATCTGAGTAACAGTATGGCATACCTTTCCCCTCTATGTAAGAGCAGTTGTACTCCAACCTGTTTTAACAATAAATTGGGGTTTTTTTTATTAAAAAATGTGGCATTTCTGAATTCATGCTCTCTAAACAAATGATTGCATTTCCCCCAAAGTACATGTTGTTTACAGTTTGGATATTTTTAATACTCATATGATTCTGACTTGGAAATTGTTAAATGGAATACATTTTGGTTCCTTTTTATTAAAATGATTGAGGAAATTCTGTCATCACAGTCAGTGTTTTTAGTACTTGTTATGGCAAGTTTCCACTGAAATAATTAGACCCTTGGTGAAGTTTTTACAGACTTGTAAATCTTGGAGTTGAGAGCATGTTTCTTCTATGCTATATGTTTCTGTTTCTAATGGCACAGTTTGGCACAGGTATGAAAATCTTATTGCAGGGTTTTTTTTTTAGTTGTCTTGGATTTTAGTGAAAGATGTTTTTTGACCTGCATTTTAATTCATGTTAGGGAGAAGGAATTTGCAGATGTGGAGACAGTATTCAAGAATAGAACATTTTCTACAGTAGAAGCAAGTGGGAGCATCTGCTTAAAAGATTATTCATTATGAACAAGGTTTTGTTGGGGTTTTTTCCTTCTCATTTCTGATGCAGCTATTCATTTAGACAGTCAATCACTTAAATGAATCGGTATATTATTTTCTTTCAATCACATACAATCAGTTTATTTCTACCTTATTCATCTTGAACAAATACAAAAAGGGAAGGATGAAGTTGAAAACAAATTAAATACCCTCTTTCAGGCAAGCTGGGAAGAAGGTGACTGCTACTACTTTTGATTTACATCTTGATCATAGGTCTACCTATACTTATTCTAAATCCCTTACCAAGGGATTGTATGGAGTCCAGAAAGATGTATTGATGGTGCAGATGGGATTTTTTTATTCCTGTTTTGTCTTTTGCACAATAGCGGCAAAGATTTCAAATAAGCTTTTCTTGTCTGTTAATGTCTGTATGTCTATTTATGAAAGGACTAAGAGGATAAAGGAAGAGAATTTTTCCTCATTTTAACATTACCAATAATTTCTTATTAAAAACAGTTGTCAGTCCAACTGATACATCTATTGCTTGACATGAAATTTGAGTAAATCACAGCGCACAGCAGGATGCAGATTATTACTTGATTGTCCAGGAATCGATAAGAGAAAGGATATTTACTACTTACCATATGTCTTTCCAAGGTTTAGGTTAGACTAGGGCTTGTTTTGAATGCAAAGTAGTGGAGCTGATGAAGAGATTTATATGAGCCAACCTAAATATTTATTTTGTAAGCCAGTGGAATACCTGAATGAGCTGAATTGTTGAAATTGAAACCGGAGAACCTATGTTTTTGATGCCAAGAAAACAAATTTGACAGTTATGAGATAAAATATATAAAAAAGTGAATCTTTGTGTAAGAGAATATTTTCCACAATTGGCACTTGCCTCATCTTAGGTTGTGTTTTAATAATGAATTGGGAATTTCCCTGTACTCAACAGTCATCTTTCACATATACTGTATTCTGGAAGTCCTTTTCTGTAATTTTGGCAAAAGCAGCTTTATGTATTGACAGTATTATATTTGCCCATTAAGTCATTTTAATCTGGACCTTTGATACCTTTTAAGTTGATCAAAGAACTTTTTTTCGTTGTTTTCCTAAGGTCCCTTCCTTTCTCTCCGTATATTTCCCTATATAATACCTGTCTTAAATCTCAAACCCCAGATTTCTTATTTGTTTTGCTCCAGAATGATCCTTAGGCATGTACCTGGTGTTTTAGAGTTGTGTTTGTTTTGTGGCCTAGATTTACTCTATTGAAGTGTGGAAAAATACAATTGTATGGCAGTGATTCTTTTTCATCCAATGTAAATACAATATGGATATGGAAAATGGATAGGTTTTATTTATGTTATGTGTAAGAATTTTTAGTAATATTTGGATTAAAAAGTTTCTAAATTTCTCTGAGATTTGTTTTTAGAAAAATAGAAAACCCCACCCCATTCTGTCAGTGATTCAGGATGGGTATTGAAAATGAGACTTTAGCCATCAATGGAGTTCTTGTGCCATAATTCTCACCATTTACATTGAGTTGTTTTATGCTGGTTAGCATTGCAGTCATACTTTTTCAGGGTGGTGCTGCTTGATTGAATTAGGCAATTTCTGTAGAAATGTTTTTTAATTTCATAATCTGCTAGCAGTCATCACATTATTGATTTAAACTGGTGAAAGTAATGTCTTGGTTTAGTTTGTTGTTTGAAGTGCGGGCAAAACATAACGCGATCACTGAATGAGGAATGTGTTATATAAATGTCAACTATTACTGGTTTTCCCTTGACAATATTTTTGGACTAAATTTGAGAGGAACACCTTCCCCTGGACGGATGTAGAAGATTTTGAGAAATCGGTTGAGGCTTCCTGACTAATAGGCTCATGATTCAATTGACTAGTCCTAGCATATGTCAGAATCACACGCAAAATGAGCTTGCAGTTTGTGGTCAGAGCCTTGCACACATGGTTGTTTGTGAAGAAGGAGACTGCTTTTTTGCTTTTTGTATAATACTCTTAATGTCGGGGTCTGTGTGATGAGGAGCGTATATGCATTTAGGAGATGTCTGGCCTAGCACTATGTTTACACAAAAGATATGCTGGCTTGCTGGCTTTTCTAACATTTGATAACCATAAGGGGCCAGAAAGAACAGGAACAATGGTGGGTAGAAGTTATTTTAGTAATTCTTAAAAAAAAAAAAAAGAAAAAGGTTGTCCTGAGTTTCTTTGTGAATAATTTTTTGTTTGATTGTTTGTTTTGTTATTTTTTTGTTTGTTTTTGTCAAGCAGATTCTATACAGTTCGCTACAGAGAGAAGGGTAAAGACAAGCAATGGGTTTTTCAGCTTTGCCCAGTTACAGAGACAGTGGTGGACAATCTGAAGCCAAACACACTTTATGAATTTGGAGTTAAAGACAACGTAGAGGATAGTGTTTGGAGCAAGACTTCCAGTCATAAGACAGATCTGTCTAGTAAGTATTTGACAGTAATTAATCAAATAGCTACTCAGTTTGACAGCGGTTTTTCCTTCATTGTGGCATTACTTGGAGTAAGCTGCTGATCAAGGTTTCATTGTTTAAATTGTATCACTTATGCCCATAACAAATTCTTTTAGGAACTGGAGAAACTAGAAATAGTTTGCATTTGAAAAATTGTCATCTGCTCTTCTGAAAGGTGTGCTCTTCCTGTTGCAAATAGTAGTGGACCTGTGATTACAGTGATTAGTTTAGATACACAGGAAATGTTGAGTACATGTGTGTGTGTGTGTGTGTATATGTATATGTGTATATATATATACTTCTGACTGGATTCCAAGCTTTTTCCATGGGCCTTGAATAATAACATCATTATTGATTTGAGTTGATGGAAAGTATTATCCTCCTTTGAATCTTCTTTTATTTGATATTCAGGCTAGTTAAAAGCTGGACAGGTCCGGTCCTACGCACCATGAATCACAATGGGCCCTTTACAACTGCTGGAAAGTTGAATTTGAGGCTAATTTTCAGTGAAGGAATTATATAAATTGTGTTTGAAACATGCACTCTCATCTGTGCTCTTGTCTGGATTTTCATGGTGGCCAGTATATGGCATCTCTGGCTGTTCTTTCAGTTGTATTTTAAGCTTTTTCTTCAAAGTCCCAGGATGATTCAGGCAAGATAACTTCAAATTAACCCTTTGATAGCATACATACTGCTTAAGGAATCACTGTTATCAATGGAGGAAATAGACAAAAGCAGAGTCTTCCCTCTTCTAAAGAAAGGAAGGACTTAGCAGACATTGTGCAATTTAATTTTTTTTTCTCAGGCATTTACGTAGAGGTATTTCTAAGCATGATGTTGGTCACTAGATGCTTCAGACTCCTATGCTCAGTATTTCTGGCTTGACTGAGAATGTGAAGAATGGGAATTCTCATAATAGAGCCTTATTCATATGATATTTCCATCTTAAATTTGATTTGGACCTCAGTTTCAAATTTGTAGGCAAATTACACAGCTTTGTACACTTGAGGGTAAGGGAGGAGAGCAGTAGGGTGGCTTGTAACATGGCAAAAGCCATCATATTGTCTAATAAAGAACTTTGCTGACATTACCATGAAGTAGAAAACTGTAACTTTGAAGTAGCTGCCCAGTGCCCGTAGAGTCATTTTAGCAGTCCAGAATAACGTCATTGTTATACCATGTGCTTAAAGTGAAGAATGGTGGTAGTCTTTTCCAATACCTGCGTCACAAAAAGAAACTCTGTTTAACAGCTCTAGAGAATGCTTAATATTGACCTTTTTTTTCCTATGTTTTAAACATCTTAAAGTATCTGTAGAGAGTGTGCTGGAATATCTTTGCACACTTAAGATAGGAAGGAAAGGAGAGTGCATAATGTTTACAATTTAATACTGTGTTTGAGACTGATGGAAAGCCCACTGACATAATGAAGTTTGCTCTTTTTATACAATGTATTTCTAAATGCTGACACTGTACATTTTTATAGGCAAGGAGAATCATTCCTATAACTTACGGTGACAGGTTGAGTTCAGCTGAAAGATACTTTCTTGTAAGAGTTCATATTCTATTTAAATAAGATGTCTTTTTGCTAGAATGTAGACTTTTGTATTCAGTGAATGCTTCTGCATCAACTAAATCCAGTGAGCTTACTATTATGCTGTATGTGTACATTCTGGTTTACAGATGAAGTATCTTCTAATTGGAAATTTGGCAGCACCTTTCAGATTCAAGCTTTTCATTTTACAGGGCACACAAAGTAGGCAGAGACAGAAAATGTGATCCATAAACAGAGTGAACATTTATTATGAATTTGTAACCCTCTGTCTGCATAGGAGTTTACCATCCAGCACAAATGGCCAACTTTTTTCTCTTTTAACTCACTGTCTTGTAGTAACTCAAGGTTCTTTCATATATTAAGAAGCATCTCAACCTAAACCAAACATCCTTCACTTTAAATTTTCTTTCCTCACCAAAGAATATGTAATTTACTATAAACTGAAATTCCCGTTGCGAGTTCTTATATTTATTAAATGCAGAGGACAAATTTTTGTTATATACTACACATGTTCCAAGGGCTTGGGAAGAGAATGTTTTTTAATTTCTGATTTGAGGAAGATGACAGAAGTTTGACATTTATTTAATCAAAATTTACCAAAAGAGATGAAAGTAGATTATTTCTGATATCTTCACATACTTTCTCATGAAGTCACAGTGAAGCTTGTGTCAGCTTTTCCTTGTCTCTAGGCCAGTTGTAGGTCCTGTTCCTGAGAAGTGTCAGGCACACTGAAAGATGTGTCAAATGTCTCTCTGTTGATATTTCTTTATAGTTCCATTTTTTTCCTAGTGCTTATCTGTTTTGGATGGAATTTGAAGAAAGATGATAGCATTTAGCTTTGTTGATGCAAAGAAAGCATAAAAGTTTAAAGGTGTAAGATATAGACAAATTTTGAACCATCATGCTAGAAGATAACAGGTGATGGGAAAGACTGTTTCTCCTCTGTACTTAGCTGCATGACAAGAAGCTTCTAATACTAAGAAGCTAAGAGGAAAAACCTAAAAGGAATGTTTCAGAGATTAAATCCATGGGATACTTTGTTCATATGTTGAGATAAAGGAAACCATGTCAGACCCAAAGAGATGTGACATGCCTTCTCTGTACTGCCAGTGCTACACATCTGATTATTTTAGAAGAGCACACTCAAAAGTAAGACTAATATTGGAGACCTTAAAACACGATGCTTTTAGCGAGTCTTACTACCAGCCTGACAAGTGGGATGCAGAAATTCCTCTGTCAGGTTTCCTCCTTACATATTACTATTGTGTTTATATGAATTTTATTAAAGAATCCTCTTAAGCACCCCTAACTTCTCCTTAGTATGTCCCAAAGACCACTTCAGCTCTCTTACCCTCTCTTGTAGAACAACAATACATTTCATTTTCTCTATCGAAATGTGAAGAGGAGGCTTTGCAGATTAATTAATTTGGCAAAACAGGACTAAATAAAACACTTACATGGTGTGTCTTTCTCTTGCAATTAAGTCTTCAAACTTTCTGAACTATTAAAAACGTGAATAAACTTTGTTTGGTTTGTTTTGGACAAAACAAAAAGTAATTCTATTTATTTATTTATCTTTCAAATCAGATAAAAAAGTAAATGGACAATTCCAGAACATGTACAAGTTGGTCCCAAATACCCAAACACAGGTATGCAAAATAGTCTTATTTTTTATACCAGACTTGTATTTTTTATGGTCAAATTTTTGCTTCTCTGTGAGAGTAAAGCAAGGAAGACATTATTGCCACAAATTGCCAATATAAAAAAATCTGTTACATCTAAGACTAGATAATGGTATGGAGAAGTGTTTATATATATACACTGATGAAATGAGTGGAACTGTAGCTGAGATGATTACATACAGTGATTCCGGTTTAGAAAAAATGAAGGCGATCCACACTGTGTGTGGATTCTAAACTTTACAATTTGCATGTACCCTTGTACTAGTTATGTTTGCTAACATGTGATATTTGTGGTGGTCTGTTCCTTTTGTGATAAGGTAGTGCTGTTATTTTATAGAGTGACCGTGTGTATACTCAGGCCTTCTAAAGACATTAGTCATCCTATTGAATCCACTGATAGTTCCCATATGTGAAGCAAGTGTTTGTGGAACCAGGGGAAGCTGGAAAAGGAAATTTAATTTGCTTATCAAGATGACTAGGCAATTAATTAGATCCTTCCAGGATGCAAGGCAGATTTTTTTAACTGTTTCATCAAAGCATTTGAAGATTTTTTGCAAATATATTTATTCATTCCCCTCCCCCCCCCCCCTTTTTTTTTCCTCATCTAGCATTTGTAATAACAGCTATCAAACAAGCACGGGTGGGTTTCATATGTTCATGGATTCATATACACAAACACATTCTTCTTCCAATAGCTGAAGCATGAATGAAGGATCTGCAGATTGAACCTGTTAGTAGTTTCAATACAGTGAAAACCAGACATTTTATTAATAACTTTTGAGCATTACTTCCTCTACCATGAGATTGATTTGCGGTCTTCATAGTTCTGTAATGTTTCATCAAAGTGCAAGTTTTAGCAGATAATCTTCTTGAGGTTTTTTGGTTTTTTTGTAAGGTGCTATCTTTAAGGTAGACTGTGGGATAACCTCTCAAGAAGAGTTGTAGAGATCTTCAGACATTTTAGAGGGTTGACTCGTGAATGATGATTATTATAAGGGAACAATCCATTCTTCATAGTTCTCTTATTTCTCCTATTTTCCAAGTGTTTTCATGGTAGAAAACGGTCATGTATGTTTTCTTATTGTTAATTCTTCATATGTACAATATTGTAAATATTCTGTAATTATCAGAATTGGAATTCCTTCAGGAATCAAACCATAGTCCATTATATACATTTTCTTGTAGGAATAATTACGTATTCATTTAGGACATTAATACTTTAATTATAGCATTATGTACAGAGTTAGAGCATTGTAATGTTTACATTATTGGAAACATAGTCATGTCTCACATTCAAGAAAAAATGTTTTATCTGTGAGTAAGCCAGTTGATTAGATATACAGGAAGGTGCTCACCTCATTATGTTGTTGATGAAATTAACTTTATGGTTCTTCCCATCAGTCCCATAAGCATCTTTAAAGTTACATATGACAACCCAAGACCAGGAAATTAATTCATTTTGGCATATGAAGTGCAAGCTGAGTTCCCTTATTCCTCCTAGTAAACCCTGTGTGTCTGGACCCTGACTCCATTATACCACTTCTGTGGAAGTAGGGATTCTATTTATGTGAGAGAAGTCCTGAGAAAGTAAGCTAAAACAGTTTTCCAAATATTTCCACAGCTTAAGCACGAAAGGAGGACTGCAGCCAATGTCTAGTCTTTTTAGTCAACTTCACAGGGCTTAGTTCCAGAGCAGTTCTGCTTTATCACCCTCCACAGAAATATCATTAAAACATTCCATAAATTATTCTAAAAATTCTCTTATCATTCTCAGTGGTGCAAAAAGCCATAAAAATAAGGCTGAGAAGCAGATAGTGGCCAGCTTTTAAGTTTATGTTAGTAATTCCTTTTCCATAGAATTAGACGGGGTATGTTTCAGTGCTGCAATTGCATCATCAGTGCAAAGCTGGAATGAGTGTTAGTTAAGCCAAATTTTGTTTATGCCTTATGTTGCTCCAAAGACATAACAGGCTCATATCAGCATGGTCCTAACTCTTCTTTGTAAGGAGACATTTTTAAATGATGTTTATTAAAGCAACATGACTGATCCATCTTGTCATTCAGTCCTTTCAACATTGGCCACATGTCAGCTTATGTTTCTTTTGGCAGGTTCACCCTTTAAGTTTGACTAAGCTCCTGGGGCTGTGAGCTACAACTAATGAGAAAGGGAAAGAAAAGGGGAGCACTAGAGATGGTCATTCTATTTTTCTTCGTAAACAATGGGTGGCGGTAGGGTGGAAACAATGCAGTAGAAATTTATTTCCTCTTCTGTCTGATTAGATTCCTGTAATTTCACATCAGCCTGAAAGGGAGGGTCCCCCTTGACTTCTTCCAGCCAAAATGCAGGACACTTAGCCCTTGTAATTTATTAAACTCTAGTAGAAAACCTGCCTGCTCTTCTGAAACTTATTCAATCCCTGTTGGCCAAAATCCTTCTCTGAGGTGTCTTTTACTTTCATCTCAGTTACTTGTGGCTTTTTGAAGTACTGGAATATAAGAGAGGCAGAAATAAGTGTCTCTTAAAGTAATGTTGCCATGCGCTGTTTGACAGAATGTCTGAGAACCTCAGTCCTTTATGCAATATGCCATAGGTGTATGGTCAGAAGTTAAGATGCCTGACTTATGGTATAACTTACATCGCTAACTTTCCCCTAAAATCAAGAAATACATTTACCACCATCATTTATTCCACAGTCATTTTAATAACTAATGTTTCTAATATCAATACGCTTTATATTTTCTGTCTGGAAACATAGTTTCTGAAACAGTTTGTCCAAATAGTAAATTTTACTAGACATAGAAATATCTAAAGTAGTCACTTTTTGAAGACTGAGGAAAAAAAGGATTGACATCACGGTGGTAGATTTCAAGTGCAGCACTTGCAGATTCCTGCAGCTGAGCAGCATACTTACAGCAGCTATAGAACACAAATTACACATCAATTAATTATTCCTGAGTGAGAAACTAAATTATGAATGTATTTTAATGTATTTAGCATCTTCATATTGCTATCATTACAGTCATACACAATTATTCAACAAAGGAAGTTCTTGGCAATGTAAGAACCTCTTACTAGCAAAAGGACTGAAAATACTTATTTGGTAGTTCCGCACCACAGTTACATGTATGCTCACTACAACTTCAGAGCTGTTTATTTGATTGTAGGGCTCCTGATGAGAAATGCAGTAAGATGCACACCTTCTTCTGATACATACATTTCATCCCACTTGTTAGTCACATGAATACTAAGTTTACTTCAAAATCTGATCATCTGCAACAGAATTTTTTCACTATAAGGCAAAATAGAAATATAAACCTTGTTTATAAAGGAAAAATAGTAAACAAAAAAAGAGGAAGATTATTTTGTATCCTTCATTAAAGACAATGATTGAAACCTCTACTTAATTCCAAATTATGTTCATGGCAATGTAGAAATGCTACTAGGTAGCACACACTAATGATTTTCATAGAATAAGCAATGTCCATCCATTTCCCTAAAAAGGGGCTATCTTACTTGTTGAGATTTCCCTTCTTCCAGCTTCTTAGACTTTGGTATGTGTTTGATGTGTACCCAACCATTGCTTTTAAAACTTTTATTATATTTAGAGTAAATCAATAATAGTTATCCTTAGGTAAATAATCAAAACTTTGTCATCAAATGCTGAATTTTCATGCACATGTTCTGTCACATGAAGTAGAGCAGATGTCATGAAGTCCAAAATGAACATTAACTGATTCTGACCTTAGTGGTGTGCACTTAACAAAGAAAGGTAATTGTTTGAGTAATTTTCTTTCTTGTGACTCAGATGCAACTGAAAAAATATAATAAATCCCCTTTTAATGTATTTAGCATCTTTGTATGTCTGGCATTACATTCTACCTCCTCTTGTCACCTAAGTGTATTTTTAAGCTTTTAGTGGTTGTTCCTAGTAGCCATGTATGGTAGTGAATACTGATTTATAACCTTTGGGATAATCTGGTTTCCTCCTTTTAATAAATGTGGAATCCATTCATGTGTTCCTTACTTTTTGTGGTATCAAAATGCTGGAAAAGATTCACAATTAGACAAAAAGTAATATGGGACACGAACAAGTGAACAGCAGAAAGGTCTGAGTTTTTAGCATAAAAATGTGTTTTTATGGGTGTATTTGGAAATAATTCCACCAAATAAAACAACAGAGTTAATCTAATTTACTATGCTCCCAATGACAATGCTCCCAAGAGTGCTGATAGTTTACAAATATACACCTGGTTCTGGAATAGTTTGTGTTCTAAATACACTATTCCTGAGAATGTAATTGTATCTTGTGAACAATTTTGTAATTGCATGTTTCAGGTGTTTTGTTGCAGATAATTTCAGATTTTCTTAGCTTTTTGGATTACTCCCTAGTGAATGCTCAAGACATTATTGAAAACAAAAAGGACTGGGGATTCCTAAACTGTCAAATACTGTGTTTTTATGAAGCAAAACGTCTCAGGCTGGAAGAAGGAGATCAAAACGCAATATTACTATACTAGACCATGGGAACTGAAGCAATAAGTGTAACATTCAATGACTAGGGCCAGAGCCATATCCAGTGTTAACTTGAGGCAGGTGCGGTATTGGATTAGAGCCCTGTACTTCTGTTACTAAGAAATTTCAATTACTATTATGGCAGTCATCCCAAGGTTTTGTTTTTCCTTCCCCCTTAGCTTACACTGCGTGATAATAAGAAGCTCGTCCCTGTCACAATAATCAAACAAGGTAATTTTTTCTTGTTGTTGTTGATTCTTATGCTCTGCAAGAGTAACTTAAAATTAAAATGAAAAAAACATTCTGACCCAGATGAATGTCATGAAAGTTTCCTTTCAGAAGAAGTGAAACATTACAAACTATCATATCCTTTAATTACAAATATTATTAAGCTCTCATCTATCTCTGTTAATAAAATGACCTAGTAGATTGCATTATGAACAATGACTTAGTTGAGTCATTGGATGGATACCAATCAGTTCTGATCTCTGCTAGTATCCATTCTTTTTTCTCTTTCAACTGGGTTGCCCAGGTATGTTGATCTCCTAGCTGTGTGCAATCTGACAGTCAGGCATGAAAGGGCAGCAGTATGGGTAAGATTCACGCTAACAATCATTTTGTGGGTATCTTCAGCTAAGTCATTAACTCAGACTCCCTTCTTCTACTTTACCTTGTCAGTGGAGAAAGGTATCTACAGGAGACTTAAACATATTGCCCTTTAGAAATGCCTGTTTCTTTCTGGTAGCGAAAGGTAATATAGTAGTGTAATCACTGAAAATTAAATACTTAAACATAGCTGATAGAAAATTAGCTGCAGCTTAAAACTTGCTGACAGAAATCGTATCATTAATAATGTCAAGTAACAGAATCAAGCAAATTGTCTTTGGAGGTAGTTTGCAGTTCAGGGGCAGGAAAACACTGGAGGCTGGTGTGAAAGCAAAATACAGTAATTACAATGACTGTACTGGCATTGACTTCACATGCATATTTTTTTGAAGACTTGTGAATGGCAGGGTAATGAGATGGCCTGGAGTTGTTCTGATATTAACATAAGCATGGAATGTCATTTTTCACCAAGGTTATAAAACTGGTATTCTAGGAGAGACGAGCAGTTAAGATTATGTAAATGAAACACAGTTTGCAGTCTCTTAAATTGAATGTAAATACAGAGAAGCTTAGGATGGTGTTCTCATTTCCAGTTAAGTTGAGGGAAGGTTTTTGGAATGTCAAGGCTTATCTCAGGTGTGGTTTTATTTCTTTTTTGGGAGTTTTAAAACTTATTTTCTAATATCCCTGTGTTGCCTCCACAGTTATTCAAAATCGGACACAGTCAAAAACTTCAGATATTTCTTCTCTGCCAGGAGCAATATTAGGTGACTAAAAGATATTTTTATTATTTTTCCTCATATTTGACTGAAAATTTGAACAGTGTAAATACTTTAAATTTCTTGATCTTGATATTTCTTTCCTTGCATATCAAGGTGTATTTGTGCAGCTGGTTCAGACAGCATTTGTTACATTTTATGGTGGTACAGATGGCTCAAGGATGATGTAGCCTAAGAGAAGAATAATTATTTTATTGTCATAGTATTTAAAAGAAGATACTGTCACTGTTACAGCCAATAAGGTCTTTAATACTTCAAGTACAGTTCTGTGGTAAAGATCAAGGGTTATTCTTTGGGGTTTTTTTAAGGTAATATGATAGCATGCCATCTACAGTCACTGATGTTAGGCTATAACTATGTATAACATTCCTTGCAATTAGACCTTGATGTTAGATCTTGAGGCATAACTTTCCCTCAAGATACTCAATTTCATAATTTCTGTTCTTGTTTGACCTATAAGAATATACATTATTGGCTTAGAACAAAACTAGGGAAAAATCTGTCATATAGTGCTTAGTGTAGTGAACTACTGGTCTACCTGAATAGATAGGAAAGGCTCGCTGCATCATGCACCTTGTGATCTGGAGTCAGGAAGGTGTTTAGTTCTTTATACATATGGAAATACTTAACTACCTAACTTCTTGTAAGTTTTCTTTGTGTGACTTTTAATGTATTGATGAGAATTAGATGCTTACTAACCACATTTGATGTTGTCTTTTTGGCCCACCAGACAGAATGCCACAGCATTCATGATACTGCAGTACTCCAGGGCTGTGTGTACCAGTGTTGAATTGTTTTCAATTCTGATTAGTTGCGAAATGGTGGCAATACGGCAAGTGGTGTAAAGAGGAAATGGCACCAAAAGACAGTGATAATTACTGAATAATATTAATTTCCCAGACTACACTCACAGTAGTTCAGTAGTAGTTGCTTACATGTTTCAGAAAGCAGACTGTGTATTTTTCATCTCCGCTGGAGTTAATGGCACACATCTTTCTCTGCAGTGCACCTTATTGTTCCAGGGCTCAATGAAACTCAGCAGAAGCTTCCTCCCCTCCTGACAATAGACGACATATCTCAAGCATCCAGGAAAAAAATGGGTAAGCAGAGATTAATTAGGCTTGTATTACTCATGAGCAGTATAGGACATGTAGCGATGTGAGATCATGTATGCAAGCAGAAAGGTCCTTTTTTTCCTGTTTTATGCTCTTCTATTTGTCTAATTTATTATTAGCTTGGATTCATAGAAAGGATTAGCAAGGATTCATAGAAAGGATTAGCAAGGATTCATAGAAATTCACTTCTTTAAAACATCTGAACAGGTTTTTAAGGTATTTGACAGCCATTTAAAAGACTATGCAGTGGCATAGAGGAAAGGAGGGAAACTAATCATGTTTATGGAACTTAGGGGCTTGGTTTTGTTTTACAATGTAACATTTTTTTTCATTGATTTTTATCTTTCAATATATGTATTTAAAGATGGAAGTTTGTGTGTCCATTTGAAAGACCAGAATTTCAGTGACTTTTAATTATGAGTTCTGGAGTGAGTATATGTGAGAAATTGTTTCATGAAGAGGTTCTTATTTATTATTTTTAATTAAATCCATGGAAAAAAAGGTAGCCATAAATTAGAACATTTCAGTGAAGGTTTCATATATATTGTGTAAATACTGAGACCTGCAGGAAAAAAATTGATTGTGGCTTTTGTTTAAGATCTCTAAACTAGTGTACAATTAGTGAATATCATAATTGTGGGAAATACAGATGTCTTTTAAAACCTTAATAACGCCCCCAGTACATCTTTCACACATCCCTTGAGTACAGTTCTGGAGCTGATGACTTTTGGCTCACTTAGTCCTAATACTTAATTTCAACTCCAAAAAACTGGGTCAGATTTTTTTCCTTTCTTATTTCTGCTTTCTTTAATTTACTCTGTCACTCCATTGCTGGGTATGGCACATTCTCAAATTAACTTTCTTTGCAGTGAGAAACCAGCAGTGTTTTCTTAAGACACTATGTATGCGTTAAGGGTAGAGCTACATAGCAGAATAATATTTAAATGTGTTTGAGTAAGAATATATTTGGATTGAGGCTTAAAAAATAGCATCTGGAAGTATTTACTAGCATTTGACAGATACATATTGTTATCATCATCTGTGGCTACTAAAAATTTAAGCTAAGTTAAAATATTTTTTTGCAGTATTTACATTCCAGACCATTACTGTTTTTTCAATCACGATGATAAATCTCATTGTTAGCTAGATAGTATTTTCTTTGAACAGCAAACATAGAAAACAAGGTGTTTATCACTACTAGCTTGATTTTAACATGTGTTTATTGTGCAGATAACAAAGGTAACAAAGGTATGATTAAAACGCAGCGGACCGTATTTTGACAAAGCATTTTTTTATTCCCCTAACTTTTAGTACACTTTTAGTATTTTAAGACCTCCAATATCTGGACTACAGTGTCCAGAACTTTTGTTTTCAGTTTTTATGACTAAAATTATATCTTTCTGCAGGAAAAAAAAAAAAAAAAGTGTTTTCAGATAACAAGGGTCAGTAGTGTGCACAGTAAAAATGGCAGAATATGATTATGAGCAAAATATGGGGAAAAAGACAAAGGTAGCTTCGGGTATTCTAGACATGTCCAACTTCCTCAGCAGGCTAAGCACAGAACTTGGAATTCTCAGTCTAAAAGTTCTGATATGTCTAAAATAGCTAGCTGGTGTGATGCCAATTTAGTGCGCTGTTTATGGTAGATTACACAAACACCTTTTTGAAAATAACCAGGGCAGACAAGTGATCTTTTGTTCTGTTCTGTTTACTATGTGTTCATTACCAGAGAACGTGAAGTACATGGGTGGACACACAAGGGACTACTGGATTTCAAAGAAGTGTAAAACAGGAAAGAGTCATTGGAAAACAAAAATACTCTGAAAAAAATGTAAATGTGAAAAATAGAGAAAAAGACATAATGTCCAAAGCTATACAGATATTCTTCACTGATGCCTGAGAATGATGTATTTCTACAATGAAAGACTAGTGCTGTGTGTGAAACTATGACTAGTTATGATTTGCTAACATACAGCAACCATTCTAATTCTTTATATTTAGAAAATTCAAAATAATGCATCTCAGAATAAATTTTTCATTGAATTCTTAAAGTACTTTTTTCTGTTTACTTCATAAAAAACAGTTTTGTTTTTTTTTAAAAAAAGAGTAGTAGTTCAGGAGAAAAAAAAAACAACAACACATCAAAAAACATATTTTCTTAGTCCTCAGTGTAAAAAAGCAACAAGTGGACTATTCAAGTGAAAATTAATTACTTTTTCTTATATCCACTAATGGATATCTGTTGGAATAGAAGGCTATTATCATACCAATGTAATTTTTAGAAGTGATGTAAAGGAAAATAAGGACATGACTAGTGTGACAATTTAGTATAATACCATTTGAAAATTTATTAGACTGTTTTTGTATGCTTACAACTACATTTTAAATACTTTGAAAAGCTTTTTTTTTCTTTGCTGTTAATGCTCAAATGCTAGTCAAATGAAAAATACTGAAAATTATTTAGCATTGTGAAATTATTCATAAGGCATTAAGTTACTTGCCATAAATATTTTTAAGGAATCTTTTAATGAGCAAAACAATACCAAAAATGCATGTTTAACATAGCTAGATAGATGCTTGTACTGGTTGTGTAGTGGAAGTTCATTGATTCCTAAAGGTATTCAGCTTTCCACAGTTATCCATGTTGGTTTACTTTGGCAGACTGAAGGGGGACAGAAATAGATCTGTAGTAAAACACAGCAGATACAGCTTTGCCATTACCCTCTAATGACTTTGTCCCTTTAGCTAAGAATGAAACTCAAGTATGGCCTGCTGAATCCAAAACACCAGAAGTTCAAGAAATCTCCCCACAGTCCCTCCCAGGTAATGAAAATTCTACTTCTGGAAACTCTCTGGAATATCTTTGCCAAATATAAAAACTAAATGAAATCCATCATTGTGTTTAATCTGCAGTTAAAGGTGTATTTGGAAAACAGAAGCATAATGTAGGTGAATTAATAGCCATGAGTGGTAGATGTAGATAAAAATCCAAATCTAATTTTGGAGGAAAGTGTCTGATGCTACAATCATTAGGTCTATAAAATCACTTAGAATTAGAACCATATCTTTGGGGAGTGCTGGATACCTTGAAATTGTGAAAACTGACAGAACAAGAGTTTTCTTGTGATTCACCCTGAACTTCTGACTTTCATGAAATATATGAAGAAAATTAGGGATAAGGGCATGATTGTGCAAAATGCATGCATGAGATTAAAACTGAACAGACACAGCAACAAGCTCTTTTTCAGAGATGCAGAGGATAACACCATGATGTTTCATTTATGTTCAGTTTTGAACACATTAATCTTGACCACACTCTCTCTGTATAATTACTTGTACTAATAAAGTAAATGGGAGCTGTTCACATACATGGTAAGGGAAGAAAAAGTTTGATCCTAGACTCATATCAAGGTTATGTGTCTGTGAAATCTCTGTTAACTTGTCTATTTGAAGGGTTTTATGACCTATTTGGGGCTGGGGGAAAAAAAAATTACTTATTTAAAAGGGTGTACTCTGATGCCAACTTATTAAACTGTTCAAAAACATGAAGGGAAATTTTAAAACTTTCAAGATTTGCTGCCTCTGTTTGCTTAGGAAATATGTTAGTGTGACATAGATTACTTTATAAAAAATAAAAAAGATTGGAGAGAACAATTATTTTCAGTCAAATGATGAAGGTTGACTTTCCAACCACTTTATCAACCCACATTTCAGAATTGTTTCAGTAAGCATACAACCATCTTCCTTTTCTGTATTCTGGCTTTTATCCTATAACTGAGATTGAAGTCTTTATTCTGCTGTCAGAGACAATAGTTGGCTTCTGACAACTTCTTTGTTAAAAGGGATGAAAGAGGCTAGACTTTAACATTAAAAAAGAATTTGGGGAAAAAATACAGCAAAGATTTGCTTAAGTTCAGTTATTTTATGTGATTCTGCTGACATTACTTCATTCCGTCTATAAACTATTTCCTCTCTGAAATGCTGTGGTAGGACATTATCCTTTGACATCACATGATTCACACAGATACTGTAATTAAATATGACTGTGTTTATTTTATTCCTTAAGTATATCAAAGAAGATACCATCATCAGACCAACTCAGTCTTTAATTAAAACAAACAAACAAACCCCTCCCAAAGAATATGTAGAGAATAAAACAGATCTAGGATGAAGTAATACAGCAAAATCACATGATGATTGACAACCATCTTTTAGATTAAACAATCCTTTTTTTTTTTCTCTGAAAATATTTGCAGAATTTTGTTTTCCACTCAATAGAGAAGTGTATTTGCCAAATTCTAGCTTAGCCATCAATTCCTTCCTGCAAAACCTTCATATGGATAGCTCTTTTCAGTTCATCCTAAATAGTAAAAAGAAAACAAAGATGCTCCTCCACAGGAATTTATTATCAAAGGTGGCTCTGAACTTTACAGGTTTACCACATATGTAATAAACATCTTGCATGTGAATAGTTTTTAAAAATCTGTGAAGAATTTTTTTGCATATTTTTTTGTTTCCTTTACATCTTAAGGTTTCTTTTGGACTTAAATTCTGCAGTTAGTTTACTAAATTATTTACTTTGTCTAATTAACTGCAGAACAAGCAATCTACAGATAGATTTTATAGAACTTTGCCATTTTGTGAAGTGAGAACTGAATGCATAAATGTATGTGATTTATTCTCCTGCAAAATAGTAGTCCTCAGGTTTTGCATTCATCTAATTAAAATACATAATTCCTTGTGCTGGAATTTACTGGTTAATCAGTGTGAAATCTAGCCCCAGAATTGATATATCTTCTGGGGAGGAGAAAATTAGTCCATTCTGTTTCCTTTCGTTTGTGTACTGTAATTATGTTTATGTACCTGATGTGCAGCAATTCTAACCATAAATATCATCATCTCTAGACATAGCACAGAATTATATGTTAATGATGTTGGATAGTGTGTTTCATTATACATCATAATAATTGGCAAGTACTGCCTTTTTAGTGACAAATAATATACAACCTTTTGTTACAACTAAACATGTTCTTATCACACTACTAGTTATTTACTGAAATATTTAGAATAATTTTCACTTTCCACTTCATCCTTCCTCTGTGGTTTTGCTTCCACGTCTCCATGGTACCCATTCCTTTCTGTCATTCTTTGTTGATCACAGCACCAGTGTCTTATGTTAAAGTGTGAGTATGTCACACTATTTAAATTAAATACAGTCATTGTGATTGCAGTATTTCAGTTAAAGATAAAAAAATTATTGTGTGGCTGGAAACACAGAAATGAAAGTGTATTCTGTCAAAGAAAAAATATGTTCTTACTGTGTAATTTCTGTTTAGACATTGAATATGCAAAAATAACATGAATACTTAAGCATTTGAGCCAGACTTTTCACAAGTAACTTAAGCAAGTGATCTGAGCACCAGCCTTTTGCAAGGGTAGCATTTGAGAGGCAGGGAAACACATAGGCATAATGAATTGAGTTTAGCAATAGGATCTCCTTCATTATATTTTGCTCAGACTTACCTATTTGAAAATAATACTGGATTCTTTGAGTAAGGCATAGTAATTATATGCAATGAAAGGTTTAAGGACTGATGTCAGAAGAGGCAACAGAATGCTGATTTAAAAGGAGCTGTGTGCTGTGGCAGCCATTGTGACATCAGCCACACAAAAAGGGAGAAAGGAGCTTGAAGTATTTCAACAAGCAGGCTATCTGAAAAGCTCCATGAGATGGGCCACTCTTGTATTGCCCTGGATCTTTGTCAAAGGGTGTGTTTTGTGCTTCGACTTGGTTCAGTAATATTTTTTTTTAATGTTTTTATTAGCTAGGCATCTCATCTTTTTCTTAATTTCAGGCCTTCCCTCCCTTGGCATGCACTCTTATGGAAAGCCTGGTTAGTAAGCTCCTCCATGCTGTTTTTGCCAGGCTTGTTACAATATTTTCCATTTAGGACTAATTTGTTCTTAATGCAACAGCACAAATCCATAATACTTTTTTTTTTTTCTTCTATGTTTATAATGCTGTCTAATATAACTCAAATTATCACTACTATTTTATTCTCTCAGTTGAATCAAGTGCAAGCATTTTCATTAACTTCACAGGAAGAATGGAGCTAACCAGCAGTTTGAAATACCAGAAAATTTCTTTGAGTAGGACATTACTTTAAAAAAAAAGGGGGGGGGGGGGGGGGGGGGGAAGTTATTTTGTTATGTAAAGGATTGTGACAGAAATCTATCAAAGTACATTTGTGAAATAGAGAATAGACTTGAAATGGAAAGCACCACCTGTAAATCTGAACTAGTGTTAATGTTCAGTAGGAATAACTTTGTTGCTATGTTTCCTAAATTCTGTTCATCCTGTCCCTCATGGCCCCTGAAGTCTTCCCCTTGTGCTTGCATGCGATAGAAGGAGGAGTGAGATTATTGCTTCCATCAGAATACCTTAGTTCCTGTTGTGGAGGGTGAGAGGAAAACGAGTAAGAGGGTCAAGAGAAGTTAGAGGAAAAATAGTTTAAGAACTGTTGACTAAATGGATCCTTGTTGAGTTCTATGCTGGGATACTGAAATATCTTGCCTTGCTTGGTCATGTGAACCATTTGTTTTGCAGCTACCATTGAATTCAGTGCATTAAGCCTAGTTTAATTGGTGCCCTGGAAAGTCAGAGACCTTTCTCTCTTTTTCTCCAAAGTAAATTTTAAAGGCTAAACTCCCTAACTTCCTGCGGGGTTTTTTTTTAATTACTTTTTTTTTTTTTTTTTTTTTACAAAAATATCTCCTGTTTCACATCATTCCTACAATTTTCTGTGCAAAACAGGGGAGATCTTGATTTTTTTACTCATAGTTCTAGGCATGATTTTTCTTGTTCATCTTGCTCAGACAGCTTAGGTGGAGATCTAATTAATGTCTATAAATACATAAAGGCTGGGTGTCAAGAAGGCAGGGACAACTTCTTTTCACTTGTGCCCTGTGATAGGATGAGGGGCAGTGGATTCAAGCTCGAGTACAGGAAGTTCCACCTCAACACGAGGAAGAACTTCTTTACTGTAAGAGTTATAGAGCACTGGATCAGACTCACTGGAAAGGTTGGGGAGTCTCCTTCTCTGGAGACTTTCAAGACCTGACTGGAGACATTTCTGTATGATCTCTAGTTTTGGGGGGTTTTGTATATGGGGGGGGGGGTTGTTTGTTTGTGTGTTTTTGTTTGGTTTGGTTTGTTTTTTTCTTTTTGGTTGGTTGGGGGTTTTGGGTTTTTTTTGTTGTTGGATTTTTTTCGGGGGGTGTATGGGTTTTTGGGTTTGTTTATTGGGGGGGGTGGGGGGGAGGGGATATTTTTGTTGTGGTTGGATTTTTTGTGTGTTTGTTTGTCTGTTTTCCACTATTAAAATTCTCCAGTAAGAAATACTAGCTTTTGAAGTACTTCTGAGGTATGGGTTTGTTCGGTGTTTCTGAGTCTCTTAGGGGTGAATTTTCTCCCACAAGCTTCATAGAGATCAATTGCCCTAGCTTCTCTATAGACTGAAACCTTCCTTCCACTGATGACACTAACAGCATTGTATCTGTCTTAGTAGGAGATGAATTGGGTCCTAATAAGGCAGTGTCTGTGAAGATTTCAGTTTTTGTGACACTGAAAAGAACCATATTCCAAAACAGAAAATAGTATAATGGTTATAATTTTAGTAGCACCTGTGTAATTATCTAGAATCTGGAAAACAGCATGTTCTCTTTGGGAAATTAATTAAGAAGCTTATAAACCTACATGATTAGTTCTTGTTTGAACCATTCTCAGAAGATGTGGAAAATGCATGGAGAGTATGCTGGAAGAAAAAAAAGTAACTCTATTCTATTGTATCTCAAAAAGAATGTGATCTTTTATTAAACAGAATGAATACTAAAATGTAGTGTTATATTGATGCTGATCACCAATATTAAATATCTCTTCTACATAATAACATGTGCTAAGTACTGTGTAATTTGCTCTGTGGAATGAATGAAAGCTCTTATCACTTTCAAGGCTGAGACCTTACCATCCTGTTTTCCATTTCAATAAGGTTTGTCATTTTATAATCTGAGATTACCAGTTGTGTGTACTGTATGACTGATTAAATGCTGCAGGACCTCCAGTGAAATGGAAAGGAAAGAAATGATCTTTACTTACATGCAACAGGAAGTGAATGTTATATGAAACAGCTGGAAAAGTATAGTTTATTCAAATATGATAAGTAATTTATTTTAAGTACATTTAATGTCTGTTTAATAAGCTTAGAAGAATGAATGGAAGTCAAAAGCTAGAAAAATGAAAGAGCTAAGGTATTCTAGTCATTCTTTATTATTTTCCTGATAATTTTTAGATTACAAGGATTAAGAAAATCCAGAACATCAGGGAAAATATTTGCAAATACAAGATGAAATGTAATGGATCTTATTTATAATGCATATCATAATGAATTTTGGTAGCTGTAACAGAAGTACAGTGTGAGCTTCTGATCTTAGCTTTGCTCTTTAACTTATATTTTCCTTTGCTTACATGAAACTTCAACAAAATAAACCCAAAACATCATACAGACTTCACATCTGAAAATAAGAATAAATGTCAACCAGGATGGAGTCAAACTGCTGCAGAAATTACTTTAATCAGGTGTCATAAAATGACAGTAAGAAAAGCAGAGGGCTTTGGGCAGTTGTTAGAGAAAAGCTCAAAGAGATTCTAAATTAAATAAAGCTTCTTTCTTCTAGCTCAGGCTGAGAAAAAACATGGACCTGAGGAATTTAAATCAACGCCTAAACCTGAATTGGTGCAAACTCAAAACATATTGGGTAACTAATTTTACTGCTTTTTACCTTCTTTATACATTAAATGTTTTTTTCACGTCCAGGAGATTTTTTTCTACTACTTGCTGCATCCCCTTTCCGTTGACTCCAAAGGAAGTCCTAATGAAAAATTTCTGTTTCCTTTTGTGTTTCCAGCGACTCACACATGAAATGTAAATCAGGATGCATCTAGCTCTGGCTCGACCGTGGCTGTTATACATATGATTATTGCTAGCAGATTTGACTGGGTGATTCAATTTTATTTTTTAAAGTAATGTTTTTTGTCTAGTGATCTGCATGTTTGAAATCACATAAAATTTCCATCAGTAAAATTAACGTCACTAATAGAACTGAAATAATTACCTCTTTCATTTTCTTCTGATGACAGGTTCACTTAGGTAGCATCAACAAGGATACAAAAGGAAAATTTTATATTGTATGTGAGATGATATAACTGTATTAGTCCTATAGGAAAAAAAGAATTAATTTTTCATTAAAAAGTCTCGGAATGATATTTCTGATGTAAGTAGTGGTATTTATAGCTTTGTGACTTGGAACAGCATGTGCTACTTCTTGCATTCAGAATCCTAAACTCTCCAATGTTGACTTTGTTGCCTATAGTTTAATTCCCAAACCATGCAAATTTGTGAACACAAATATAAATGTGATATAGTATTTTTTAAATTGTTCTTTAAACATTGATTAGATAGTTCTAAAGAACAGATGACATATATACAGGATGATGTATGATAAAGGAAAGATCATCAGCATCTGAAGGACTGAAATACAGATTCTGCTGTGAAGAGGAAGCTAATACTTCTCAGTAAACATATTTTTACATAATTCTATTGATTCATGATAATGCCATTGTCTTTTTTCATTTACAGTTCCAAGAAGATTTCCAGAATTTACTGAAGCTAAACCATCAGTCTAATTTTCATTCTAACTTTTAATCAGTTGGGGTTTCTTTAAGCATAACCAACCTCACTTTTTTTCCATGCTTTTAAGGAATAACATATGAAGTGTAATCAAGATGGGTCAATGCTTAATTTTGATCTAGGTGGTCATAGTTACTGATGGATGTTCATTATCAAATTCCTGTGGTTGATGGATCTCCATATTATGATTAGGGAAAAGGTGATTTTGTTCATATTCCACACACCTGTTTAAGTGACAAAGTTACATGTATTTTTTTTTTCAGGCTGGATCTATTTTTGTTTTTTTATTAAATATTATTGGTTTCAGGAATTAGTGGTTTATAAGCCAAAATATAGATCCATACTCTGTCTTGTAATATTCTTAATCAAGTAAAGCCTTGATTATTTCTTTTATCATAGCTTCTAATGAAATACAGCCACTTCCTTCTGGATCCAGAATCTTTGATGCTCCAAAAAGTCCATTGACAGAACTTGGTAACTACTTTCTTTGTGGAAAATTATCTAATTCTTTTGTTGTTTCTGTGGCTGTTAGGTTTAATGTTTCAGCTGCAATCGTATAATTCTATACATAAAATATGGTAGCCATTAGCTTTTTTTAGTCTAGATTTAACTCTTACAGTAAAATAAAGAATATTAATACAGGTGGATTACTTAAATACAGAAAAAAACCTCATTAATAACAGTAATATAATTAAAATTAGTTTCTTACAAAGAGTGGCTGAGGGAATGAACTGCGGTTGTTTAGCCTGAAGAAAAGGCAGCTGAGGGGAGACCTTCTCTCTCTGTACAACTCCCTGAAAGGAGGTTATAGTGAGGTGGGGGTCAGTCTGTTCTCCCAAGTAACAAGAGACAGAACAAGAGGAAATGGCCTCAAGTTTCACCAGGGGAGGTTTAGGTTGGGTATTAGGAAAAATTTATTTGTAGAAAGGGTCATCAAGCACTGGAACAGGCTGTCCAGGAAAGTAGTGGAATCACCATCCCTAGAGATACTTAAAAACTGTGTAGATGTGATGCTTAGGGACATGGTTTAGTGGTCACCTGACAGTGCTGGTTTAATGGTTGGACTTGATGGTCTCAAAGGTCTCTTCCAACCAAAGAGATTCTATGAAAATAACAACACACAAACTTCTTAGTTTCTACCCTTTTTCCTGGTGTTTTTCTCACCCTTCCACTACGTTTCTAGGTCCTAATTTTTGTGATTTTATCCTTGTGTTGGTGATGAGTGGGGATGTTTCAGCAAGTTAAGAAAGCATCTGGAGTCCTGTGCTGGGAGGAATATGATGTTCATGTTGATGATTTCTTTTCTTCCTCCTCTTGACTTACTCTTTTTTGTTCCTTTCTGCCTTTCACTGAGAGACACCTTACATCTGAATTTATGATATTTGTGTTGTCAGATACTATTTCTGTGTTCTTTTTGTTAGCCTGAAATTAAATTTTGTCCAGCTCCAGGAGTGCAGTTTTTCTAACTGACCATTTCTGAGCTGTTTATGGCATGGGGTTTCCAGTGCCAAGCCTGATCCCCATCTCTTACTATCTTATGCCTGTACTTCTGGACTATGCCATATCCCGTGTCACCCCTTTTTAACAGGCCTGTATTTCTCTACACTGCGTCATTGTGTTAATCATATAAACATCTCATTCTACAAAAGCAAGTACTTGTTGCCGCCATCTACATTAACAGCTGTTACACTACTTAACTGGAGTGACCTTGAATCTGAATGAATTTATATTTCACTAAGCTTTAGTCAAGAAGTTATCATATAATAGTACTGGTTTATTTAGATGGTATATTTTTACTTAATGCAGTCTGGCATTTTAAAAAATAATTTCCAGGAACAACTCTTACTTCTTGAAATACTTATTTGAACCAAATTCTCAAGAAAGAAAATGATCTTCACAATTTGTTCTTAATTTGCTACAATATTTGACAATTATTTTCCAGGTGTGTTTGAGGATATGAGCATACATATTTGTTTTCACTGTGGTGAAAAAAGTTTGGTTAAATCCAATTAGAGGCAGCACTGGAGAGAGAAAGAGATTTGGTGGTTTAAGAACCATTTGTTATAAATGTAGCTGTAAACCTTAAAATTATTAGGGATGGGAATTATTATTTCTTTCTGATGGGAAATCCTATGATAAAGGTAAAATAATAACAGCTGAGGCAAAATACAGGTTTCATCCAAGTATTTGTTCTGGTTTTGTTCTCATGTCTTCCATTCCTGACAAATAGTTTGGCTTAGAAAAAGTAGGACTTAGTTATGCGAGGCTGGGCCCAACCATTGGGTCAGCTGGAGTATCTGTGCCCCCCATGAAGTCAATGTTGAAGTCAAAGATATTCTGTGAAACCAAGGAGGGGTTCATGCAGAGGGGATTTCTCTGCACTGTGCCTCTGCATGCCTTGATCACCTGCTGTCAGCAAAGAAAGCAAAATCTAAGTGTGTGTGACCTGTATTCTGCCCTAGTTACCCTGAAGACTTTTTTCTTTGTTTTTCTATCTCAGTTGTACCAGAGGGAGACATCTTCTTTGTTTTATAAACTTTCTGTGTGGTCAGTGTATATTGAATTCAAACCCTTCTAAAAAGAAGGTTAACATGCCTTCAATGTTCTCATGCCTTTGGAAGATAGTTCTTACTGGATGTAAAGGGGATCAATGGAAGCTTTTGCCAGAAGCTGTGATTCATACAGCTTTTGTTGTCATTATTCTCTTCTCTATAAATGTAGAATAGAATAAAATAGTTCCAGTTGGAAGGGTCCTACAAGGATCATCTGGTCCAACTACTGAGTCTGACTATATCAGGATAGTAACCTGTGGTCATATTTGTTAATGTGATAAACTGGATTAAATGTAAATGGGAAAGCAAATCCAATATATGAAACAAAAGTCTGCTCATTTTTTGATATATACATATTGCCTATATCAGAAATGAACCCTACACCTATTTATTCAAATATTTTTCTCAATCTCCAGCATTCAGAGAAGTTTAATTTTAAAATTCTGATATAACTGCTTCTCAAAAAAAAAAAATCCTGATAAAAACCAATTAAAAATACAGATGGAAATTTTATCCTTCAAATATAACCTGAATGGACATAAGTGACAGACACAGATAAGTGGAAAGTGGAAATTCTTTACTGGAAAGAATGGTACTGGCCTATGCACACAGTTGAATAAGTTCTGTTTCTTAGAAGCAGGACAGTAATACAAGACCTATCACATGGTGGAAACTCATTCATGATGGCCTTTAGGTAAGAGTGACCAATTCCACCTTGATTCCCCATTTACCTTAAAAGCACACTTCAGGTTATCAATACTTCAAAGTGAAATAAACATGCGGTCATTGTAGCATAACAGGTAAAAGATGCTTACTAACTTTCATGATTATTTATTGTACTACTTTTTTTCCTTATCTTTTCGCCTTACACCTCCTTTTAAAAAAGTTATGCATAATGTAATAGTAACCAATTTATACAGACTTTGTATAGTTTGTAGTTGCTTTGCTGTGAAGAAAAACCTCATAAGTAATATGGATTCAGCCTGATCAGATAATGTATGCAAAAGTTTGAATGGGGTAAGAATTAAGAGAAAGAAGAGACTTCCAAACCAAACAAAACTTGCTAATTACAGTTAAAATTAGATTTTGTACTACTTGTAAGGAGAGTGTCTGTCTCAGTATCATAACATTTTTTTCATATTTGCTCATAGCTACTCAGAGTCCAGCCTTGAAATCCGTATCTCTACCTTCTGCAGATGCCAGAGAGATGGAGATGGGTAATCAACAGATTAGTTCCCTGATTTTTATTTTTACTATTTTTTTTTTTTCCATTATCTTGGCATCACATAGATCTGCAAATGGTAACTCTAAGATCTGCTTCAGAATCTTGGCTACCAACACTCACAGAGAGCTGCTTATTCATTATTCTTGTATCTGTGTAATCAACTGTCTTCAGACCAGCTTAAAGACAGTGTTGCCATATCTCATTGCTACCTTACTTCTTGCATATTTGCAAAGAAATCACAGAAAATATAATAATGTAAAATTCCTTGCTGGTAAGAATTCTTTCGGGCATGTGGAGCTCAAATTTTGAGGCCAGAAGACTGTACTGCAAGCCATCACATCCTCTTGTCACAGCATAGTTGTCTCACATCTCACTTTCAGGCCATCTGCCATCTTGCTTAGCTTTGCATTAGCATCATCTGGAACTGCACAGTCTTCACAAAGCTATTTGATGCTAATCCGTTAAGTCACAGGTCTCTCAGCATTTTAAGCTCAGATTCTTTTTTCAGCTTTTGAGGAAACACAGCCTGTTTCTTCTGGATCCAAAACATCTGGTACCACAGAAGTGCAACCAACCAGTTCTGGTAATGATTTCTCATAAGATTAATCCTCTTGACAGTTAAGAATTTTCAAAGGAGACATAGTGCCTCTCATTAAACAGTTTGTTCAGTTTGACATAAATGAAGAATAACTGCAGGTATGAAAGATATGTATCAAATAGCAGGTTTCTTTATGATATTTTATATAAAATACTGAACTAGTAATTCAGATGTTTTGATATATTGGCTACAGCATGTAATTCTTAACTTTAAAATTAAAACTGACTTACAGTAGATACCAAATTTAAATAGACCTATCCACATCTGAGTTTCATAAGTGGAATATCCTGATTTGGTGAAGGACTTGGAGTCCTACAGAATGAATGGGAACTGCAGAAATCCCAACATATTTTGAAAACATAGCTCTTCTTTTAACCTTTCTTTATAAATGTAGTCATAATTCTAAGTGCCCAGATTTCAAAACTGGCACTAAAACAACATGTTGTTGAAGATTCAGACACTTGCTAGTTGGTCCCTGGAAAATTTCTATGATGTGTTTCTCTTATTTTGCAGATGAATTTGTAATAGCTAGTTATTTACTTGGGTCCACTGACAGTTATCCAAAAGAAGAAAAAAAATAGTAACAGGAGAGCCAGCTGAAAAGATTTCACTTCATTATCATGCCAATAGTGTAATGCCTAATGCATATGCTTTTGGAACAAATTAATTTTTGAAAGAAATCTATTATTAAAGCGGAGATTGATTGTAAGAGTCAGACATTCATGTCTGACAGAAGGCATTTTATATGTTTCATTTGGTACATTTCCTGCTTTGTCATCCTTTTTCCTTCTCCACTTTCAGCACCAGGATATCCTCCTTCTTGATCCTTTGGATTCTAGACAAAAACTCCATGCAATCCCAGTTTGCTAATTTTTATTCATAATTTGTTCTCACTTTTTTGAGAAGCCTTTCATATCTCCTTTCAACTTCTTTTTGTGCAATTCTGCAAACAATTTGGTTATTAGTAGCATTATGTATCTGTGCATTAATGCATATTTTTGGAAAGTGTTTTCAAGTCACACTTACCTAGTTATTATGCATTTCAGAGTCTACCTTTCTAAGGAACGTAATGTGTTAACTATTACATAGAAGTTTCTTCAGCTCATAAAAGAATATGATGCTGTTGCATGATGGTCCTTGTCACTTCAAAACAATACAGCATGATTTTTGTTTTTATTTTCCAGCTTCACATGACTTTCTTCATGTTACTTCTACTCCCCAAACTTTTACAGCTTCAGAAATACCAGACGCTGGTAAATTATAGTAATGTTATTTCAGAAGTATACATTTTTGGTTGGTGTTGAAAAGCTTATTACTGCTTCTGTGTTGTTGATTTCAGACAGTTATTCCATACTGCTTGCATTGGATGTTGCCCTCTGTGTTAATTTCTCAAATCCTATAACAGATTCATCATTCCTGGGATAACAGAAAGCACAGGTTTCAAGCAAGACTACAACTAGCTTACAGAGGCTGAATAATGCAGTATCGATCAAATGGATGTGTCCAGGAAAGATTAAATTTTGCAAGGCTTAAGACTGTTACAGTCTAGTAAGATATGATACTTTTTGGTGATGGTTTGCTTTCCCTCTTTCTGTCTGTCTGTCTTTTTTTTCAATGTTTATATGCATTTTGCTGTGATTTTTCCTATGTATTTTCTTAAAATAAGAAAGTAAACACATCTGAGGCCAGACCTTAACTAAGCTATACTTTGGGTTACAGCTTTGGAGATAGGTTGTTGTTTTTCCTGTAGCCTTTGATACATAGGATGCTTACATTTTTTAAGTACGGCTTGAACATGAACAAGTACTTGCATAAGAAGTGAGGGCAATGGAGAAGACGTAGGAGGAGGTGGAGGGAAAAGGAAAACAGTACATTGCCCAAAACTTTACTCTGAGCAGTGCAGCTGTATTTATTAATGCTTTGCTCTGTAACCTACTGGTTCTTGGCATCCTAATACAGTTTTCAAGAGTTCAGTTTTGCTGCACTGTTCTATAAAACATCCTACTCCAGGCAATTATTTTAAATCAGTTTAGCTCATTCTATTATATGGGATACCTGGGACCAAATCTGACTGGGGGGGGGGGGGGGGGGGGGACAGGAAAAAAAAAAAAAAAAAGGCTGAAATTGAGAACTGCTTAGAGTTAAGTTACTTCATGAAGTGGTACCGAGAGACTTAAATCTGAAACCACAATTTTTCCTGAATTTTATGAAGAATTCTTAACTTCATGGAAAGATGTGGTATAAGTTGTAGATCTGTTTTTTTCAGGTGCTATTTAAGGCAAGTGCCTGTAAAAAAAAAATATATATAAATTGTTTCTCCAAAGTCTTTGTGAACATTTGCACTCTAGAACAACAACTTCTGCTAAGTAGTTAGTGAAGGTATTTAAAATGCTTAGAAAAAAAAAGTTCCATTTTGTAAATAAATAATAGTGTAAAATAATACTCTGCAGAGAAGTGAGAGGTAAAGTTTCTTAACCCCAAATCTTCCTTCCTAATTTATTACATAAAGCTATTTCTTAAGTGTATTTACTTTTTTTCTTTCTTTTTTTTTTTTTTTCCCTGCAGCTAGAGATAGAGATACTACTGAGTTGGAAATATCCATGCCCATAATTACTACAGAACCTCAGTTGTTAGAAAAGTCCCTGGGTAAATTTATAAGATTACTTTATTAAGTTGTAAAGATCTTCTTTTAATTTTGTCCTCGTTGTTATTTCTGGAAATTTTGCATTGTTTTAGTTGTCACCATCCCAGTAACTCATAGAATTTATTGCTGCCATTAATTACTTTCTCATCTCCACTCTTCATTCATCTCTGTAGATGGAGATTCCACAATGTAGAGAGGGTTTCCTTTAGCTGGTGAGGTTTGGTTTTCTTGTTAAGGTTCCCAGCTGTGGGCTTGCCTTTCTCCTTTTTGTTGTTTGGTTTTGTTTTCCTCCTGTGCTGAGAGAACTTAACTGTGAGAGTGCATGGGGTGTTCAACATATATTTCTGTGTAATGTTTCTGTGGAAAGGTCATTTTGACTAGCTTTATATTGGCTAGCCCACTGACTATTTTCTGGATCAAAATGTATTTTATTACTACATGCAATTCTTACTGTGCTAAGATTACCAAGTACTAATACAAATTTTACTAGTATGAAGAATCATGTCATGTGGTTTCCACATTGACTTCCACACCAGCATAACAGTTCATGAGACACAGTAATGCCTACCTGATTTGCCAGGAAATTTCCCAGTGCTTCCATTTTAACAATGCAGCATTTGTCTCCTGAGTTCTGATGTATCCACAGTAGCTCTGAGGCAATTACACCTTTTAACACAAGATTATCTTTTCAGATTCAGGTGAAATAAAGCCTCTTTCTGCAAGATCAACAACATCTGGCATGACAGAAATGCCACTAATCTCAGCTGGTAATGAGATCTCTCTTCATTGTATTCTCCTGACATATAAGCAGTTTCCCAAAAGACACACATAGTGTTTTACTAAATGGAGGGTTTATTCTGACTTTCTCCGTATAAAAGTCTAACTGGAGAGAGAGAGAACAGATGTATCTGTTACAATGTTTGAGAAATTTAGAATTATAAGATTAATTTTTCTTATGTTTGCATCCCCTACTGATTTGGTTAGTGACTCATTCAGTGTTGCAAGAAAAACTTCACATAGAAGGGACCAGAAGAGAAAGGATTCAATTTCCAAAGGCTGAGAATATATAGAAAAAAAAACCCCAACAACACAGAAATCCCTAGGAACCATTTCCTTATTACCAGCAACTTCTTTGTGCATATTTGAAAACTGTCACCAACAGTCTTGCTTCCCTTACATCTACAGTGAAGCCTACAGTGTATCAAAAATATGCAATGCAAATAAGTACACATAGAATAGACTTTACACTGGTTTATGTATTAGGTGTATATATTTTCTCTGTGCAAAATTAGAATAAGAGGGTATGATGAAGTCTCTTATGTGAAGTTAATTTTTCTTCAGCGTACAGTGGGATGATGGACTGTATAAGTGGTGAAAAGGTGTGCTAGAATTCTGCAGAAAAACTGCCTTGATTCTATGATTCTCTGAAATGAATAACTTCTTTCCATGCATTTTTCTACGTAATTACTGCAGTTCATCAGTGCCAGAGACAGATTTCTGACACATCAAATGAAGGATTCGGTTGCTTCTAGAAAAAATAAGTGAGACCTTGAATTATGAATCTGAAGGTTGGTCTCCTGGCTCCTCTGAGTTCAGTCTGCAACCACTGTTGACAACTTTCAACAAAATATAAAGAATGGTGTGCTCAGATAGAAATGTAGACATTTTTCTACTGATGGAGAGCCTTTTACCTGCATACTTTCTAAGACTATTGTGTTAGTTGCAACCTGCTAACCTGTTAGTTAGCCTGCTGATTTCATCACTGAGTCATGAGGTATTGCCAGGAGAAGGAAGGAATGGATTGCCCTAAGTACAGACCTTAGGGGTGTTGAGAATCGGTGGTGCTTGTAGTGTCATGGCAAGACTGGGTGACTATCTCAAGATCATTTCCATGTCTGACTGTAGCAACCCAGAGAATGGACCTGGAATCCACCTCCTCTACTTCACTGGAAGCCACACGGACTGTGATGGGTAAATAGACAGCGATTCCCTTCCTATCTTGAATACTTTGGCAGTGCTGTTCTCTGCAGTGATGAGCCTGTACAGGTGCTTTGATGTCCTTGGCAAGCGGGTCCATGATGCAGCTGGGCCCTTATGGCTCCTTATGAGAAATTGCTCCATTTGTAAGCTTTCTGCTGCCCTTTTTTGGGGCTCCACTTCTAGGCTTCCTCTGTGACCCTGGGCTACCTCTGCCAGTTGAAAGCAAGCATCATGCTATCTATGCGGAGTGATGCTGTGGCACTGAAGCCTGCCGCGAGCAGGGCTGCATCTTCTGTTTATAGCTCTGTCTCGATACCACCCACGCAACAACAGCCTGTGTGAGGACCTGAAGGTGGTTTTTGTGTTTGATCTTAGCTACTCGAAGACCGAGGCTGAAGACCACCACGCCTTCCTCCCTGGCAACCCAGCAAACCGTGATGGGTAACTAGCAAAAAAAAATCTTTTTTCCTTTTCTCCTCTCTCTCTCGCTCACCATCATGCCTCCCATGGCAAACCATCTGGCATCCTTGTCATCTTCCAAAGAGAGTATGAAGACTTGTTAGTGGAGCTTGGCCTGACAAAGCACTCACCACCCTTGTTCTGCAATTCAGTTGTTGACCTCATGCTTTTTCCATTGCTGCCGAGCATTTTCTGCTGGGACCGAGAGTCAGCTTGCATAGAGAGCACATCATCACACCTTGTTGTCAGCTTCCATTCCCCTGCTTCTTTGTGTTCTGGTAGCAGGTCTTCCTTTCACTGACACGTTCAGATGCAACACTGTTTTACCTGGGAGGCAAATTCTGTCTGGGCTGGCACAAGAGGACAGCACTGCAGTTCAGCTGCCCACCAGGGTTTCCTGGTTCAGGGGTGCACCTATTGCTTGCTTCAGCACTAACTGTCAAGGTGTCTGGTCATCTGCCCATGCATTTACATTGCCATCACCTGGAAGCAGGAGTGCTCTGCTCTATGGCTGCTTTTGAGGTCACATGAGGGTTTTAAGAACAATGCCTCTTTTCAGCTTTCGGCAAGTGTTCCTTCAAGGTTGAAAATGCTGGCAGCCTTTGACACCTGATATTGCTGCCAACCTAATTTGGTAACGGTATTTCTTGCAGAGCTGGTAACAACACAAGACGAGAATTGTCCCAAGAAGTGTTGAGCTTTTAGCCAAACTGTTATTTCTCTTGGACCTGTGCTGGGGTGAAGCAGAAGTGTAGGGATGAAGCGGCCATACATGGAAGGCCATATATTTACTTAAGGCATGGGAACTGGCACTTGGTGACAATGGGTGGAGATGTTTGTGATGATGGCATCTTTCACGTTGTCAGGTGTACAGGATCGGTTCTGTGATAATATGCTTTAGCCCATGAGGTAGCAAGTGATACATGAGCTGGATCGTAAGCCCATGGATCTGAAGTTGAGTGAAGGATAAAAGATTAATCAAGCGTAATATATGTCTTGTAATACTATTATGTTACTTTTGTCTCTAGCAGTCTTGCTTTCATACCAGTCAAGATATGTCATGCACTTTTCCAGGGTACTTACATTTCTTGCCTCACTTTACCTAAATGACACTTCTTAGCTTTCTTGTTTTTACAGTGGAGAAATCAGTGACTTTTAAGTAGCTAAATTTACATATTTGGCTGGGTTAAGGATATTTCTTTCCCTCTGGCGATTTCTTATATGGGTCACTTCTTATGTTCTTTTCATTTTGTCAAGTTTGGGTTTTTTATTATTTTTTTCAGTATCATCATCTTGTATATTTGCTTTTGTCTCCCCTTTGTCCAGTGTTCCTGAGCTTTTTCAATCTGACATTCTTACTAAACTCATGGGATTTTTTTTTTCATTTTACTGTAACATTCCATTTCAATTTTTGCATCATCTTTATGTGGTTTTAAACATCTTTCCCTATCAACCTCCTTCTTTTTTAAATTTTGCTTATTTTGCATAATATATTTTTACATTTCCTAAATTCATTATAAGTTGGACACTACACCATCTTGTTCATAGTTGCTGATGATGTCATGGTGTGATGGCTCATGCGTATTTAGAATAATAATCGAAAATTTTTTTTCAGCTTCACATGACTTTCTTGATGTTATTTCTACTCCACAATCATCTACATCTGCAAAAATGTCAGAGCAAGAGACGGGTAAATAGCATTTGCTTTATTTGCAATCCTTGACCTTTATTGATATTTAAGTATTACTATTCCAATGTTTGTTATTTATCCTGGCTGTTCAATGTTGCCTGCAGTGGTCTTCCATTTCTTTATTAAGATTTCATGTTATTTGTAGTAATTGCCAGTGTCCAGCAGTTCTAGCCTCCAGTGACTGATCCTGATGTGATCTGGCCATTTGAGGGTAGTGTCATATTATTTAAGGGTTGTTAGAGGAAGAGTGGGGCAGAATTTAGCAGATGAGAAAAAGTTGTTGAGCTCTGATGAATTTTGGGTAGTCAGCATAACAATAATCTTTTAAGGAGGGAATGTTTGTCTTTAGCTAGAAGGCATTTTTTAAAGAGATTTGTTGGTTGAACATTTGTTTACTGTTTTAACTTTTTTTAATAGTCTCTAACATGCAAAAGACCACTTCTGTAAAGCATTATGTATTAAAAATTATTTTTACAGTTATATCCACAATAATTTCTTTTATCTTCCTGTGTATTTACTGAGAACATAATTTTTTAGACAGAATATGTATATATATATTTGAGCACGAGATTTTTCACAGAATGTGCTCATAAAAAAAAATTAAAGGATTGCTTTGAGGTTCTCATCTGTGTTTCCGTTCATGCTAGGATGGTTTAAGCAAGTGACATTTTATTACATAATTATATCAATCATTATCTTTCTGAGGACCAACTTTGAAATCATTTGTCTTGATTCTGCAGTATAACTATGCTGAGACAACAAAGCAAGCACAGACAAAGCTGGCTTCTAAGTGAAAAATTAGTTGAAGTTACTTCTTCATGTCTTCTTAATATGTTTAGAAGTGTTGTTTAGTATTGTAAGGGCAGTGAGCATTAATCTTCCTGAATGCACTAACGTAAGTGCTATACATTGCTTTTGTGGCATGGAACCATGTCTTACAACCTGATTGAAATATATTAATTTATGTAGTTGTTGAACAGGCATAGATTACATGGAAACATAGGGTTGTGAAAGCTCTACATTTACTAAGCGTGTAGACAGTACATAATGAACTGTAAAATACTTTGATAGTAGTAATAGAATAGGATGTTTAGAGTACAATATAAATCTCAAATAAAGTAAAATTAATTCAGTCCCAGGTTTTCCACTCATATGCACTTTATATTTGCACTCCTATGTTTTTGGTATAGAATTAGTAGAACAGTTGGCTGAATTGCTCTGAAATCAGTTTGGTTGGTTATCCACAGTGTGCAGGGATAAGTAGCTGCCCAAGGTACAAAGCAGTGGTGTATCAGACCTTGAAGTCTTCAGTGTAAAACAACTGTATATTTTTTGATTCTGTCAAGGTATACATTCCAGCTCAGTGCTAGTCATTTTTCATTTTAATAATTCTGAAATTTGCTAAATGGACAGCTTCTTGCATTCATTGCTGTACTGGTTAAGTGTAACTTAGTAAACATAGCTACAGAAAAAAATGAACTCATTAATAATGTGTTTGTGAGAGGCAATGTCATATAAAATCCTGACACAGTAAAGTGATATATTTATTACAGTAACTGTACAAGCACCTTTCAGACTTGTTACATCTGCCAACAGTGAAGTGGAACTGGGTAAATAATCATCAGTGTTTTTTGTCATCTGCAAATTAGCTTATTATAACATACATACACACACTATTCAGATTTTCCTTAGTGTTATTTGTCAAACTTTGTTCAGTGTTCTTTTTAGTTTCTCATCACAGATCAATCTAGAAAAGTCTTAGCATTTATCTGTTACAGAATTCACACTGCACACTAACATGATACAGCTGTGTTAATACTCCATGGGTGGTACTGACAGTTATCCTGCCTCTGTGTGAATGCAGTATTTTTGTTTCCTTTCAAAACTGAGAAGTCTCTTCTATCCAAGGTCAATTCAGTCAAATCAAACAATCTTCATTAGATGGAAAACTTTTAGCAGCTACTCAAGTGCAACTTCACTGCTTTCTGCAGCATGTTGTCTCTGAACTACCACAACATTCCCTGTTAATGTAAAGAATCAGTCTATTTCTTTTTTAATTGTCCTTCAATCAGTCATAAGTGTTCTTAACATCAAGAGCACCACTGCTCATAGGAATAGACAACGTTTCTTTCATGCTGGATGCATATTTTCTCTAACAGAAATGGTGGTCTTAGTGATCTGGTAGAATCTGATTTTTTTATTTACATTTATGTTTTCCTTAAAATATTGTCATAAAAACATAAAGAAGTTTTTAAGCCATTTTCCACCAAAGGCTGGTCTTGCTCAATAATCCTGTTTATATGAAAGTAGCTTTGTGGCATTTATGGGGAAAATCTGATCCCTGAGAAGATCATTAATTTGTCAGCTATATTCAGGAAAGTGTTTGGATACCACCTGTGAGACTGTCTGTCTATCTCAAGAATTTTTCTCTTTTGTTAGCTGTTTTGTTAGCTTCCCAGAGACCAGTTCTGACCAACATCTCTTTCTTACCTCGTAACCAGATGTATAGCAATAGGTATATAGCACAAATTTGCATTATAGTTCCTACTTTCTCATCACTGCTCTGGACTGTAGTAAGATCAAAGTCATTATCTTTAAACAAAATATGTCTATCAGGTTTCTTGTGCAATACTTTCATGTCAACTATTTCTTTTTATTAGCAACTAGAAAGCATTCTGCTTAGATGAAATAGCTGAGGAACATACTCATATATTATTGTCAGTGGGTTTATGTAGGTTTAGTACTTATTCAAAATTTCCTCTGCTGAAGCTCTTCAAAAGGGTACAAAATCTGTATCTCAGAAATGTAATAGATATGAGAATACCAGTCTGATGGAACTCATGTTGTATACATACCAGAAGAAACATCATCTTGGCTGTTCTGTCAGTCACCCTACAGCTGACTCTCAGGCCATTTAATCTGTTGATTTCTATTTGTATCATTATTTCATATTACAGATCACCTTCTACCAGCTAGGTAGTGTGATATTTTGGTGGCTTTGATGTCATTGCAACTTTTAAAACTCAGCTTCTTATTTCAGCTTCTGATGAAACACAGCCTATTTCTTCAAGATCCGCAACATTTGCTATTCCAGAAATGCCATCAACATTATCTGATAATGACATTTCTTGAAAACATGATTTTATTAGTGTTAGGAATTCTTACAAGAAATGTCCTTATACTCTTTGTTGGTTGTGTTGTTAATTTATGTTTCTTTACTTTGTGGTTAATATTATTACAGGAAGAAGGTGGCATATTATTGCATTTGCGATAACAACAGTAAGATAGTAAGCTTTTAAGACTATCATGACACACAATAATGGAGTATTACAGTTACAGCTTGATTTTTTGGTAATTTCATATTGCACACAAATATAATTTTTGTGGAAGATTTAAGGCCAGAGATGACTCAGATTATCATTACTTTTTTGTACTTGGGTTGAACATGAATTTACTCATAATAGAAATACTGATTTAAAAAGATATTGAGCCCTACCCCAATTCATTTGTCCTGATTTTGCAAAAGTACCATATCAACAGATTTTTCCGAAAACAGTATAACTACCAGCAGCCAACAGTAAATAGTTATTCTAAATAAAAAAATATCAGTACTTTTATTTACAGTAATGTTCCAGTACCTTTGCAACCTGTTATATTTGATTTAACGTGGAACTGAGTAAATTATTGTGACGTTTTCTCACTGATATGATAATTTCTCAAACAAGCACCAATATATTTTCTTTTACTGGCTTCTGTTTGTGAAAGCCGATGTGTCAGCCTCCTTTATTTCAGGTTTTAGGATAAATTTAAAAGCCTCTCAACCGTTCATGTTTTACAGAACACATACATAAAGTGGTTAGGTTAATATTCATGAATCTGACAATTTTCCTGTCGCTTGGATTTAATATGTATCCCAAATTGCATCATCTGTGCGCATAAACTAAATGATAACGTTTCTAACTTTGATGTTTAGTGTGCAGACTAAAGGCTGAAGCTTTCGTGTACAGAGTAAACAGTGCTTCTTGTAACTTGAGCTATTAATTTACTCTGGTTTTGCCTAAAGAGGTCATCTACAGGCTTTTTTCCATGCCAGATGTACATGTTTTCTAACCTGTGTGCATAAAGGGATGTTTTTAGGTCGAATTAGAATCTAATTCATAACTTGATGCCTAATTTCTAATGTGAAGGCATGTTGTATCAAAATAACATCAGGCATTTGCAGCTCCTTATTTAAAAGAATGGAACATCCAAATGAAATTGTAGGGGAGAAGGGTGTTGTTGTCAGCTGTTGCTATTGGACAGAATTTTAAAATCAATTGCACTCATCTTGCCTCATAGTAAACGCCTCAAAATTTGATATGTATATAAAGAAAAAAAAAAAAAATCCACAAAAGAAAGAATGGAGTAGGCTACCACAAATATCAATTAGAAGTACATATATTAAAAAATCTAAAACAAATTTAAACCTTTCAGACCTGTTAATAAAGGACCAAAGGTCACCTTACCTAAAGACTGATCTTGTTCACTGTTTCAAGATTGTTTTTGTATTTGATCTTAGCTACCCAGGGACCAGGCCTGAAATTCACATCTCATCCCTCCATGGAATCCAAAGAGAGCATGATGGGTAAATAGCATATAATAGGTTATAATTAACTTTTCCATCCCCTGCCTTTACTTTCTTTGGCTGTGGACAGTGTTAAGATTTATTCAGACACATTGTTTTGAAAACTACTTGATGTTAAGATTTTTTGTTGTTTTTCCTTTTTTTCTTCCCACTCAACTGGCCATTTCTGTGTGAGCAAAGCTGAAAAATAACTTACCACACCAACTAAATAATAATCTACAAAACGATCTCTGCTAGCATATATTGCCTTTAATTTTCTTCTGGTAGTTGCAATTTTCTTTCAAATAATAGGTACTTTAAAAAAGGACAGTCAGAAGAGGTCTTCCTATCATGACATACCAGAATTGACCTTACTTTATTTCACACCAGCTTCAGTGTTTATGTAATTCATTTCACAGCTGATCTTCAAAGCAGCTGCCATCTTCCTTGTTCACACATCAGTGTTGTCTTGAACTGCCCAACACCTGCTGTCCAAATACTGTGGCTGTGAAGTCACTTTTCATTTCAACTCCAGATTTTTTTCAGTTTTTGATGAAAAGCAGCATATTTCTTCAAGCTTTGAAACATCTGACATCTAAGAAATGCCATCAGCTTGGCCTGGTAATACTTGAAAATGTGATTTTTAAATAGAAATCTCACAGAGATTTCATCGTACTTTTGGCATACTGTTAGTTTAACATGAATCAGAATAATTACAGAGCTGTCATAATTAATTTTCTTTCTCAATTATCATATGAACTTAGGAAATATTGTATGATGCTCTAAACCAGTAAATGCTGTCTTCTAATTTTAGTCTACATTCCTAATGTATTTACAAGTCTGTAATTCTCTGCTTGATAATAATAGGCTTTGGCATGTTGGTTTGGGTGTTTTTTAAGTTGCAGTACAGCAGACAGGTAAGAGTGAAAATTAATATTTTTTTTGTTTAAATCCCTGAATGGGATTCTAATGGGGTTCTAGTGGTTGAAAGTGTTGAGTAAGTCCCATAGAAATAATAGGGTCAATAGCAATGAATTGGTAGGCTTCAAAATAGCGGAGAATGGACCCTTAAGTCCTTTCATTTGAATATATTTAAAGCAGTTGTCAAAGTTAGGCATTTTGCTGCCAGTAAGTGAAACAACGTAGGTCCAAGGTTAATAGAACTACCATCATACTTATCACATATAATGGTGTATTGCTTGTGTAGAAGTTTTCAAACTAAACTGCACAACATTGTAATTAGAGAAAGTACTTGCAGCAAATTGATACTGAGCTGGCACTTCCGTGGTACATGTGATGCTTTCAAACATCCCTGAAACCCATTATACCAGACCCCAGTAAAATTAAACTGTTTGAATCATGGTACTTTCTTGACATTTAAATTACTTACACCCTTAATATATAATAATCTAAAGCATATAGTTTTCCTGTTCTTCCTTGCCAACATTTATTCCTCAGGATTCTTCTTCTGTGTTCAGAAAATAAATAGAAACTTGCCAATGCCTTAAAAATTACACAGAAAAAATGCAGTTCTATCAATGCTTGTTTTACTGTCCCTAGATGAAGAAATATTTAATTTCCTCTCAATAATGTCAATTCCATCTAAAGTCTATTTCAAGTTGTTGCCAGAACTCCATTGCAGTGAAAAGTGGACTAGATGGGTATTTGACAGGAAACTTTTAGTAGCTGTCCAACTGCCTATAATCACAGGTTATTGGCAAAGCTTGCAGATTCACACAAAATATTCTTAAAATCAAGATATGGAGATGAGTTAAATTTTCTGCTTTTATTCTTTAGAAGTATTGATTGGTCTTTATCATTAATTCATCTTCCATACTGAGCAATAATGTACGATCAAGTGCCTTAGCAGAAAGTTTCAGTAATGATTTTTCTACATATTGATATAATAGCATATCCGAGATCAGCTCTTTATTCTTCATGCTTTCCCTATAAGGAAAGTTACACGACATTCTGTTCAAACCAGAGAGAAACTTACAATGTTTGGGAGAATGGAGAAAATTATGTTTGATTTTTTACGCCAGTTTGTAACAATTTCATTTTTCTATAGGTGTAATTTAAACTCCTGAAATTGAAAAAGAAGTTTCTTGGGAGTTATGTCTAGCATCAGATGTTGGATCCTGTGCAACCATATTGGGCTGCATATCTTTCTCTTTATCCACATAATACAGAGAGGACCTTTAAGCATTCATTGTCTTGTGTTTGCAGTTACATCATCTTGAACTTCACAGCTTGTGCTGGGTAGTGCCTTGTGCTATCCCAGCAGCAGTGAGATTCCTCAGCATTTTAAATGCAGAGGTTTTTTTTTTTTTGTTTCTTAATGAAACACAGAGCTCATGTCTAAATCATCTGGAGTCCCAGAAATACCAGCAGTCCAATCAGTTAATGACATTTCTTGCAAACTGAGTGTTCTTGACAGTGAAGAATTATCAGAAGAGTTACTAGTGTGCTTTCGGTGAAATGTTGGTTTAATTGTTTAATTTTCCTTTGGCAATAAGTAAGGAAACAAGTACAAGATAAAAATTCTTCATCAGGTACTCCTTTCATATAAGGCAATGTATATTGTGATTACAATGCTTGATTATGTTGTGGTTTTGGTTTTTTACTTTTTGGGGTTTTTTTTCTTTAATTCATAGTTCACTTTTGCAATACTAACTGTTATTATTATCCATAATGGCCATTGAGCAATTACGTATTACTTAATGTACTAGAATATTACAGCATAATGTCCCGGGCACTCCTGTGCCTGTGAGATACTGTGAGGCTGGTAATTGAACTTTAACTCCTCCTGGCACAAATAACTACTGTATTGCTTGAAGTTACAGTGTTTTTTATTTTGTATTTACTTTGTTATTACTGTAGACAAGTTTTGTGGTTACTGGTATTTAAAATACCTTCCTGCTCAGTTAAAATATTTGGGGAGGGGGTTTAGTGTGTGTGCTTTATTTTCTATTGATTGTTCGTGTTCATTTGTGGATTAAAACAGTTAAAAAGTTGCTCAAATTGTAAAATCTGCAGTTGTGTAGAATATTCAAGTATATTTCTCATGAAGGAGGACTCTTAAGCTATGCTGTAGCAACAAAATTCTTGTTAAGGAGATGAAAGATAATGCAGTGGGCATTGCAAACTACCAAGTTCAGCTCAAGACTTGGTAGTCCAGATATGTCTAGGAGAAAAAAGATGTGTTTTCTGGGAAAATAAAAGGCTTGTCGGCCTTCTGCATGTATCCTAAAGAATCAATCCAGTTTCTTCAATGTTTTTCTTCCTCTATAGGACAGATTTAACACTCAACACAACTCTCTTTTTGTTCTTTTGGTATAGTCTGAACCCTGTCTTCTATAGCAGACCCCTGTAGATATTTGCAAAGGTTCTATAATATTCTTTTGCACACTAACCAGTAGGTAGTCTGGTTTATATTTACCATCTTAACTGCTGTGTTTAATAGTTCATCAGCTCTGACCTAGTAAAGATGCAAACTTTGGCTAGGTAAGTCATAAAACACTTTTGTGGAGTTCTTGTCACTCCCATTTTTCATCAAACAAAATGAAGACAGAGAGGACAGTAAATAGTCCAGTGCCACAGAGAAGCATGTAGTCAAATAGGTCATTTAAAGAGAGAAATTTCTGAAACTCTTTCAATCCATTCCCCTGTCTATGAATTCTGGAAACTTTTATCGCATTTTTGAAGACTTTTGCTTGCATAGACTGGAGGAGTCTAAGGAAATTCCTTCATAACAAAAATTCCATCTTTGAAGTTTTCTCTTTGTTGGTCCAACAAATTTGTGCTCTTCCACTTTTCCTATAATGCATTCTTGCAAGTGTGGTAGCAGTTTCAAAATTTTGATTCCATTTCTGAGGTATCTACTGTTTGACCTTTCATATGCTGATGTTAAGAATTTGCTCTATGTTTTTATGAGAAACTCTTTTTTTTTCTTCCCCCCCCCAATAATATGTTCTATACAAGTAAATGATTTTTTTTAACAATTTTTGCATTTCATTGTTGTCATTTCCCGATCTGATCAGTCATTTCTGGGAAATAAATGTGACTGTTCTTTTACCTCATGCTTATTTAACAATGTGCTTATGAGATTCTGTTTGTTTGAAGTACTTCATATTTCTTCAGGAACAAAACCTGCTCCTGAAAATTAAGGCTGTGCTGTTCTATTAAAGAATCTTACAAATTTTGGTTAAGAAAGCACAAGTTGGTGTTTTTCTAGTAGTTGGCACAACTCTCAGTGGAAAACTATATGAAGTTCACTTGTATTTTTCTGCAGAGAAGCTATTGTTTCCTTTTTTTTTCCTGGGCATATATAATTTTTTAACCTCAAAGTTCAGATTTTTAAGGGTGGTGAAGAATGTAGTAATCAGAGCTAGCTGCTTTTCAGATTAAATATAAAGTGGTATTTCCAAAAGTGAACATCATCTTTGATGTGGGCTGAAGTTCTGTCTAAATATTTGTCAACATGTTCTTAATTTATAGTTTGAAAATGTTTACTTGACACTAGAAAATGGATTTTGGATTGCCATTTATTGCAGCTAAAAGGCATGATTGCTGTTACAATATACTAGGAGCAATATTTAGCCAGTGTTTGGGGTTTTTTGGTAATACACAGTGACAAAAAATCAATGTATTATTTCTCTGGCAGAAAAAGTATACCTGAGAAACCACAATTTAAATACTGTTTTATTTGGATGGGATTAAAATAGTGCCTTTGTACGCATAGAGAAACTGCTATAATGTCTCAAGATAGTTTCCATCTCTAATCTTAGTTCACCCAAGACCAGTCCTGGAGCCTCCATCTTTTCCTTCACTGGAAACCACAAGGACAGTGATGGGTAAAAAGTGATTCCATCATAATTTCTATAATTTGGACAATGTTTAAATATGAAAAACATTATTTTAATATTTAGTCAAAGCCTTTGTTTTTAATTTTTTCCTCCTAGTGGCAATGCCAAGCATGTCATTGAGGTGCTCACTTGTTTATATAAAAGATAACAAATAGAAAATTAATTGTTAAACTTATTTTCATAATTTTCTCCATGATAGGTCTAGTTTACAAAAAGGTTATCTGTATGCTATATTAGCTCAGCCAGGCCACCCTGATAAAAAAAAAAAAAAAAGAATAATATTGTAATAAATCTAAGTATTTATGTAAAAAAGCTGAATGTAATATGGACTTCATTCATTTAAAACTTTACACTAACACTGCTTTCAGAAACTTTGTTCATCTGTAGTATCTGAAGGCAGTTTTCTGGTTTAATCTTAGTTACTCAGGCACCAAAGCTGAAACCTGCTTCTTCTTACCTTGCAAGCCAAGGAACAGTGGAGGGTAAATATATTTTCATTTTTTCTTTGCCCCTGACGCCACTTGACATAATTTTCATCTGCTTTGAGCAATACATAGGTCTGTTAATGCACTTTGGCTTGTGAAAACACTTGCTGTACTAATGACACGATTCTGATATTTGAACTTCTTTTCTCCACTACTTGAAAAATTCACATTTTGCAGAAACAGCTGACAAAAATATTTTGTCACGCAATGCCTGTGTCTCTAGATGCTATTTTTATTTTCAATACTCTTTCTAAAATTAAATATTCCAATATGGCAGAAATGTAATTTTACATCGTCAGTATTGCTATTGATGTGATATAGTTGTCTAACAGATTCTTTACAGGACTTAAATTACTTTTTTTTCTATGCTTCACTAACTTGAACCTTGAACTTAAACCTTGATGGATAGGCATGTTATTCATTGGCTTAGAGACAAATCCAAAGAAAGAATGGCGGTTTTCAGATGTCATGGGGAATGCAGAGGCCTTTCGTGGCAATGGCGAGGCCTTGTATTGTCCAATATTTAAAAAAAAAAACATATGGTGACAAAAATAGTCAGAAAATACCTTCTTGCAAAGACTATTGAACTTCTAAGAAGAGGTGAAGGTATGAATGTATATTGATAGCATAATATGCAGTTTATTTTTTCACGTTGGAATAAAGAAGTATTTAGAATTTGTAGTCGCTTACATTTGAGAAAGACACACCATTTGTCATCTTGAATTCTGAATACAAAAAATGGTCTTTTGGTTCCCATGGTCTCTCTGCAAAGACTATTTTTAAGTCATCTTTC
The DNA here is from genome assembly GCA_025345505.1 of Todiramphus chloris collaris. NCBI lineage: Eukaryota > Metazoa > Chordata > Aves > Coraciiformes > Alcedinidae > Todiramphus > Todiramphus chloris. Next base: position 32,098,513 of record JANVCC010000017.1, read on the forward strand.
AAAAGTATGTAAGGAGTGGTTTGGTGAAGTAATTATTTAGATATATTTCTACTGATGGAGATCCTTTTAGCTGCTATTTCTAAGAATATTGTGTTAGTTGCAACCACGACAAGATGGTTGCCTGCTGATTTCATCACTGAGTCATGAGGTATTGCCAGGAGAAGGAAGGAATGGATTGCCCTAAGTACAGACCTTAGGGGTGTTGAGAATCGGTGGTGCTTGTAGTGTCATGGCAAGACTGGGTGACTATCTCAAGATCATTTCCATGTCTGACTGTAGCAACCCAGAGAATGGACCTGGAATCCTCCTCTACTTCACTGGAAACCTCACGGACTGTGATGGGTAAATAGACAGCGATTCCCTTCCTATCTTGAATACTTTGGCAGTGCTGTTCTCTGCAGTGATGAGCCTGTACAGGTGCTTTGATGTCCTTGGCAAGCGGGTCCATGATGCAGCTGGGCCCTTATGGCTCCTTATGAGAAATTGCTCCATTTGTAAGCTTTCTGCTGCTCTTTTTTGGGGCTCCACTTCTAGGCTTCCTCTGTGACCCTGGGCTACCTCTGCCAGTTGAAAGCAAGCATCATGCTATCTATGCGGAGTGATGCTGTGGCACTGAAGCCTGCCGCGAGCAGGGCTGCATCTTCTGTTTATAGCTCTGTCTCGATACCACCCACGCAACAACAGCCTGTGTGAGGACCTGAAGGTGGTTTTTGTGTTTGATCTTAGCTACTCGAAGACCGAGGCTGAAGACCACCACGCCTTCCTCCCTGGCAACCCAGCAAACCGTGATGGGTAACTAGCAAAAAAAATCTTTTTTCCTTTTCTCCTCTCTCTCTCGCTCACCATCATGCCTCCCATGGCAAACCATCTGGCATCCTTGTCATCTTCCAAAGAGAGTATGAAGACTTGTTAGTGGAGCTTGGCCTGACAAAGCACTCACCACCCTTGTTCTGCAATTCAGTTGTTGACCTCATGCTTTTTCCATTGCTGCCGAGCATTTTCTGCTGGGACCGAGAGTCAGCTTGCATAGAGAGCACATCATCACACCTTGTTGTCAGCTTCCATTCCCCTGCTTCTTTGTGTTCTGGTAGCAGGTCTTCCTTTCACTGACACGTTCAGATGCAACACTGTTTTACCTGGGAGGCAAATTCTGTCTGGGCTGGCACAAGAGGACAGCACTGCAGTTCAGCTGCCCACCAGGGTTTCCTGGTCCAGGGGTGCACCTATTGCTTGCTTCAGCACTAACTGTCAAGGTGTCTGGTCATCTGCCCATGCATTTACATTGCCATCACCTGGAAGCAGGAGTGCTCTGCTCTATGGCTGCTTTTGAGGTCACATGAGGGTTTTAAGAACAATGCCTCTTTTCAGCTTTCGGCAAGTGTTCCTTCAAGGTTGAAAATGCTGGCAGCCTTTGACACCTGATATTGCTGCCAACCTAATTTGGTAACGGTATTTCTTGCAGAGCTGGTAACAACACAAGACGAGAATTGTCCCAAGATGTGTTGAGCTTTTAGCCAAACTGTTATTTCTCTTGGACCTGTGCTGGGGTGAAGCAGAAGTGTAGGGATGAAGCGGCCATACACAGAAGGCCATATATTTACTTAAGGCATGGGAACTGGCACTTGGTGACAATGGGTGGAGATGTTTGTGATGATGGCATCTTTCACGTTGTCAGGTGTACAGGATCGGTTCTGTGATAATATACTTTAGCCCATGAGGTAGCAAGTGATACATGAAGCTGGATTGTAAGCCCATGGACCTGAAGCTGAGTGAAGTTAAAAGTGTACTGAACTATATTAATGCATCCTTCACAGGGAGATTCAGTTGAATCATAGGTTCCCAGATTTGTTGGCTATGTTTCCTGGTCTCTCAATATAAGTGGTAAAACTGATTCTTAAATGTGGAGAAATATTGTATTTCTGGCAGATAAGTGTCATATACTTCAGGGTCTTTTCCAGTGATGTTGTAATTGTTGCCTATATTAAATATTTTATTATCCTTCTACATTCTCTTTTGCAAGAATAAGTTTTCTGTGTATCTGAGATTGTATATCTATCCTCTGTGACCTCTATTTTTAGAACTTGCTTTCAAACTGAGTTTTCGTATGTCACATCTTGTCCTGCAAGGCATAAGCAAGTCTTTCTTTGCCTTTCACCTTTTTTTTTTTATAGTTAATTTTTATGTTAATTTTTTCTTATTTTTACATCACATTGTCTGATGTCTTTGAATATTTCTTCATATTTTTCACAACAGCTTCTTCATCATTTGCCTCTCCAAGTGCATCTTCCAACATTCATATTAGAAAGTCCATTCCATGTGCATTTGAGAACTTTTCCTGTCTGAAATTCCTAGTTCCTCAGTAATGGGTTTAACTCTATTCAGTCTATAGGTTCAGAACATGCCAAAAGGAATTTTTTTTCGTGTCTTGTTTTGTTTTCCAGCTTCGCAGGACTCTCATCATATTACTTTCCTGTCACAAACATCTTCACCTGCAGAAATATCAAAAATAAGGACTGGTAAATTGTGTTTATGATACTTCCATAGCTTAGGATTTGGTATTACGTCAAGGATGTTAGAGTTACAGGCTGTTTGCTCTGATTGCTTGGTATATGAATTGGAATTTTGTCTGCAGTTTCTTGTAGTTAGGCTCTACAGCTATGTGATGATATTCTATGGCATAGAATCAAATAAAAAAAAAATCTCAGGTTGTAAGGTCAGATGTATTAAAACCTATAAATCAACATACTGGCATCCGTTAACCTAAACAAGTAAGGCACTGTCAGTAGAAATACCCTGTTGTAGAAATTCATGCTATTATATATTTTAAGTGTGTAGGTCTCTTTCTGCAGGTACAGGTGAATTCAGAAACATGGGTATTTTGATGTTACATGTACACAGATCAATTGTCTCCTGTTGATAAGTTTGCTTTTACAGGGACTGCAGTTTCTGTCAGGTTGTGTCTGTTAAATGCATGTGACTTTTTCAAACAAGATTTTGTTCATTTATTTTCAAGTCAGAAATCTTCTGAAACTGTATTATAGTGGTGTTGTCATCTTGCAAAGCAATGTAAAGCGATTTTACTTTTTCTGATATTCCCCGCCTCCTTATTTCTGCATCAATATGAATCTGTCTCTCAGGATTATTTACATTTTTCTGCAGTTACAAGTTCAGCTGACCTGGAAAAATCTATGTCTCCACTTTCCAGAACACCTCATTTGCTAACAACAACTATGGGTAATAGTTTTTAGTTAAACTGCTTTTAGGTGTTTTGATAGTGATTTTGGAAATCCTACTCATCCCAGATATTTTGGTCATGTGCCATACTTGTCTTCTGCTTGAGTGATGACCATTAATGTAGACAAAAGTACCCTTTTTTTCATAGGAGCCACGACTGCTTGTGCTTGTTGCTGAGAAACTCACCTCACAGTGTTTCTGATCTTACATTTGTCTCTTAAAATACTACTAGGGTTATTCTGAGACATACATAAATGAAGTAAGCTTGGTTTAATAATAATAATACTAATGCCTATAGCTTAATAAGAATCTTAAAATTGTTTGTTTCTTTCAAGCTTAATTGTTATAGTCTCAGCTAGATGGATACAAACATTTATATGCTTTATATTGTTTATGCCAGCATAGTAAGCTTCTTTCTTACTATTACTTACTGTTTGGTAACTGCATTTTAACTTTATTTTACCCTTGTTTTATATGCATACAGTCTCTACAACATTAAATTCACTAACAAAATCTTGACAGAAAGCACAGAGGAGAATTAAGACAGTCTTTTTTACAGAAATACATTTTCAGTGTTTTTCAGTTTTGGAAATTATGGGTTTTTTTCTGTAATTTTTGAGTGCTTTATGCTTAGAACTACGGTATTAGAAGTTTTTTATCTTTATTTTTTTCTGATTTGCTTTAAACTTCATGGACTGTGTTATCTGAAGTAATACTGGCTTTGGTTGCCTGACACTTTAGTTTTAGTTGTGATTTTAATGAGTAAATTCACCTCCTACTCTAAACCAGCACTGCTCCATTGTAAAGGTAAGCATGGTTATTGTGGGTGGACCTCTGCATAGCAAATTAGGTATGTTATAACCTATAACATTTTTTGTTTATTCTTATGAAGAAAAAAACCAATCAACCTATGTGAAGTGCTAATAATCATAGATATTGTGACTTTTTTTTTTTTTTTTATAGCTTTCAGTGTTGTTCAGCCTGTTCTTTCAAGCCCTGTGACACCTAGTAAGCCTGAAATAGCAGATATTGGACCAGGTACAATAATATACCTAGTTCTTATTTCAGTAGCTCAATGCTCTAAAACTCACTACAATGAGTACACAGACAATTCTCAGTTTCAATGCACATTTGGATTTGGAAATTGGTGCACTCACATTTAAAATGTAAATGGTGAATCATAGTCATGTGATTGTCCTTCAATACTTTGAAAAGTATGCCACATAGATAATAGATAATAGAGAAAACAGTATTTATTGTGAAGTAGTTCTGAGGAAAATACCGTGACATATGCTGTAGGCTGTATTCTACTGCTGTGGCCTTGTTAAAAATGCTAAGGAATGAAATTGGTTAACAGTCACAGGCACTCAACACTTTTGGAATGAAGCCACAATTGGATCAGTTGTCTGTTTTCTACTCCAAATTTTGTATGGTTTTAATGTCTGACTAATAAATTGTTCAACATGTCTTTCTTCATTAAATTCCTACATTTTACACAATACCATCTTCCTTAAATAATGGACCAGAACTCAAAATGTTCAAATACTCAACTTAAAATCATACTTGGCAGTGATTGAGATCCAGACCAGTTGAAGTGAACATCCAGAATTTCTGCACATCACAAATGAGATGATTTATAGTCACTGAAGCTCTGTGCAATTCAAAAGACTGAATATCTCTCTAATGCATACTAAACTGATAAGTGTCCAAACATTAGTGAAATATTTGTTGGTTTTGTACAAATAAATTTGGGTTTGCTTATGAAGGAAGAGTTTCTTCCATTAGCTCTTTGCTCCTTTATGACTGTCACCATTTTTTCCAACAGCAACAAGTGAATCCATTCTGGAATCTTTCACACCTAAAACTTCTCGTCCCTTTCAATGGCCAAGGGTAACATTAGGTAATGTTGTTGTTTTCACCCAGTGAAAAACTCTGTGTTTGTTTTGAGCACTTCATCCCGTATGAATGCATTTCTTCCAGCATACCATTTCACATCCATAATCATCATTCTTTTTCCTGGTTAGAGAATCTTATTCTTCCATTGCCATTAGACTGATTCTTCTTGATATATCTCTGTATGGGAACAAAGTTCAGAATGGTTTTACTGTCCTCAGAGAAGTAAAACTTACCTCTTGCATGAAAAACTCCATCATCCTTTTATTAGAGTGTTCTGTCTCCTTCACTCTCATGCACACACGTGTTGTTTTTGTCTCTGATATGCAGAGCTTTCATAGTGTAAATTTTAATTGTTTTGGAGATATAGAATTTATTTCTGACCTAGGCACAGTATTTCAATATCATTTCCATTCCACACTTTAAACTGTTTCCATCAGATGGCTTTGACATTCTATACTAAGTTGTCTTTTCTTCAATACAAACTTGTGGCATGTGCTGTTTGTTGTGGGAAACCCTTGTTAAACACTTTTTGATTGCAAACTGAGCTCTTTATTTCAGCTCCAAAAGAAAAACCACTTATTCCTTCTAAACTGAAACCATCTGCTACCCCGGAAGTACAGCATGTGAAACCTGGTAATTGTGCAAACCATTTTTATAAGTCTGTATGCAGAGACATATGTTCACTAAAAATATCTAAGCAAAACTTCCTAGAAAGGACAGAAGCTACGCAATGCATGAGCATCTTGACTAAGTCATTCTAAAATCAGTCATTTGATGTTGCTTAGCAGAAGTAATGAGAGTTGAACTCATCAGTTTTACAAATGGGGTCCAGTGATAAAAACATAGAGAAGTTCTCTGATTTGTAACCTTTTGAATGGACTGGAAGGGGAAAAAATTCTGGGTGACACAGGAGGGTTTGTGCGAACAATATATGTAATTATTATTTCTATAATCTCTTTTGCCAGTCTCCCACTTTCATGCAGACATACTATTACAAAACTGTCAACTTTGCTGGTCACAATAGTTTGCTGATTGAAAGTAAAGTACTACTTATAAGATCAATAAGACCTCTTGTAGGAAATTCAATGGAAAGGATTGCCATTTTAGTGGAAATAGGACAGTTTTTGCAAAGTCAGAGGGGAAACTTTCACACACACTTGTGATTCATTCTTTGACTATGGGAATGTTCTTATCATCTTGTGGTGTTTTTTTTCCTTTGCTGCTTTTGGATCAAAAAATAGATCTCTCTCTATTCCTTTTCTTCTGATTTGCAATTAAGGGAGATGAATTTGCCTCCTTTAGCGATTCAGGTACTGGACCAATAAATATTATGGTGTGCATTAGTAGAGGCGTAAAATGTTCCTGTTAAAGAGAACTTCTTATAAACAGGCAGATCACTAAAAAGCAGGAGTTGTCTTGTACGTCTTATATGTGTCTTCTAATCAGCTTCAGGCTCTGATTTAAGATTTTCAGTGATTTTTTGGTATTTAGAATTTTCCTCTGTGATACAGATTCTCTAGTATTTCTTATGAACTTCAGTCTTTTCTTCAGTCAAAGCCCTCATCTGTCCTTTCTCACTATTCTCCCATAACATAAATGTGTTTGTTGATTCAATCAAACAATGGATTTAAAATATCCTGAGAATTTAAATATGGGGAAGAAACGGTCTCTCACACAGAGCCACAACCATACAATGTCATAGGAAGCAAACTTAAAAGCATGTAGGATGTTATGTATAAGCATAGAACTTAGTTGCGTGCTTATCTAGACTATTTAAAAACAAACCAATCAACCTCATGAACTATTGGGATAACAACATTTTTGGCTTGCTGCTGATACATCGACTGATCTGTTCCATTACACTTGAATTTTTCTTTTCTAGCCCCTAAATCACCCCTTTTGGACCCTAAATCTTCTCAGACTGTTGAACAGCCAAAAGCAACACTAGGTAATACATATTTCTGTAGCTGTTGGTCACTCTTCTTTGCAGCCCAAGACACAGTTTGTGCTCTGTTACTTTATCTCTTACCTTTTACTACATTTAATCCATTTCTTTGAGAGAGAAAAAACATTAGGAAAAAAGCATTTAGAAATACTTTTTTCTAAACTTGGGAGAAAAAGCAACTTGAAGTTTTTTAATATGGTTTTAATAGTTCTATAGTACAGTACAATTGTTCTGTAGTAAAATTTGGGGGATCAAAATTGTCTTCCATTTTGTTGGGAGTTTTCAGTCATGAGCACGTTTTACCTTCAGAAAATCATCAGAAAGAAAATGAAATGATACTGAAAGTCCAAGTGTAAGGTTAGTATTGTGGACATTAATCCTAGAACTCTCAGTGAAGGATTCCTGTTGTACTAGGTGGATGTGTTAATTCTACTACTTTTATTTTTATGAATACTTCTGAATGTCATTTTGTCTTGAAAATCAATTTTCAGTCAGCTCATATGTCTAATTCTACTCTGTTCTTTCTCTAAATGTCATATGCTTTTCCACTGTTTCTATTACTATGAAACTTTTTCTTGGAAAGCAGTAATACAGCACTGCTTTATAAAAAATTAACAAAATTCCTGACAATATTACCTGGAACTCAATTTAAGCTTTATATGATGTCAGTTTAACAATGACATTTAGCTAATTACAGTTCCAGTCCATGAACATTCAAGGGAAAAAAGCTGTCTAGGGATGATTGTTCTTAATTTTTACATTCTATTTTATTAATGGAATTCAATTACTACAGTTATAAAGTGTTTCCTTTTTTATTATTGGTTCCATATTTTTCCAGCTCCCCAGTAGTACTTTCTTCACAGTGTTGAAAATTAAGGGCATTTTTGCATATTTTATCTACATATATCTGTTGATGACTTAAAAATTACCCAAAGTTCAAAAAGATAAATCACATTATTATTATTTTACCTCTTAGGTATCTTTCAAAAATTAATTTTCTAATTTAATGAGAGGAGCATTTTATTGTGATTGTAAGCTATAGTTATATATTTTAAATTTACTTACTGACTTTTACGGTGAAAAAGCAGCAGGGATTTTACTGGGGTAGTGACATCTTAGGAAGATTTTTGAGAAGTCTCCTTCGTAAATCTGCTTTCACCATCTGCTTTTGTTCTCAATAGCCACTCATTGCTTCACTTTGGGCTTCAAGAATGTAATTTTTAAGTGATATGGTAGAAAGGATAATCTTATAATCCAGTATATTTTTTTCAGCTCCTAAAGAAGCAAAACTCACACCTTCTGCATCTAAACCTAGACCATCTGCCAGACCCAAAAAGCCACGACGTAAACCTGGTAACTAACTTCCCTAGCAAACATTTGTTATAATGTATCACTTAAGTGGTATACTTCAGTTTACACTTAATTCTGTGTTAATTGTCAGAAAGATGGGCACTGAGGGGAGCAGTCCTTTTTGAGGAATACATTTCTGTATTGAACAAAAAAAAAATCTGAAGCAAAGCAAGAAAACTTTTATTTTTTCTATCCCATGCTAACAAGTGACATGACCTGGAACTGAAACAAATTGCTTTCCTCTTTTTCATTTCAAAATAACAAGTTTTGCAATTTAGTTCAGCACAGAGTCCAGAAAATGCAAATTCTCCTTTGGTGATGCTTATAGCATTTTACCTAGAACCATAGGATTTGTTTTCAATCAGTCATCATTAATGTATATGTAGACTTACCTGAACCAGTGGAAATAACAGTGAAATTCTGCACTGGGATTTAGTGCCATCCTGTTTTGTGATGGCAAATGAAATTGCACCTTTGTATCGGGATTTCATTTGGTCTGTGATGTGTATCAGAGAATAAAAGGCAACTGGCATTTTCTGGAGCTGAAGAATAAGTCAATACAATTACAAAAATATTACTAGTGTTACATGGTTTATAATGAAATTAGAACGCTTAAAGTCACATAATTGTATATAGCAAGAATATATTACTTAATCCTGAAAGAGATCAGGCAATACTATTAAATTCTTTCCAGATTCTCTGTGACTTATTTTTTTGGTCATAAAAAGAATTACTCTCTTTAGACCAAATAATTCCTTGTGAAGCCTGTTAACTAAATGGTATTTATGACTTGGAACTGTCTCAAAATAGTGTGCATAATTAGTTTTTCATGGTTATTACAGCTCCTACAACATTTTTTGTGTAGGAAATCCATTACTGTATTACTAGAATAATTACTTTTGTCTCTGCTGTAGATGCCTATATCTGAATACAGATCTGAATCCTGCCTGTTTTTTATGAAATGACAGGGAAAAAACCCTGACTCATTTGGAAACTGTTGGAGAAAGTTGTTTTACACCCTTGGACTGCCAAGATAAACACTGTATATTGATGTTTCCACATTGAATGGCTATATAGCAAGTTTCTATATAACTACAAAGAAGAGGACATGATTGTGAATTTGTACACATGCCTCTTGTTTGTCCTTTCCCTGTTAGTGGTTTCACTGATCAATCAGATGGAATCTTAAGGAGCACTTTTTAATCACAATTAAGCTTGTAATGATCTTCCTGTGTGTAAGTATTTCTGAATTTGACATTTATTCTGATGGGGAAAATTATTATATTCTTGTTTAGGAATTATAATTTGAAGCATAAAATTTGCAGTGCATGGGAATAACATGGACTTGGAGTAGGCATCAAAATGATCAAAGAGCAGGGTCTCCTCTGTATTCCAGTGTCATTTGGGAGTTCAGTTTAGACTAGAAACTTGTGTCATGACAGTGGTCATCACCTTTCCATTACAATGAATCAAAATAATGAAGAATATGTGCCGAACTCATACTGACTTATTAATAGCCCACTTTGTGTCAAACAGAATTCCCAAAAGTTAATTTTGGCTCTCATTAAGACTTTTGTATTTTTTTCTGTTGGAATTTTTGCAGTGAAGCAAAAAACTTTATTTAAAAAAAATAAAACAAAACAAAAAAAACCCTACATAAGCAATTTTCAGTTTTTCCAGCCAACCAACTGTACACTCTAGTAAGAGTTAGCAGCTTCATACTTCTTATTATTTGGACAATTGAATCTGTTGCTCGAATGAAAAAGAAGTCCTTGTTGCCAATGTGATTGTGTTCCCCATATACTGTACTCACGTGTAACTGCTAGCAGTCATCTCTCTATCTAAACATACTAAGTTCTCCATTTTTCAGGAAAGGAAATTATAATGATTTTTTTTCTACCATGCATCCAAGTGTACTGCGACATTTTATTTCCAGGAAAGTACAAGAATAGATCTTTATAGTAAACCCCTGTTGTGTCCCTGTAGATGTGTTACAAATTTGCACACTTTTCTTTCTCTAGAACAAAATGCTAGTTCTTCATATATGTGCATGAATTTCCACTTGTATGGTAGGAGATTTTACAAGAGAACTGCAGAACTGCTTTAAGAACAAATAAACAGAACTCATCTATTATAGAGGAGAATCACAACTGCATACTATTTGTAACAAAATTTCCATAGTTCCTTTTACAGTCTTCTCTCCCTTACTAGGACTGTGAGAGTCCTGGAAGGAATTCTAAGTGTGTCTTTTGAAGTACAGTCGTACCAGAGAACCATGATTTCTCAGCCTATGACTACACTGTTTGATTACTTGGTGAATGTTTTTCCTACTATTTTCTGTCCTTACAAGTCTCAGGTTACCTGGTTGCTCAGTTCTTACAAAGCAATAGTCTGATAAATTTTTCAATATTATCAAGAATAACTTTTATGTCAGAGTCATCTTGTATTGCCTAGGATTTTTATTTAGCTTTCAGAAAGATCAGAGGAAATGAAAGTTACTTGATTTCCTCACAGCCTTATTCTCCTCTCATCATTATTGAATTATATCTCTATTAATGTTTTGGTTTTTTTTTTAAATGAGCTGGGAAGAGATCATTACCAGAGACTTTAAGAATCTGAGTGATTTAAGATTCATCAGAAAAACATGGTGCAGTGAATATATGGCCCCAAGTTAGTTCTGTAAGAAAGTGTGAAGTACCTAACTTGTCTGTTAGTATTCTTCGTACTGTATTTCCCTGCTTGGATGTAGAGCAAAGTGTAGTGCTGAGGCACAGATACATTATGCAGTACTCAGTGCTGCCAGCTGTAGAAAAATAGGCTCCATTTGTTATGTAATAAGAGTTCTCTGATGATCTTTGTCATGACAGAGCAATACTTCTACATGTAGCAATTCAGAGAAGAACTTGGCAAAGAATAAGAACAACCTACTAATGGATGTTTTTTCTGTAGCTGATTCTGTGTATTCTCATTCTTCACCTTTTGACCCCATCTAGTACCAGAGCCCTGTGGTTGGGAGCAGGAACTGATTGCACTGGCTAAGTTGGATTTATGGGGTTTTTTTCCTTTTTAAAGGAATGGTGCTACCACTTCACATGAGCCATCTCATGCATTATCATTTTCAGTTATGTAGCTTTAAAGAGGATTATCTTGAGGAGAGATTAACATACGCAGTGAATGTTAGTTTAGAGATCCAATTCCCAGAGACCATAGGAAAATTTAATTGCTCTGTGAGAATTTTTTTCAACTTTTCAGTTCCCTTCCAAACCTGAAGTCTTTTTGCATCCAGAATAGGCTATGACAATGATAGGTAATTGCTGAATCCTTTCAGAGAATCACAAAACGGTTAAGTTTAGAAGAGACCTCTGGAGGTTGTCTGGTCCAACCACTCTGCTCAAGCAGGGCCACCTAGAGCCTATTGTCCATTACTGAGTCCAGACAGTTTTTTAATGTCTCCAGAGATTGAGACCTCACAGCCTCTCTGGGTAACCAGTTTACTTAATTGCCTAAATTATTTGTCCAGAAGATATTTTGGAGTATTTTGCCATCTTAGAGTAGTTGCAATAGTATCAAATATGTCAGTTGTTGACTATAAAAAAATGCCAGTAAATAAAAGAGGGAAGATTTAAAACTCTGAATGAAATATGCCAGTTCTTTTATTCAGTCTTTTAAATTTAAACAGAGCTCCCCCTCCCCCAAATACAATCCCCTCATCATAAATCTTCATATGAAGAAATACAGACTTTTAAGTTAATAAAATAATTTTGTATCTAAACTGTCAGAGTTTTGGAAGTTTTTAGGTCTCAGATTTTATTGTATTTACAAGTTTTAAGGTAACATCCTCAAAATGAGCATACTTGTGAGTCTTAATATGTTTGTGAATTTCAACATGACAACTTGTCAGTGTGTCCAAAAATAAAGTTTGAGGCATATTGTACAGTATTCATCAACCATTTTTCCTTTTCTAATGAAGATATGTAGCATGAAAAGAAAGCACCATAGAAAGTAAGCACCAGGAGATATAGGTATTAAAACACTGTCTGAGAAGAGTGAAGGCAGAATAAATAGGTAAAGTGTATTTGAAGGTTTGGTTAAGCACATTGATTACTTGATGATTGTAGATGTATTTAGGAATGAAAATGGACTCCCATTTTAAAGTCTTGTTAATTCTAAACAGTTCTACCAACTTTACCTTCAAAGTTCTTCATATTTTTCAGAGTCTTTGAAGTTCTTTTCTTTCAAACCTAGTTAATTACTGTGGATAAAGATGGAAGCTATTGACCTTGATTGTATAATGTGCTGTTGCACTAGGTAACCTACTGGGATGTTCAACCTTACCTTCTGTGACTTTGCAGTTATTTACACCTCAAATCTTTCACATCTAACCTTTGTATCATTGTGGAAGAAAATCGGGAAAATTAATGGAAAGATTTACCAAAATAAAAAGATTTCTCTGTAACTGTTTCTTTGCAGTGGTCTACATCCATAAAGAGGAAAAAAAAAAAAGTTGTCATGAAAACAGGAAGATGAAGACTTGGAGGGCTGCTGTTCCAGCAATGTTCCTGTAGCATAAATGCACCTTTTCTTTTCAAAGAGCAGCAAAAGCTGCCCAGGGTAGTTACAGCTGCTTAAGAACATTCAATGGATTTATTACTTATTCTGTGTTTCCATTTCTATAGTGGGAAGGAGGTGGATTTTAATGGGGAAACAAGAGCAGCTGAGCCATACCAGAAGACGGGAAATAGATATAGATGAATCTGCATTATTCTCAAGAAAATTCTCTTTATTCCAGCAGCAACCATTCCAGTGTCAGTTACTACTAGGAGTCCCTACACATCTGTACGTCCAAAGACCACAGAGGGTAATGATTACAAGTCATCTTTGATCATTCCTCTTTTCATTGGTCTGATAACATATGCAGTTGAAAACACCATTTCCTTCAGGCTTCTTGCTTATTCATATGTGGTCCAAGCTCAACAAATGAAGATATAGTCTTGGCACTTTATTATTTCAACATATTTCTAGCATGAAAATACTGTCTTCTAAAAGATAGGATATAACTTCAGTGGTAGCTAATTAAAAACTTCAGTTAAGATAGAAGAAGAATGAATAAGAACTATTGCAATAATAAAGATTTTATGAGATATAAAAATAATACACTTAATCTAAAAATCACATTTAAAACTCCAAACTGATGAACCATTTGTGCAGAAGGGGGAGTTTTTTGTTGCATATAACTGAGTGTTGCTTGAAAATTTCTCAAATTTATAGAAAATATTTAATCTTTTTAATTAATCCATGGAAACTTGTATTCTATTTAAGGGGGGGGGGGGGAAGGAGCTTTAGTGAGGAGAAAGTTTATATAAACTAATAAATGATAGTTGCTTTTTTTGGTATGGGAAAATATATTTAGTGATGTATTTAATCAATATGTTTTTAATATAGACTAAGAAAAATGGTGTCCTTTCCAGTGATTCTTGAAATTCATAAGACGATCAGAGTCACTGTTTGCATTTAGTCTTCAGATTGTATCCTAAGAAGCACTTTAAGATGTTTTCTGAGGTGTAGCTTTCCTCTTTAAAACCTGGATGAAGCCAGATACATATCTGATACTTTACAGGACAGCTCTAAGGATACAGTATAGCTCTAACTCTGTGCTTAACTTAATTATTTATATTATTTTATTTGATTAAATGATCAATTTAGTTTGGTTAATTAGCAACACTGTTTTCAACTGCAATAAATTCTACTTCATGAACTACCCCTAAAACTCGTCTAATGACCTTGGTTTGCCAAGGTCAACACTGAATAACAATGTTTCCTTAGCATCATTTCTTAGCTCTCATTTCTCTGTCTTTTGGCAAAACTCTTCCAAGCTAATTTAGTTGAAGAAGAAAACCCAACTCATTCATTATTCCTTTCTTTAAAGGCTCTGTCTGCTTTTTTTTTTGTCCATATCCAGTAATATTTCTTGCACGAAGCACCACTTTTTTTCTTAATCACCATGGCTTTTTCTGTGCTTATTCATTGATATGAACTGAAGGTCATTTCATGGACTTCTTTTCTTCACTGCTGAATGTGAATGTGATTCTTCTATGAGACACTATTTACTTTCAGCTTAAATACTGGGTTTTACAAAACAACCTTTTTCCAGGTTTCAAAATCACAAGCCACATATCTGAAGCCCAGATCATCTGCTAAAACCAAAACACCTCACACTAAATCTATTAAGGCATTTCTTTTGAAATTGTGTACTTTGAGACTTGCCATTAGTGAAGAAAATAAAAAAGTGAGAAATAACTTTTTTTTCTTGGAGGAGGGGAGAGGAAGTGATTAATTATTTTGGGAAAATATTTATACAGAAAGAAGCTGTTTCAGAAAACAATTCACAGACCTAACAATTAATTTAATTTTACTCTGAATATTTGAATGTTTTGGGTTTTTTAAGAACTCACTTATTTTTCAAAGACAAACTGGAAATAGAAGTGCGCATTTTATAAAATAAGGTTTTGAATTTGAATTCTGAAGGAAGTTAATTGCCTTGAATAATGGCAAAGTCATTGAAAACCACGGCTGTGTAGTTAGTACATTAGAAAAATAAGTAACTAGTTTATGTTTTCTGCACAGCAGCTGTCCATTTTCAACAGAAAGAAGTTAATGCTGCATGTTTTGGATTTTTTTTTTTTTCTCATTTGCAGCAATATTAACACTAGGCTGTATTATACTGTGAATAATCATAGAACTTTAAGAAACATCGCCGTATCAAAAGCATTGATACCAAAGTTTTACAGTATTATTTATTGTAAATCCCATTTTACTTTAGTTGTTACTGCATTAAGAAGGGAGAATTTATTAATTACTATTATTTTAATGTATTTTCTGTACTGCCGTGAAATTTTTGTACATTCTGCCACTTCATAATTTAAAACTGAGATTTTATTATTTCCTTTTCTTTTTTTTTCCCCCCCAATTTGTCATAGCTTCTGAGGAGGAAAAGGACATGATTTATTTGGTTTGTGATCCAAAGTATAATAGGATATAATAATTAAAAAAAACAACAACAAAACAAAAACTAAGTGCCTTTATCAAATTGAGTTTATTCACAGCTGTACCAATAGTAGCCATTTAGTCCTCTGCTTAACTGCTGAACTTAGAGGAAAAGTTCAACTGTTTTGTCATGGTAACCATGCCACTTTCAAGCAGAAGACTTCAGTTTAAGGATACCTGACATCTTTGTATATCAAGAGTCCTTTGTTTAGTTAAGTTACGTGAGCTCTTCCCTTGATTCTTGTAGTATTCAGTGATTCCTATGATAGATTTTTGCTTCTGTTGACATCAAAATTACACAATTATATTTTTCTTATTGAACGTGTATTATTACAAAGTTTAATTATCCATGGTTTAAGTAGTAAAAGTTAATCTGGAGATCCGCATCACTGTGAAGCAGTATTAGCACCTACTTTACCAATGGAGTAATTTTTAGGTTTTTTGAAGTGCATTCCATACTTTTCTTGTCACACGGTTTCTGTTGCAGTCTTGGAACCTATAACACTTAGAATTGAACCACCAAGGTCAACAATAGGTAATGATATTTCCTTAGCAAGATGTCATGTTTGGTTTTTTCATCCCAGAAAGCATCACTGAAATTAATAACCTCAGGATTGTTTTATTAAGCTTCATGTTTCTTCTAGGTAATTCTCTTGCTTGGCATTTGTGACAATTGGGCATATTGCTTTCTTCACAGTTTAAATGTCTTTTTTTTTTTTTTTTTTTTTAAAGAAAATAATACTGGCAGCTCTGAACCACCTTTCTGATAATTGTGCTTGTCCTAGTTTTTTTATTTTAAAAAATAAATCCTGGGCTTCAAAGATGACTGAAATCCCACTCTCTTTCTTAGATTGTTGTAAACACATGGAGAGTACTGACTTTCTTTCCTTCTTCCTATAAAGACACTTTTAATTTTCTCTGTTGCAGGTGTGTGATTTCTGTGTTTATGTGTTCAGCTAGATATCAGACACAAATTACCATGCAATTTAACCAATATATCACATTTTCTCTTGCAGCTCCAAAGGAGACTCGTCGTATTCCTTCTAAACCTAAAACTTCACCCAAACCTCATATCCCACAAGGCAAAGATGGTAAACTGCTTTGTGTGATTATTTCTAATAGAGTTTATATTGGAATGGAACATATTTCTGAGCAGCTGTTTAGTTATCTAAGCCAGTTAAAACATAATGGGTTCTGTTCTGCTGTGTTTAGTGGTGTATTTGCAGTTTTCAGGATTAGTAGCTAGGTATTTTTCATCATATGAAGAGTAAATATCTGCTACTTCATGGCAGCAGAATGAGAATATTGTTGTTACAGTGGTAACTAAAGCATATACCTAGCAATTAGAGTATGTATTATGGTTACCTAGATTATACAATTATTTCCCATGTTGTTTTGCATTGTTAGAATAAATGCGTTTACTTCTTGAGTCACTTTATTGAAGATTTTTAAATTGCAGACAGAGCAATATTTTTAAAAGCTGATGTTATCTAATAATATGATTTCCCCATATAGAAAACCGTCAAAATCCTTGTTCTCTCATAATTTTTTAACCATGGCAGATGATCATAAACCACTGTTTCCAAAATACAACTTAAAATGCAACTTCTTATAAATTCAGTTTTTATCTCAATATCCGTTTTTCATTATTATGGTAGTCTGGCCTTCTCAAAAAATGGTTTCGCCACACAAATGTTACAGGTTTGTTCTGTTCTCTCTTTAAAAAAAAAAAAAAAATATTGTTTTTCAAGAATCTATAATATATAGAATTTTTTTACACCATTATCCACTTATCTTGTGATTGTCTTAGAAGTTTCAGAGAAATATTTTTTTTAATTGCCATCCCCACAGAATAATTGACACACATGGATATAATTTCTATTGCATTTTAGTTTCTAATATGGGAAGTGCAAGAAAACAGTATCAACTTCACATCCTTATGCCCATTAAAGAGTCGGTTTTATTTTACATTGGTGCCATTTTAGAGCTTAGTACATGATCATGCAATGCAATACATCATAATGCTTTTTAATAACAGCATCTGGAAAACAAGTAAGTGGTCTCTGATTCCAATTTCATATATAAACTGCATCTGAAATGTACCACAAAGGGAAGAGATTTGTGTCCCTAAAATGCCATGTTCTGAATAACAAGGTGATAAATATTTGCATATCTCGTTGAAGCCCATGGGAGATCTAAGCTTACAAGTGTTTCATCTTACACCATTTTCTCAGAGACTTCATTTAATATAACAGTTTTTTTATGAGACAGTATGCACAGTATAGTATTCAAAATGCAATTACTAGACAAGTAAATACTTACTGTAAGTGGAGATATTATCTTCAATTTTCATAATAGCTTTTACGTTTTGCTTCTGATATAATCCTGGAATTTATAACACTTAGAACTGATTAACTAAAACCAAAAATAGGTAACAGTTTTACCTACAGGAACCATCACATTTCGCACTTTTTTCTCAGCATACACCAAGCATCACAAGTACATCTCCATTGTACTCCACTGTCATTATTTTTTGATACTTAATTTAGCTATTCTGTAAGCTTTTTGGATTTCAATTTTACAAATCATAGCCATCTTGTTAATTTTTTCTTATGCAAACGTGTTCTGTAAAGTGGACGGCAGCACCACAATCTACCCTTAACTACATTTCTCTGTTCTTGGTTTCTGCCATGTGCTGCCTCATCTTTTATACCCGTTCATCCGTACTGGCCTTGTCATTATCCTGTTACGGAGATTCTTCATCTGCACTATTTCTTTGTGTACCAGACATGAATAGTTCTCTATTACTCATACTTTCTGTGTTTCCAGAGGACCCTAAGGCATGTGTTATTTTTTTTTATTTTATGCCTTTTGTCAGTCTCAGTTCTTGAAAGATTTTAATAGTTGCTGCTTTTCTTTTTTTTTTTATGTATATATATTTTTCAGTTCCAAAAGAAACACAGCATGTTCCCTCCAAACCTAGAACATCACCAAGCTCAGAGGTGGCACAAACCAAACCTGGCAAGTACATAGTTTCTTTATCTTCTTGTATTGGTATGTGTGTCTTATGAATTCAAATGTGATCAGTGGAGCTTCAGATTTGTATGTATCCCTTGGGTGCATATGTTGGAGAATTCCTCGAAGGATAACATGTCATGTCATGATGTGGAATTTATAAGCAATCTGATAAGTTTAAAATTTCTATCTTCAGTTCCTTTTTACATTTTAAGTCGATGAAACAGTGGGCATTTTCTGTGCAGCTGTCAGTGAAAACAGGCCTTTTATGTGTGAATTTGCTTGGGTTTTCGGAAAGTAAAGGTGAAAAGGGGGAGTGTTATTGCAAAGAGGAAGCTTTTTTTCCTGTATTTCTCAAATGGTGTGCTTTTTTTTTTTTTCTTTCCCAGGCATAATCAATTATTTATACTTTTCAGTTCACTTTTGCACAGCCTTCATGATTTAAATAGATGTAATGCTTTCTATAGTGGTGTTCAAACAGCTTGGCAATAGAGCATTATACAACCCTGGCCTAATTAAGGATGGAGAAAGTTATACAACTCACACTAGCAATTGCATGATGTACTGTGGTAACTTGACCCCAGCCAGCAGCTAAGTACCCACTAGCCACTTGCTAACCTCCACCCGGCTGTGTGTTGGGGAAGAAAATCAAAAAAGCAAAAGAGAGAGAGAAAAAAAATCATAATTCAAGATAAAGACAGTATAATACATGGATAGAAAGAGGAGAAAAAAACCCAGTGATTCAACGGCAACTGGTCAACACATCCCACTGGCAGACCAACACCAGTCTAGAAGCAATGGGTCCTCTGGAAAGACTACCCTCCCAGTTCTGTTGCTAAGCATGACATTATATAAGGTGGAATATCCCCTTGGTGAATTTGGTTCAGCTGTTCTAACTGTGACCTGCCTTAGCATCTTGCTCACCCCCAGCCTACTTGCGTAGGGGCAGAATGAAAAATAAAGAAGTCTTTGACACTGTAACAAGCACTATTCAGCAATAACTAAAACGGTGGTGTGTTATCAATACTGTTTTGATCATGAATCTGAAACAGAGTACCACAGGGTCTTCTATGAAGAAAATAAACTCCATCCCAGACAGACCCAGTACATGTAATCAGGATATACGCAGTATTAGATGGCAGCCTTGGAGGAATGGGCAGAAAAATGACAATTAAGGTTCCTGTTTCACCCCGTAAGTCTGTGCCTGTTGTTTGCATCTAAACCTTGGAATAAGTCCACAAAGTATACAAAGTTAGAGGGGATAAACCATGCACAATTTCTTTGTGACTTATTACAAAATCTTCAGATTTATGGTTGGGCTCTGTTCTGTGTTAGAGCTATTACCTTGAACTGGAGGCAGTTCTTAGCAGCATAAAACTCAATACATATCAAGTTTCAAGGCAGGGTGACCATCTGTCTGGCTGTAGCAGGGATGATATGATCATTGTGGAGGTAGCCATTGTAATGTTTTGATTATTCTTGGTAATACTTGTTTTTGTTTTTTATCACATAATGCAGTTCTGGAACCAATTACATCTAGACCAGGGAAACCAAAGTCAACAGTAGGTAATGATACATTCTTACTTGAATAGTCATGTTTTCTCTCCTCTTCAACACAGATCATTGACTAGACTTGCAATAATCTGTCAACTTTCTTTGCATGTGGCTTAATAATTTCAGTCAAGGTTCTCTGTCTCTTTGCTTGTTGGGTATTTTTTTGTACAAAATTATTGAGGAGGATAATTGTGCCTTTCAAATTGTTATGTGCATAACATAGGGCAATTTCCTTCAATATTTAATGAAAAGAGGCAGAAGGCAGATCAGAACAGGAACCTAACTTACATGTTCTCAGTTATAATGTAGAGGTAGCAGTGTTCTAGTTAGTCATACAGCTTGGGTGATCAGAGATGCATGCTGCAAGTTTTCTTTCTTCTTCCCCTCCAGTTTTACTAAATAAAATTCACTATTTCATAGAAGCCTGAAAAACAAGTCTGTTTCATTCAAACTTCAATTCCACTATTAGAAGAGAATCACTTCAGTGATCTTTGGGTCATATTATTCCTTACAGCAGATCCATTTGAATCGTCATTTTAATAATTTCAGTTTGGTACTGCAAATTATTCCAGGACAACATCCATTACAGAGCAGTAGTGTCTTTGTATTTGAAGTTACTTATTTCATTTTCTTCCTGGTTTATTTTTTTATGTTCTCTTCTTCAATAGAACCAGTAATTCTGTCACATGCTTAGTTGATATGTCACAGAAGATTATTTCTTTTCTCTATTGCCTGGTTGCAAAAAACCCTTCTCTTTTGCATCACTTCTATAGAACAGCTTTGGTTCAAATTCTTGCTCTGTTTTTGTTGACTGTTATGGGTGGCAGTGTTTCCTCAGAAAAATTTGTACAGTGTAACCCATTTCTTTTCTTTTCTTCTTTTTCTTTTTCTTTTTCTTTTTCTTTTTCTTTTTCTTTTTCTTTTTCTTTTTCTTTTTCTTTTTCTTTACCCTTTTCCCTTTTCCCTTTTCCCTTTTTCCCTTTTTCAGCTCCTAGAGATACACGTCATGGGCCTAAACCTAAAACATCACCCAGACCATATGTTCCGCCAACTAGAGCAAGTAAGTTTATCAATATTTTGCCCTTCAATGTATGAAAGTTTTTCAGTTTGCAAATTGTCAATATTGAAGAGTTCTCTGAAGGTACACAGATACTTATTGAATTCACTGTTGTAATCAAATTTTGCTATATAGCTGTCATGGAAAAAACATAATCAGCTAGATATTTATCTGTGCCAATAACTTGTATAATAGCAGGGATGTGGAAGTTAACGTTCATCTTGAGCCCTTGCATACAGGAAAATTTGTGTTTTAATTTCCACAGAATGTGACAAATGTATTTGTATTTCCTAGTTACTCATTTACAAGTGTAAAATTACAGTACTTTCCTGTCCCCAAAACTTTGGAAATAGTTCTGTCCATTTGAAAATTAGTGGTAAATTTCCACTTTTCTTGTGCTTTGACTGCTTTGCAGGAGATTTTTTTTTTTTTACTGCAAAGCTGATTTAAATAAGCAGTGGATTTTTGAAATGTGGAACATTTCCTAAGTACAACTAGGGGAACTGTTAAAACTACAGCAGTTTACTCTGCAGAAAGTTCTGTTTGATAGAGCTGAGAGGAGTGGACACAGTCCAACACTGCACTGTAGCAGACATTTTGTTTGTAATCTTTGCATTAACATAACATTGATTGCCTTGACAGGATATCTCTCTGATTATTTTCAGATGGAAGAAATACTTCCTAAGAAAATTCTTTTCAGAAAATTAATCCTCTGTTAATAAAATCAAAAGACTTGTGTGGAATCAGCATCCTCAATAGCATGTTCAAATCTTTGCTAATCTTCACAGGTCCAAAAGACAGTCGGCGGGTCTCTTCCAAGCCCAGAGTAACACCAAGTCCAGACATACCACAAACAAAACCCGGTAAATCCATTGTTGGTTTTTTGTGCTTAAATATTCATAGTTTCTTTTGGGTCGTCTTTCCTCAATTAATCAAGTGTTGTTGAACATCTCTTCATATTACAAACAAATAGACTTTCTAATTATTTTTCTAAAATACACATTTAAAAGAAGACAGAGCTGATTTGTATTTTTAATGCTGAATTTTGATGAGTTTTATAGGCTTTTCATGACAGCTGTCACTGATGAATGATCTGCATAGCAGAGTAGACAACATACAAACATTTTAAGAATGTTGGAAGAAATTGCATCTCTTTTGTGCCTAGCAAAAGATGCTTAGTAAAAAACATATCTAACAATCTGTAACTCAAACCGCTAATGATATGTTTGTGTGCCTTGGTAATGGAATTTGACCCTTAAAAGTATACTTAATAGGGATTTACGCACTAGTGAGCTGCCAAGCTTCTGTAACTCTTGGTGCTTCTGAAACCATCAGCTGAACCTTACCTGTGAGTGAGTGTAATTCCACTAATATTTTTTTTCATTTAACAAATCTAATTGTCTTCCAATTTGAAAAGAAATTAGTCAGGTACAGAGGAGTATTTTTGCCCTTTTACTTATTGTTAATTCTGTGTACACTCTTGTTTTTACAAAGTTTTGTCACCTTCTACATTTACAGTTGAACAACCAAAGACAGCAACAGGTAAAGATGTTAACCTTAGACTGGTCAATACTAATTTTTTCCTACTGCTTCTTGGGCTAAAGATTATACATCATTAGCCTGATTTTCGCATGTCATCTGTTTGATGTTTCGATTTGTTTTCTTTTCTACTTATTGAACTTAATTCTACTCTCTTCCAGGTATTGCGAGATTCCTAGATGTTTTGTTGTTTTCACAGAAAATATTGTTCACTCTCACACACATTGTAAATTCTTTGATGCTGCTAGGAGACAAGCATTCCATGGCTATTGTAGTTACAAGCTCTGAAATACAGATGGAAACATCTCCACTGTAGTCATCTGTGTTCTTTCTTGTTGCTTGACTCCAGATTTTGCTTACTTCATCAATTTTCCACCCATGTTTACATTCATGATTTTCTTATCTCTTTAAATTCTTATATGTGTCCAATTCTCAATTTTTCACTCTCTCATGTAAGGATCTTGTTTTTCTTTGCAAGCAGAAGACATGCAGTGCGTGTGTAAAAAACCTGTCTAATTGATGAAGAGTATAAACTCTTAAAACAAGTCTTTTCTTTCAGCTCCTAAAGAACCAAAACATACTCCCTTTAAACCTCATGCAGTTCCTGTCCCAGATGCCCCACACAGCAAGCCTGGTAAATTATCTGGTCTTTTATCAAACTGCAGTTGATAACTGAGTAACTGCTTTCAGGGTGGGCAGTGGGAGGTGTTGTCAACAGTGCATTTTCTGTTTGCTTTCTACCTCAAGAAACCTGTACAATGCTGCAGTTAAGTCATACTACTGATGGAAACTACAACAGTTTGAGATTTTTTTTTTTTTTAGATATATTATGTGGATATTACCAGAAGAAGAAATAGTAGTGACCTGTATGTCTAAATCAATGATAAGTTATTCACACCTTTTATCTGAGCAACACACTTCAGTTGTTTGCACCATGTTTTTGAAGTTCTTATGAGAGAAGCCTCTTAAAGATGTTGCAGTGCTTTACCTTTATATACACATTTTCACACAGATTAGGCTAAGGATTCCCTTCAGTTGTATTTTGATTAGGAGATTCCCCATCACAAATCTGACTGACCTGTATAATTAGTGAAGTCACTGAAGGGTGGTGGTGGTTGTTGATTTTTAGGTATCTAAATGGTTAAAAAAAATTAAAAATAATTAAAAAAATTGAACTCTGTAACCATAAATCTCAGAGGGTAAATGCCTATTGCTGTTTTCAAACACCCCTTTCCTGGTGTATAGTGTAGTGCTGAAGGGTTGTTTTTTTTAAGGAGGCACGAGGGAAAGGGAGACTCTTTTCATTATTATGAGCATTTATCAACATTTTTTCCAACAGAAACCATTCCAGCCTTCCATGAACCAGATACTACTATGATTCCTCATACTCCTGAAAGAACAAAGGCAACATTGGGTAATCATGTGTATTTCATAAATAATTATTCTGTTTTCCATTCCAGTTAGAGAAGATATTCTTAGAGACAGCTCATTATATGATATTAAAAACTGATAATAAAGTCTTGTTCTGCTTCTAGATACTTGTTTGACCTTCTGTCTCTGTAAGGGTAATAATGCATGAGCTTATTTACTTTTGAAGGTTCTTTTCTTCATCTTCTAGCCTTTTCAATCAGGCTGATGTAATTCCTTCAGATGTTAAATAATTTTCAGTATAAGGGGACTTTATTTAAAGAGCAGGTAGAGATTCCTCTAATTTCTTCATCTTGAGGTATGAATACATCTTAAATACTCTCTTGCTTCACTCACCATGGTATAATTTTACAGAACAAAGTTGTAAGAAAATGATAAGATATAAACTAGACCATAATATATACCAAAACAGACCAGCTATATGACCTTCCAAAACAAATATTAGTTCTTAAAGACGTCTTCTTTGCTAACTTCTAGTCATGCATGTGGGGAAAACTTGCTTAAGCGTATTAAACCTTAGCTGAGAATTCTTTCTTAACTTAAATGTCAGATGTTGACCAAATACAGGCCAATGAATCTAAGCAGTGCTGGGTAGCAGGTGTATTGCTTTAGCAATCTTTGTAAATCATCGGTTCTCTGTCCCCAGTTTCGGAGACAGACATTGACCACGATTTTCTGAGAATGAAATGGTAGCATTAATGAAGCATTAGTAGCCATTTCCTAATCTTTGAAGTATGATTTTTCTTTCTGAGTAATAGGAAATGAAAAAGACTTTTCATCTTGTTCCTATTTTAACATATATTCACTGCATGCATTGATACTTACTTTAGTATTCATTTGTTATATCTTTATTTGGCTTTATGAAGTTTATATGCCCTCTCACATCCTGGGCTATCTGATTCAGCCTTCATATGCAAACAATGGTTCTTCAGAGCAAAGAGAACGAGGAGTGCACAGTCTAAAGCAGATATTTTTACCTCTCACACTGGTGTGGATCACACACAAGCAAGTGCTAATATAACCTTTTGCAGTAAATGATTCCAGCATGGCAAGAATCTTCAACTGAACAAATGAAGATAACAAGATTGAGTAGTCCCCACAAATTTTCCTAGAGCACAAAGAAGTTAATTTATAAATCAAGTCTGATACAAAAGATTCACTGAAAAATAAATCCTGTCCTGAGATAGTCATGTATAGCAAATGCAGAAGACGCAGGCTACTATTGTCTAATTTTGTCTCATTACTGTATGCTGTTCATGACTATATTCTTCACTACTTCACCTAAAGCTACACATTTGTTTATCATTTTAGGGAAGTCTGTTTGTGTCAGTGGACATTTAACTTTTTTCCCTTTCTTTGCAGGAATTCCAACTGGTTGATTTTCAGTTTAACCCTTATGTAATTTGCCTTATTACAGATCGGATTGTATTTATATTCCTTGTGTGCTATAAAAGCAGTGTGTTTTTTTCAATTATTGTTCTGGGTGCTGTTTTTTTTTATTTCAGCTTCAACTGAAAAACAGTTCATTCATACCAAACCAAAAACATCTGAGAAAACAAGAGTGCCACACACCAAACCTGGTAATGGAGTCATTCTTTCAATTTTGTGTGTATGTGTTTAATCATTCTTTCCCTTAGCATCAGGGATTGTGCTTTTAAACAGAATTGTTCATAGCTGGTTTTGTGCTGAAACATGCATTACACATAAGTCAGTCAATCCAAAATATGCCAAAGCTACACTGAAAATAATAGTAGGATTTGTAGCATAACATCAAAAATGTTTTTCCGCCTTTTTATTACCTATATCAAATGACAACTAAAATATAGTAATGTGGGTGCTAACAAATTTCAGTGGCTAAATATACTGAGTTCTCTCTGATTACTTCCTGGTAATCAGAGATACTTCTCTGTGAGCACTTTTTTTTGTAATCCATAAAATGCAACAGAACTCCTCTGGAATGTGCTTGTATGGTTAGCAACTGACACTGTGTGCTATTCTGAAAGAAAAGTAATCTTAAAAATAGTTATGGGGGCTGTGTCTCTTCCCATTTTTGTTATAGAAGGACTGTACAAGAGAAGTTTATAGAAAGATAATGATATCTGTCAGCAGGATTTTTATATATTTATAAAATATATATTTATGTAAAAAATATTTGTAAGATATTATTCTACTTTTCAGTTTGGGACATTTTTAAAGTTTAGAAATAGTGCAAATGCTACTTTGTTTCTATTACAGTTTAATATTCTAAGATTCTTCAAATTTTCTCCTTAACAGCAATACATCAGACAACTCCACAACCAATTATTACAAAATCTACTACCACTGAACGTTCAAGGGCAACAATGGGTAAATAAGCTTCCTTAAAGTTAAGATACAGGTCTTTTTGATTTTTCAATGGAGAAATTTCTAGAGAAGATGCTCTGATGTGGTATTTTGTGCAACATCATTCCACTATTCTTCATTCTGATTACATACATGTATGTTTCTTAATACAGATGAGTCTCAGTTCTATCCTAGATGTAAAGAAGACTACATCTCATGTCTGGTCAGAAGCCTGTATTCATCAGATCTCCAAAGAAATTCCAATTTTTCTTCTACTGAAAGAATTTTAGCCACTAACCCAACTTATCCTACAGCACATTGCTAGACTTCTTGTATTTTGGATAGTAATTTTGTTTCAGGTTCCAGAAAACCATGGAATTGTTATTGTCTTTTTTTCAGGCATTTGAGGCATGTATTTTCTGTGGGCTAAATATGGCATTGGATCATGACTCCTGAAGAATACAGTAATAAACTTTTTCCTTTTCTTTCAGCTCCAAAAGAAACACTCCTCATTCCTTCCAAACCAAAAACATCTGTCAGGCCGGAAGTACCACAGACTAAACCTGGTAATTTAAAAATTTTAACTTTAAAAGTATTACTGTGGCACTGCCTTAGTTACACTTCCTGCTGTCATTCAGTATTGCAGTCATGTGACATGCATGATCTGTAGACACAGATTAGTATTGTTGTTCAACTCAGTGTGATAGTAAAGTATATCAAAAAGAATGCCCAAGAATTGCATCAATTTTCATGGAGAGCTGAAGTCAAGATGGTTGGGGTTTTTAACATTTTTTTGTTGCATTGGTGGCCATTAAAAATGTGAGGAACTTGATTAATTTCAATAAAAATATACTATTGCATCCAACTTTGCTAAGTTCTTTTCTTTTGGGGGTTTTTATTACACTAAATACATTTGTTTCAATTTCTCAAGTGCTTTTGAAGCTCAGATTACAAAATCCTTCTTTCTATCGGTGAGTTTTGCAGTAACTACAGTAGATTTAGGGATGCACTATTGTAACGAAGAATGATGATACCCTAACTTTAAGGTGGGAGTGAGCTATTTCCATAAAAATTACTAGGTAGGAAGGTTACAGGAAGGAAAAAAAAAAAATTGTTAGGGGAGGTGTGATAGCATGGTTATAAGAAAGAGCAGCTCCTAATTTTTCTTAATCTGTAATCTAAACTCCAAACTGATAATGTTTTAGTTTTAGGTAAATATGTTAATGAATAGTTTTGTCATTTCCCTCCTTTTTTTTCCCTTAGACTTCTAGCCCTTTTTATATAGCCAAAAATAATTTAAACAGAGACTCTATTAATTCAAGAACTGTACGTATATATTACTATGAAAATCAAACTTAACATTACAGGAAAAATATTTATTTTCTAAAGCTGTATTTTGAAAGGTTTTCTATTAAAATAACCAAGTTAGAGTCTAAGTTTCAGCTGAATAAGAGCAATTTCCTATCATGTCATAGTTAACAAGTGCCATGTTTTGGTTTGACTACAAAGAATATGTAGTAATTCTTTTAAAGATTTTTTAAAAAGTTTTAGGTGAAGAATTTTCAAAAACAGAATTTACAGGTTTATTTTTTCCTTTTAAATGTTAAATAATTATATTTATGTATATGCAAAATAAACTACTGTCAGGAAAGTTGTTAATAACAAATGGCACTACTTAGCCACTGCCTTTTATGCTAGGTTTATGTAGGTTACTTTCCAGCATCCGTATTTTAACCTTATTTCTGAAAGAGAAAGAGACATGTAGTGTGTGCCTCTGTCTTCCAGTATCTCCTTTGCATGCAGTAACTTAGATATCTTTCACTAAATTCAATCAAATTTGAGTGAGGGAAGAATGCCTGAAAGATAAATACATTGCTACAAGCTTTTAGAATTTTTTTAGGGAACTGCAAATTAATATACATTAATATAGTGTGAGAAAGACCAAAAACTGTCAGAATTCCACCTTTAGGGCATTTGGACTGAAGTTGGTAGGGGCCCAGCAAAATAGTTGCACTGCCTGGCTGTCAGCATGGAAATACATCCAGACTAATTAGAACATGTGTTTTTCTCATGTCTGTTAAAATTGTCTTAGCAGATGTGTAGATAGGTTTTTAGGAAACAAAGGGCACAGATCCTTAATGAAAGCCAACTTCTTTAATTTCACTTCTCACAGAACAATGTTTTATTTCTTGTAGCTCCAAGGGCAACACACCTGGGATCAATTAACCTTATAACAGTTCATGTTGTTGATGGGTCCAAAATGACTTTGGGTAATGAGAATATTATTTTTATTTTTCATAAAACTTTGCTTTCTCTCCTTTTACTATATGGCTAAACTTGCACTTTAATCAACAGAAACACCTCAGCGTATCTTTATGTCATATTCGGTTGTTAGTCACATTCCAGTGCATGTACAACATGATGCTGGTTTTAATTTTCCAGCCATTTTTTCTTTTATGCAATTCTTTCTAGAAATAAGTACTTCATGTACAAGGCTGAGGAGTCATATAAAAAGGCATTACCTGATCATCTTCGCTTCTTTTGTCTGACTTATTAATGATATTTATCTTCCCAGTCTTGAAAAGTCTTTTACTTGCATGGTTTTCAGCCAGGTTTCTATCACTGCCTCTTTTTGTTTATGATCTGCACAAAGAGTTTGAATTTCCCTTCCACATGTGATATCTTATGTTTAAAGGGAAATAATTTGTTTTTGACAAGCAATATCTCCACTTTCAGTTCCCAATGAAACATACCAGATTTCACCCAAGCCCAAAACTTCTCTAGCAACTGAAACTCCACGACTCAGTTCAGGTAATTTTTAGGATTTTCTTAAGCTGTTGTATTGACAGTCTGCAGATCTTAAGTAAAATGAGTATGGTTTAAGGTTTAATGGTCTATTTCTTATTACTTTTTAAGCTATTTCAAATATATTAGATAAAAACCTTATTTTTCACTTTATCAAATATTTTTTGTTCGTTACTCTGAAAATCAAGGTTTAATCAGTATTGCCCCAAAGATAATATGAAGCTTTTAAACAGTATCAGTGTTATTATTAGGTATTAGTATCAGATCCTCGGATGCATAGTGTTACGAACCAAAATGTAACTGATTTCCACCTTTACCTTATAAAATACTAAATCTTATCTGTAAAACTTTTACAAAATGTAAATGTAAAAAATGAATAGTGTGTTCTTTCCTGATTAAGTATTATCTGTGACACTTCAAAGAGGATGGATTAAGCATTGTGGATAGAATCATTATTAGATGCAAATATGAAATAACTATATTTATTTTAAAATTTGAGTTACAGAAATTGATAATCTAACACAAGATGACAGTGACTACTGCTTATGCTTTCAGCGTGATACACACAGATTCTGTAACAACTAAAGTATCAAAAGTATTTGGCAAGTGAAAGGTGGCAATAAGAAAAGGATGAAGATTTTTTATTTTAACCTTGATGGTGACACTGTGCTTCAGCAACTCTACACAGTGCCTGCATTGAATGCTCCCTGTTGTTTTCTCAGCAATATTTTAATGTTTCATGTTTTCATCTGAATATTTGATTTGTGCTGGGTTCAGTTTGGTGTTTTATTTTGAGGTTTTTTTGTATTTTGTTTGTTTGTTTTTTACAGAACCTAATTAAATGTCTTAAGGCCATGGATACCTTGCAGAGCTAACTCTGTATCCATATACAGTTGGGTAACTGGCTGTAAATATTTTATATCTTTTCCTAAATCTAAACATTAATGTAACTGGTCAGACTGCATGATGGAGTCATCTGACCTTTAAAGAAACTAGCATTTTCAGTGTGCATTTTGGATTGGAACTCATAGAATTCTCATATGTCCATTTTGCTGTATCTCATTGGTGCATGGTCCTTTTTTCTGGCAAATTACACTGCATTATCAATGTTTCTTTTACACATAGCATTTAAACTGAGCCTTATTTCTTTTAGCATCTCACAAAACACGTCTCACTTCTGCAAGACCAAAGCCATTTGATAAATTTCAGACCAGACCTGGTAATAATTGTTTATTCAATTTGGGATGGGGAGGAGATTGCTTGATTAATTAATTAATTTCACTTATTCTCAGTGGAATTTTAAGTGTTTCTGGCAGAAAAAGGATATTTTTCTTTTAAATTATTCAGTCTAGAGGTAAAGACTTTCCAAGTCAGAGAAAAAAAAAAATAATGTAAAGAAAAAGCAAAACTGTGTGTATCATCTCAGCAACTGTTACTTTTTCTTCTCTAATGTGAAATAGTTGGCATCAGATAAAAGTCTGTTGGGTTTTCTTCTCATGGAATATTTTTCTTTCTAAACTCTAACAGCTCTTAGTGAAACCACACTCGCACCAGCCAGAGCAAAAGCACCTGGACTTCCAAAGTGGATTGTGCCAACAACAGGTAGAGCTGCAAGTTTTGGGGTTTTTTAACTTACCGATAAAGGATGGGAATATAACTTCCTCTAATTACCTCGAGCCCTGCAAAATATTTCATTGTGTTTGATTATAGAATTTAATTCCTCAGAGTACTGTATGTAATTTCTGCTACTGGTCATGCTATATAATTCCTGAATTATAATTACGAAGGTAATATTGACAATATTGAAAAAAAGTATGAAATTATATCGACAGTCAGTGTAAACTCACAGATACTTTTGTGGCTACTGTTTACTGATGTTTTCTGGATTATAGGTCTATAATAATTACTGAAAAACACTTTGTTAAAAAGGGCTACCCAGTTGGTCAGAAGGCTTTGTAAGAAAGCCTTAAAGTCAGGTATCGTGTTAGCTCCTAGCTATGCGTGTAGTGTAATCATGTTGGACCTACTCATATTCAGACTATGCAGTATTCGGGCTTAAATACTTCAGCATCAAGAAAGTTGCAAATTGATAGATGATAGAAGAGGGTGAGAATTGTCTCTTCAGTATACACATCCTCACACACACAGAAAACATATATCCCTAACCACAGAGATTTATTCAAAATACTGGTTTGCTTGGGAGTAAAATAATTATCCGTTTTCAATTGCACTTGATTTTTCATCTAATCAAAATAACGATGCAGGTGATAACTTATTATAAATCTATATTTTTATATTTAATAAAGTATTAATTTATTATGTCAATACAAATACTGGTCTGTTTTGGTTTTTTTTAATACAGCCATTGGTTAATTAAATACTGACTTTTGAGATGCTTCATCAATGATGCAAGTTTAAAACAATAAAATAAGTAAATAAATAATGCACATATTCAAAGCAAGTTTTTGGCTGTTCACTCACTACTAACAGTTCTACAGTCCCGTATTATTGATCTGTGCTAGCCAGATTAGGACAACCTGAGTAATATGCTATATACATTACACATTCCCTTTTCTGGTCTGTGTAAGGTTTCTCTGTACTAGGATTTCCAAAGTATCTTTGGCAATTTAATACTTTTTTTTGACCTTAGTATGATTTGAGCTACTTGTTCCTGTCCATAATTTTGAGAAGCACACCATGTTTTCAGAAATGGCAAAACCTCAGAAGAGTTGGTTGTATGTTTAAATTGAATTAAAAATAGCCTGTTTAGAACATGACATAATCTTCTGTATTACATACAGATTAGATGCCTTTATTAGAGGTATGTACTTGTTGGTGTTTCATAGTCCTTCTGGAAATGAAATGAGACATCATTCCAGGACACCAGAGGCAGTTACAATATTAAATGACCAATGGCAGTAGTTATGGGTCAGAGTTTTGTTCTTTCCTTGGGTTGGCAGTCTGCTTATAAGTGAGCTTTCTATGTCTGATTACAAAAATGGGCAAAATACACAGGTCTCCAGGAGATTAAAATTAGATTATGAAATTATGTGTGAATACAAAATTATGTTACACAGTATAATAAGTTTTTCCCTTCTACTATATAGTAGTAACCTTGGCAGAGGTATTTGTAGATTAAAAAGAAGGGGGGAAAAAGAAAAAGAAAAAAAGAATTCATACTAAGTAAATCAGCAGTATAGAATTCATAGTAGACATGTAAATCCTTAAATGGAGTTTATTGTGCTTAAAGGTATTTTAGGTGACTGCTAAAGTATTAGTTTAAGCAATCTTATCTTAAATGCTCTTTTTGGAGTGCTTATTATTCATCATTATTTCCATGTCATTATATTAGTGACAGTTGTCACTAGAAGAACTAGAGCTTTGTTCTGGTAGATGATGTCAAAAATTGCCACAAGACACGCACCTTTCTGTGCACGCTTTGTGTACTCACGGGGAAATAAGTACCTTCTTTAAGAATTCTTCTTGAAAATTATTCTTCTAGTAATTTTTTTTCCATTGCTTAGTTACATCTTTTTTCATCAAGTTAAAGAAATGTTCTGAAAACATCTGTTACCTAGATTTTGTGTCCTACGAAGTTAGCCCTTTAAATTAAATCTGGTGTCCAAAGTACTAAGGAAGAACTGGCATTTATTATCTACTGTCCATTTCTTTTCTTTGTGCCTCCAATTCTGCTGACATAGCAACTCACTGATATCCTTCTGTGAGTCTGCACCTTTCTCCTCAGAAGTGTAGACAAATCACCAACAAATTTTGTACATTCATAACATACTGAGAGAGTACTTTCCTTGATGATCAATAACTGAAATCCTGAGTCTTCTGTAAAGCAGGTGTGCCACTTTATTGTGGCAAATGCAGTGTCTGACCCTGTAAGGCTGTATGTGCTCAAAAAAATCATTTCACACAATAAGAGAGTTCAGGTAATCAATTAAAGAAATCTTCTATATCTCTTCTAAGCAATGTGCAATTATATATTGCAAGCAAAATTCCTAAGCCTGCAGAAGAGACTTTAAAAAGAGAATTTTCCTAACCTGGACTGTTAAATCTTACCAGTTGAGCAGAGACAAAATTGTAACTTTTTCAGTAGGTGATACCTTAGAGAAATTACATCTTTTTAAGATGTGCAAATGATTTTGGGGGGTGTAGTTAGCTTATCAGAATCCTTAAATTCTGATCTAAGCTGATCAGAATCCTTAACTGGACTGTAAGGAACAATATGTTTTCAGGCTTACCTTTAGACATTACATCATTTTTTCTTCCTGTGAAGAATTGCACATTTACTAGATACTGTGTTGTTTGAAGACCTGTTTGGATTTTTCATTCCTTGCTGGGTTGGCACCACTGTTGAAAGTACTCCAGTTCTACCTGATTGTGCTCATTTGCATCAATGCAAAGATGTTTCACCCCATGGAGAGTGTGTTTGGCAGCTGCAGGGCCCAGACGATAAGCAGTGGAATTTGTTTTTTCCAGCAGCAGCTCATGGGATTGTAGCGGGTTTCCTGGCAGGCTTTTCAGTCTCCTGGCTAGCCATAGTGCCAGGTGGTAAACTTGACTGTGGGAAAGAGACGGAGTTTGCCTCCTCATAACTAACACTCCTTTTAGCTTTCTACCATGTTTTAGCCATTTTCTCTAGAATTCCATTTTATTGAGATGGCTTTTCATATTTGTCTTAGTGTATGTAACTTACCTTACTTGGTTATTTTTTTTTCTATTTAGCCCTAACCATTTATTTAAAAACTGCTCCTAATCTATTATGCTTCCAGACAACCTTCAGTGAACAAACTTTCAGTAATATTTCCATTTCCCTTGTGAGAGTTGGTTTTCATTAACAATGGCTGTTAACTTTGTATTCTATTAAGGTGTTTCAGTTTGTTTTATCAGGGACACTTTTTCTAGTTCTTCCCTGAAGAAATTAATCCATCCTTCTAATGGTACTCCTGCTATAAAAGATGCAGTGCTTAGTTTTACGTTAGACTGTAAGAAGCAGGATAGAGGTAGGCTTTTCTGTAGACACTGTAAGATGAAAAACTAAATTAGACTTTTAATGGATACTTGGGTGATTTAGTGTGATTTAGTGAATGAGTTTTAGGTTTGTGCTTATTGTGAGATGAAGCTAAGAAACCAAATATATTCTATGACTCACAGTGTATAAGATAATTTTTATTTTCAAAGCTGGTGCTGGTCTTCTCATGTCTCTCCTCCCATGAACACCATTGACATGAAACATTGATTAGCACTCTGGCACTTTGTATATCTAAAGGTGTCATTAACCACTTTAGCTACCTGAAGAAAAATTGCTGTTGTATAAAAAAATATTTTAGTCACAGAGACCAAGTGATCTGCGTCCCGTTCCCAGCTTACTACTAGCCTCATTACATTAATCTTAAGGAAATCATTTAATGCATCCATACTATGCACTTGTGGATTCCTAAGGTGTGCCTAGCAAGAATGGTAAAATAGTAAAATAAGGAAAAAATTATCTGATTCATACTGTTAAAATGCTAGTTTAATCTCAAAACAAACTGATCTTCAGATTATAAACCTATGAAATATTTGGTTGAACTGTTTAGATCATGTTGGAATAGGGTTGGAATTTAATAAGTAATTTAATTTTGTGGGGGTTTTTTAGTACTTTAACTTTCAGAGGTTTTTTTCTTATGTCATGAGAGTGATTCCCCCCCCAAACATGATGGAATTGCAATGCATTTTCTCACTCTACCATATAATAAATATACTTATTTTGAATAGGGAAAGTATATCAATTTATCAGTCTTGCTGTCCTATAAATACCAACATGTGAAACCGTTGTTCTGTACCAGGAATAGCTATGTTGATCTTTTTAATGCCATTTACTTTGGGGTTTTTTTATGTGTTTATATAACTTTTAAGTAGGACTTTCTTTTATATAAAAGCTGATTTTTATGTACAGTTTGCCTCCAGTACTCCAAATACAGTATATGTTTGGTTCAGAATTGATCTAACAATTCAATATGGAGGATAACTGAACATCTTATTATGGAGAGAAGAAGAACTTTGCCCTCTGAAAGAATCAATGAACATTTTATTCTTTAATATGTTCTCCATACTCGTCATTCCACATATAATCTTGGTTTAACTCATCTGTTATCTCTTAATCTTATTCATTCTCTCTTTCTTATTGTACTTTTTTCAAGGGTTTTTAAAAATTAAATTGTGGACTCTCTACCCACATCACTTTCTACTTAATTGGATAGGAAGATTAGCAGATATCACTAAGTTATCAGTAAAAACATAGGTGGGCCATACATGTCAGTTTTTCACTTTATGCTAATGAGAGTTTGAACATATGCAATATGCAAGTATTCCATAACTTGGTACTGCACTGTAGATATGTATTCCCTTTGTTTCACAGATGATGAATATACACCTGAGGATATCACCAGGCAAATTGGCATGGATGTGGAAAAACCTTTGGAATATATTGATAGCTGGGAAAAGCCAATTTCTGGTAAGCTTAATAAAAGAAGAAAATATAGCAAATTTTAACAGTTACAAAAAATGAAAACACCAGCTTTCCTACACAAAAAAGTACATCCACTAAGAAGATAAGGCAATTCTAAGTCATCCTTATCAATACACTTTCCCTTGGCTTCAGGATACTACTAAACTAGATAAAAATAAGAATATTTTGTGATTATTACTTAGTTACTAACATATCCATATATTAAAAATTACCACCACCAGTGTTGTACCCTTTCAATCAAACAGCCATAATACTATAAGCACTGATTGTTTTTCATAGTAATAGTTTCTACATAGTAAGGGAGAATAAGGTGAATGTATAACTAAACTGTCTTCCCATTTATGACACAGTCTTGTTGAATATTAGGATAGTTGGGAAAATTAGAATGTTATGCTTGAAGCAAAGTAACAATATGGAGTAAATAAGGCTTTGGGTTTTTTTCTGCATGTGTTATGACAGACCTAGCAGTTGTACTTTTATTGCAAGTCATGCAATCATATGCACAACATTATGCAATCATATTTTCAAAACAATCAAAATGTTTTTACTGAAAAATGTCTTTCCAAATAGGCCTTCAATAATAGACTTTTGTGTTCCTCTTTTTTTTGTTCTAGTCAGCTGCTTAGAAATTTTCTGTTCCAACTGGAAAACTGTAGTATAAAAACGAAAATTTTGTGTGTTTGCCTCATGTGTACACACAAACATGCATAAAAAAAATGTAAACACTCTTACATATAGAGAATGTCCTTGTTTCATAATCATAACCAAGAATAGACCTTGGTTTATCTGTGCTGTTTACTGGCATGAAAACCCACTGAAAATAAAATCTTTTGGGTTTTACCCTTGGATTTACTATTCAGCTACCACTGCTCTTTTTAGTTAGGTTTTCCTGTGAACCATGTTATTAGACTTAAAAACACAGATACAAAGATAGACCTCTAACTAATTTATAAACAACTGTTTGCTCCTAATCCCTGCTGAATTTCCTTTTCACCTAATTTACCTGCATAAAGATAAGAGACTATCTTGACAGCTGAGTTCTTATGTTTTATCTTTTTAAGTTTATTCAATCTTTACTTTGTAAAGATTAGGTCCAGTTTGATATACTATTAGCAGTAGCTGGATGTAGACTGTAAACTGAAAACAAGAATGGTGCACTGTGTTTTTTGTTACTGAATGTCAGGCCCTAGTGTGTACTTTAGTAAATCCAGCTTGTGATATGCAGAGACTTGAAGGGGTTTTATGCACATAGTTCTGAAGGAACACCTACATCTGCTTTTACTCATCTTATGACATGAGATGTTTAAGCTCTTAGAGTCTTGAAGTAAGCCAATACCTTGCTCTGTAGTCATAAAAGACATTTTGGTATGGTTGTGAAATTAGCTACTACTGTTTCATCATTTTCTTGCATACTGCTGTGATCTCAACTATCTTCGTGATGCCTTAATACGTATATCAAAATTCAGATGTATAGAATCATAGAATGGTTTGGTTTGGAAAGAACCTTTAAAGATCAAATAGTTCCATCCCCACTGCCGTGGACAGGGACACCTTTCACTAGACCAGGTTGCTCAAAGTCCCATCCAACCTGGCCTTGAACACTTCCAGATATGGGGCATCCACAACTTCTCTGGGCAACCTGTTCCACTGTTTCACCACCTGCCCAGTAAATAATTTCTTTTTTTTTTTATATTTAATCTAAATCTACCCTTTTTTTACTTTAAAACCATTACCCTGTATCTTATCACTACAAGCCTGGGTAAAAAGTCTCTCTTTGTTTTTCATATAAACCCACTTTAACTACCATATGTTGCAATTAAGTCTCCCTGGAGCATTCTCTGGGCTAAAAAACACCAACTTCTCAGACTTCAGTCATAGGAGATGTGTTTCATCCCTCTGATAATTCTTGTGTCCCTCCTCTGGACCCACTCGAGCAAGTCCATGTCTATCTTACGCTGGAGGCCCCAGAGCTGAACACAGTACTTCAGTTGGGGTCTCATAAGAGACGAGGAAGAATCATTTCCCTTGACCTGCTGTCAACACTTCTTCTGATGCAACCCAGGATACAATTGGCTTTCTGGGATGCAAGTGCAAATGTCCATCTCATGTCCAGCTTTTCATCTACCAACACCCCTAAGACCTTCTCTGTAGGGTTGTTCTGAAGCCATCTGTCACCTAGTCTGTACTGAGACTTGTGATTGTCCCAACCCAGGTGCAGGAGCTTGCACTTGGCCTTGTTGAATTTAATGAAATTTGCATCAGCCCAGTTCTCTGGCCTTTCAGGGTCCCTCTTGATGGCATCCCTCCCCTCAAGCATATCAGCTGCACCACTCAGCTTGGTATCATCCACAAACTTGCTGAGGGTGCACTCAATCCCACTGCCTATGTCATTGCTAAAGATATTGAACAACACTGGTCCCAGTACAGATTCCTGAAGGGCACCACTTGTTTCTGATCTACATTTGGATGTAGAGCCATTAATGGCAAGTCTTTATATGAGGCTGTCCAGCCAATTCCTTTTCTATTGAATATTCCATTCGTCAAAACTTTATCTCTCCAATTTGTTAACAAGGATGTTCTGTAGGACTGCATCAGAGGTCTTTCAGAAGATGACATTTATTATTTCTTTATCCACCTACACAGTTACTTCAACATAGAAGGCCACAAGTTTAGTCAGGCACGATTTGCCCTTGTGAAGCCATGTTGTCTGTCCCTAATCACCTCTCTGACACCTTTATGCCTTGACATAACATCCAGGAGGATCTGTCACATGATCTTACCAGGCAAAAACATGAAGCTGATTCATCAGATATTGATATAATTTAGCCAGCATTTGACTTGACTTTTGAATGCTTTTTTTCTGAAAACTTTGTGTGTATGTGTTAACAGAAAAAAATTTACATCTATTCTACTTAAAAGAAATGAAAAAGATAGGTTACAGCATGCAAGAATTGAGCCTGATGTGTTGAGTCTTTCCAAAAGGCTGCATGCCCTCCTTTTTCATGAAGAGTGACAGAATCAAGGAAATACATTCCCAGTCTACAAAGAACCTCTGAGATTAAACAAATCCCAGTAATTACCATGCCACTGTCCTTGCAAGAATCTACACTGTCACAAAAATCCCTAAATTCTATTTTGTGCCCTAGTTTACACGCTCAGTCTCCACATGTTGCTAATTAGATTTAGTAGCATCATAGATCATCACTCAAATCTTAAGGGAAGTAGTAGAAGGGATGGCAGTAGAAGAGTAGGGATTCTTGTTTTTCCAGAGTGCTATGTAGTAGATTCAACTGTGTCACAGTCCACTGAATGTGATGTTTTGGCTTGCATGTATCTGTTGTGATTGTTTTGTTCAGAAGATACAATTGAAACCACTGACAAGTCAATACTTGCATGTTTTTACCTCATAAATATCTCAGACAATACCATTCCCTAAATATGAGCAGGGGGAGAATTAATCATGGATAGATCTAGGATATGATGTCTTATATATACAAAAATTTATTATCCTATTTTAGGCCTTTAGGCATATTTTTTCATCTCCATCTGGGGACTGAGAATTAATATGAAACCTACAAATGCTATTTTCAAAACCATTACATCTTCCTGAATTAGATGGACCATTATTTCCTGTCTTGATCCAAGGGATTTTAAAAAACATGTGTTTTATAAGTGACTGAAAGATGGAAATCTCACTGTTTGTATATTGTAAGTATTTCTAAAGAGGCTCTTTCAAATGAGTCTTTGGATCTTCTCCCTGCTCGCCCACAGTCACTCTATTTATAGGGTAAATTAAGGTCTGATATGTAAGGTCCAAGGTACTCTGTGTAGCCAGTAACTCAGAATCAGGCAACTTGCATATTTGTTGACATTGGCAGCATTATAAGAATTATATTGCTCTTGAGGATTTTACCATGTTAGGTACAAAAAGTCTTTTGTTACATAAATGTGTTGCACACAACTCCTGTTTTTTTCTTAAGGAAAGAAGTGCAAAGGTTAATAGTGGAAGAAAAATCTTTTCTTTTGCCTTTCCTTTGCATAATAAAATGTTTTATAATTGCCTGGAAAATATAATAAAATGTTTTGTAAGTATGAATTAAGAGGCTTAGGTTCTTCTTTCAGCCCTCACTGTCAAAGGACCTTATCAGATTAATTTAATAGTTATTGGCTGGAACTGTACATTGAAACGACCTCATTCATCATTTCAGGAGTTTCTAACACAATAACTCTCTCTAGCTGTGTCAGTGCATGAAGTGACAGTAACTTTTTTCATTTTTTTCTTTTGAGCAGCAGAAGGCAAATTGTCCCTAATGACAATTTCTCCTTTGTTACATCATTTACTTCAAGCTGGGGATGACCAGTTTTATCAGTTAGAAAGTACAAAAGATCAGAAATATTGTGAGTAGGATACTGAAGATGTTTCCAAATACACTGAGGTGGTGTTCATTGTGGGAAGAAGTATCTTGTTGGCTGACAAAAAATTACCATTGACAGAAATCCGTATCTACACAGAAAACGAATCTCTAAAATCTCGAAGGACTTACATTTTTTTCACTGTAAGCTTGGTTTAATGCTCCATGGCACATACTTCCCAGAGACTATAAGCCTGAAAATACAACTTCAGCTCCTAACCTCACTTCTCCACTTTTGATATTAAATCAGACTTGAAACATGGTTTGAAAAGTCAGAATATAACTTGTAATAGGTTTCTGATTTTATGAAATTTGAGGTTAAATAATTCATAACACTGTCTTGTGATGTCATTCAGCAACTACATCACCTCGCCCTCAGCATCCACCTGTATTTCCTGTCAAGCCTACACAAGTGCGAAGAAAACCTCTGCCTCCAAACACCGTGACTGGTAAACCAGCAGGTCCAGGTATCTCAACCTTTTCAGAATAAATATTTTATTATGTATGAGATAGTATTGAACTGAATAGCAGGGTACAGGAGAATTTTATAATATATTTCATAGATGTCAAAGTCATCCTTAGTAAGGGAGCTGAAAGCAAATAGCATCATGCAAGTCATCCTCTAAGAAGATCGACCTTAAGAATATTTCATGTCTACTAATAGCACCTGCAGTTATTTAATGTTTATGACAGATGAGAGATACTGAATATTATGCTTCAACACATACTTCCAACTATTTATTTGTAAAGAAATTCTGTCCCGATATATCAAGCTTTCATTAACCACTGCAAATAACAAGCTAATAGGCACCCAGTAAACTAACTAGACTGGCAGGTAGAACAATCTGAATTTAGCTTCATTCCTGTGCTACAGTATTCCTGCTTCTCAGTATCAGTGTAAGAGCATGCAGAAAGAAGAATCCTTAGGCTAACACTCCAGGTAGCCACAAACTATGATCCTTATGCTTAGCATCATGAGAACTGCTTCCCTCTTCTTACTACTCTCTGTAGTTCACTGGAAATATAAACATCTTGATTCTGCTGTATTTCCTGTTGGCTTCTTTGGTTTGTTTCGTTTGGGGCTTTGTGTGCCATTAAGGTGCTAAAGACATAAAGAATTATTTAGGGTTTTTTTCAGCAAATTAGAAGCAAGAATCTCAAAGCTGGTTGAAACAAGCTGCGTATTTATTCAACAGCAGATCTGAGATTGAAATATTGTATCTGTCCTTGCTGTTGATTGGTGGCATTTCCTTAGTAATAACTATGACAGAACATAAGACACTGTCAGTCTTGAGCTGTAGTATAAAAAAAATGTTGACCCCATACATTTTCTTTTGGTTGTAATGGGGTCTATGCTAATTTTCTCCATTAGATGTCTAAATAATTTACCAGTGTTTTGAAATTACTACCCTTTTTCCAGATACTAGAGTCCAGGACATGTGATAGTCAGCCCTTACCTTACCTTCCTAGACATTCAAGATGGAATAAATTGGTTACACGATCTGGTTCTTCCTTGTGGGTCCAGTAGTAAATTTTCCTTTTCCTGTGTTTTCTAGTGTTTTATCCAACTTAGTTTTAAACATCATAATCAAGTTTCTCCTGGTTCTCTGGAGAGACTGTTCCACAGTACTAACAGGGAAAATTTGCCTCAGTGTTCTTGGATTTTCCCTTTCCTAATTCTGCCCAGTTTCTCATTAACACTGTGATTAAGTCCTTACTTGTATCTTTCTTACTCATCCAGGGGATGAGTATTATGGGAAGGTTTCTATGCAGACATTAAAGATCTCCTGAACAGAAAAAAAACAGGAAACAAGAGAGTTCCAGAACCTGTATGAAACTGGACTCTCATGAGAATCTTAATAAATTTCAACTTTATTAAGGAAATTGATAGAAGGTAGGGATTTATATTATTTCAGACTTGATTCACTAGAGTTCTGCCTTCAGTGACCATGTTTTCCTGTGTCATATATGCAGGGAATGTAGCTATATTACATAGTTCTTGACTTTTTTGGGGGGTGAGATTTTATAGTCATGCAGTGGTTGCCTGGGAGTATCTGCATGTTTTGTGAATGTAGTTCTTGTCTTCTACGGCTATTTTGAAAGCAATCAAGACGTCTTTTACCATGGATTGTTTGCCTCTTAGATACCTGTTTTCTTTACTGGGTGATAACAGATGAGGAGTAGAAGCAATGTCACATAATCTAAAATAATTTTTTAAAATAACTATTAATTATGGAAGATAATAATTCCTCTTTAAATCAGTTTCTGTGCAAACTTATGGTGTCTACTGTGGGATAACAGCCTAGCTTGCCATGAGACAGGAATGCAGGATAATTTAGTGCAGTTTAGGAGAAAGGTTAAAATGTGAGATTCTTGTGCTATCTCTGCGGGTAGAGACCCACTGAGTTGCCCTCCTGCAGAATAGATCAGTTCAGAAACAAAGCTTTTTCCCTTGAGTAATGTGGTATTTCAAATATTGACATTGTTGGACTCGATTGCAGTTTTCTTACCTTCATTTAAAGGGCATCTTAATTTCATTTAGTGGAAGGTGCAGTACTATTCTGTGGTTAAACTCTCAATGCAGACCAGGGTTAGGGATTCAGTGTTAATCATTATATATGTTCCATATCCAGCCTTGGTAAAATATATACTGTACTGAGAGTAGAAATGAAAGGACCTTAACCTGTATTTGAGAGAAAAATCAAAGTTTCAGTTGCTAACTTCATCTATTCTGTCTTGCAATACATAAAGAGGTGTAATCTTTTATTTGAGAAACAGAAATGTCAATACTGGTCATTTCACATCCTTTTACCAGTCTGTGTATGATGTTTCTGTGCATTAAACCAGGTCGTATTCTAGCTGAAGTCCACCAAGAAAATCTCCAAATAGCAAAGAGTTTCCTTAACTGGGTTCCAGGAGTAAGTTATATTGACAATAAGGACAACTCGTAACTTTCCTACATCTAATTGGAAACTGTTGTATAAGATCTGAGGGAATATCATAGTTTAAATGAAAGTACTTCTTTCATGAAGCAATTGTCACAAACCTGAGTTCTGTTAGAAAATCAGAAAGCTGTGTTGCTCTTTTAAATAGCCAGTGCTTTGTTGCCTCAACTTCCTCCTTCTGTCACTGTAGCTAAACCCGCTAGACCAACACCACCTGTGAGGACAGGAACATCACATAAGATGCCAACAGCTTTTGCAACTCCAGAGTATTATGGTAAGTGTATTACACACAGTGCTGGTTTGGTGCTTTTTTTTTTGTGAACATAAAGGTTTCTTTTTTTTTACTTTTGCTTCTCTTCCTTAAACTATATTGATGCATTGCATATTTCATATAAGAACTATTCGACCTGGGGTGATCGTGACCTCCTTTATGCCACTGTGCAACCTTTCTACCTTGACTGAGTTCATTTGGCTGTCTTCTGATACACACTTTGGTAAATGAGAACAGGATGGCCCTTCCGTCTTCCTAGAAATCAATACATGATTTCAATACTGTTCACTGGCTATTTTAAATCTGTGAAGGGAGCAGAGGAGCCAAGTCTTTTCCTGAACATTTCTTTTTGCACGGGATATAAATTCAAATTATTATTTGACGGTGACTGGTAGTACTCAACATGGTTGTGATATCCTCCTAGCTATATGATCAAAATGTCACCATTTAAATAGTAAAAGGAAAAAAAAAAAGTGATATAGTATACATAGTGATTAGTTGGTAATTTTCCCTTTATAAAATTGAGAGTTAACTACAAGTTCAGACCTAAATCTCCTCAAAGTGGCATACAGGAATGGATTGGGAGGAGGGTG
Organism: Todiramphus chloris collaris; assembly: GCA_025345505.1. NCBI lineage: Eukaryota > Metazoa > Chordata > Aves > Coraciiformes > Alcedinidae > Todiramphus > Todiramphus chloris. The sequence continues at coordinate 32,142,443 of JANVCC010000017.1, forward strand.
TGCATTGAATTTTTGAGTCAAAATATGCAGCTCTAGGTATGTTGTTATAAACATGCCTTATAAACATGCTGTTTCTAATTTTCCTATAGTAATACTTAAATTCTTGTCTCATTACAATGATCAGGAACTCACTGTGACCCTTAGTGCTCAATAAAGCAACTTGGATACTAGAGTTATTAAAACATGCTTGTTGTGAGAATATATCATGTTTTGTCGATTGGGGTTCATTGTAGTATTTTCACCTAAGAGAAGATTCTGTTCAGTATAGAGACTATCTAATGCAACACTGGTGTCATGAATCCTGACTGCTTTAGCACATTTCTATTCACCAGTGCATTTACTTACAATTTTTTGTATTTACTTTCAAATTCAAATTTTTTTTTGTATTTACTTTCAAATTCTGTCTGGAGACAGAATTTGTGATTTCCTTGACCCTACTTTTACAGAAGTTCATGTGCCAACATCAGAGTGGTATAAATTCTATGAAGATAAAACAAGCTTTAAGCTAACAGCCAGTAAAGTTCAAAAAGATTCTTTTTAAAAGGTCTAAAGAGCATTTTGCATATATCGCATGAACTGAATCCAGCATCATTCACAAAGTCTGTCATTTTCATTATGACTATCTTTATACTACCAGGTAAGTAACAGGGTTTACTTCACATCACAGACAAAATGGAGTCCTTCAAAGGAAAAGACAGATCTGGCAGCAAACATCTTCCATGGAAGAGTTTTACTGTGATCTAAAATGCCAAAGGAACTGTGAAATGCTGCAGTTCTGACACTGAAACTTTGCATTTATTGCAAGTTACATTATAAATGTGTTTCCCACAGTTGATGCAACTGTCTTCAGCTCAAGTCCTACATCAGAAACAGATTCTTCAGGCAAACCAAGGTACCAAGGTAAGATTTTAATAGCTATGGTATTTTTATCTGGGACAATATATGAAGAATGATCTATCTTGCATCAGAACTATCTTCTTTGGATATTCAAGGGCCAAAACTCTAGTTTTACTCTAGTGTCAGATGAAAGGACTGTAGTGCAGACCATCAGCGTATTCTTGACTAAATTTTGATTCCAATTTCTTCCCTGCTTCCTAGTTTACAGTCTTGCCCACAAACATGTTGTAGTTCTTCCTGTAAGCCAGTAGTAGTACAACTGCATACTGTCCACATTCCACCAAACCAAATTAAAATCTTTTTCTGAGATCGCAAGCATACCTGGAGAGGTATTGCCCCAGTACCAGTGCACCTTACCATAAAGGAAATCTTGTGGTTTAGTTTTAGAAACAATGTGTTTGTCTTCACTAATCTTTATAATTTTGATGCAGAGTACAAGATGTTTGCCTCAGATGGTTTATTTCAAGGTTTGTTCCTATACCACTGAAAATGGATAAGATTTTGACAGTCACTTTAGAAACTGCAAGTTTAATGACAGAAGGACTCTGGACTAAACTTGTTACTCTTTCTGGTGAAATAAAATAGTGCTCAGTGCTACATCTTTTTATTAGCATAACACTCAAAAGCTGCAAATGGAACTGTAGTGTCATTTTACTATAGGACTACAGTTATTTCTGCCATTTTATGACAGAATTTAATTCTTTCAAATTTTACAGTGCCAGGATATCACCCATTAATACCTTCAGAGTGATATTTCATCAGTGGTGTCAATGGGAAGGTTGTGAAGGCAGCGCAGACTCCAAGTCTAAGAACAATTAAAAAAAAAAACAAAACACCACCACCTCAATATTGACTATATGGAGTTTAATCTTAAATGTTTATATTTGATTTTGACTTGTGCAGATTTTTACTTGGTGCTCTGAGATGGAAGATGTGTACCAAGTGAAATGGCATTGATACTTTGTAAAAACACTGTGTATTGAACAAGAGCTCTTTCCTATTACTCTTAGCCCCCCATGTCAAGTACATGAAGAAAGATGATGATGTGCCTTGCTCTATCACAAGCTCTCTTGAACATTTTCCTCAAGAAGAAGCTGGCAGCAAGGAAGAACCTACTCATCCTCCACAGAATCCTCCAACCAACCTCACAGTGGTAACTGTTGAAGGCTGTCCAACTTTCGTCATATTGGACTGGGAAAAACCAGACAATGACACTGTTACTGGTTGGTTTGATTTCTGTCCTCCATTGTATCAGAGTACATTTCCAGCTTATTTTCACTTTCACAGTGGTTTTATGCTATTTAAAATTAATTTAATCCCAAGGAAGTCTTACACCTCAGTGCTTTTATTTTGTGCTACTGTCAACTCCAGTGTGGTTAAGGAAATGTTACAAGATTAGAAAGATTTTTTTTTGTTACTATATTGTTGGTGTCAGTGGTGACACAAAAAGATACTTAAGAAGTAGAGAAGAGAGAAGTCTATCTTCTTTTGATTTCTGTCTTCTCTGTGTACAGGATCTGATAAGATCTCATCAAGAAGTTCCAGCAGTGCAACAGTAGTCTTTATTATATAGTTGTATACACATAATCTAGACATCTTTCTTGACTTGAGGATGGTGATGGTCAGTGGGCCAGACACAAAGAAACCTTATATTCAGCTAGTAAATCAGTAGAGCTCTGCTAGCATAATACTTGCTGTATCTACCACAGGGTCAACAATTCTTCTATGCTAAAAGAATCTGTTTGTTTTTTTAATTTCCAAAGGAAGGTTTTTGTATTGAGAATAAATCCTTGTGAGTCATGCAGAAATCAGTGCATAAAAAATTAAGCATACCCTTGCCCATTCCAGAAAAGTGGTTTCAAACCTTCTGCAGAATGTGATGAATACTCATTTTGCTTCACTGTGAGAAACTTTATTTTTCAATCTAGCTATCTTTCTACCTAGATGTAACAGCTTTCGCACATATATTGTTTGAATTCTGTGGCTTACAAATACTATAATTGAGCTAGTCTCCTTCATTTTAACTTCAAAAAATTACTCAGTTAATGACTCATCCATGGACATTTTCTAAACTCAAGAGAGGCCATTGAATCTCATTTTCTGAAAACAGTGATTTCTTCATAGTGGGACCAGTATGATGTTACTTGTTTAGACAGACTTAAATCAAGTTTTCTGTCATCTCTTTTTATTTTTGTAGTTTATAGTTGGGTTTTTTCTTTTCAATCATCTGTTTTATGCACTACAGCGTTTTTTTCTTTGTAATGCACTGTTTCAGATAAAAGTGTGGAAACAGAAAATGTAATTTATTGAGACTTTTTTTTTTTAATTATTACTGTGCTTGACTTTTAGCCATGCAAAATTTGTGCGTACAATTTTCCATATCAGGTATTGCTAAAACCAAAATTGTACTTCAGTAATGGAAAGGTTTGACAAATAATAACCAAAACAGCAATCAAGCTTACCTCATTGTTTTCATAAAGGCTGCAATTCTTAGGAACCAAGACTGTTTTGATGGTGTTCTGCTACCCCTGTTGCATTACCACAGAAATGCAGGGCAGTTTGTTGTCTTGTGCCCTAACAGGCAGGTACTGGATGCACTCAGTAGTCCTTTGTGTGTGCACAGATATGTGTATGCCCAGTCACATGCTGTGTTTTCTTTTCCAACTTTAACTGGAATTAGAAAGTTCAAATCACATATTGACTTGGGACTGGCAGAGTTCAAAGGAAGCCATAGCTGAATAATTGAGGTCAAAATCAGGTAAATTTGTGTGTGTATGCTTATTAATATACATATTTCCTGTGTTTCCTAGGAGTGAGGGCCGGAGAGTCCAGCAACAATTAAGAGGTGTTTTTTTAATCTTTTTAGCTGAATCCCATTGCAAGTGCTTTATCTTTCTGTGTTAACAGCAAATTGTATTGAGAATTTAAAAAAACCCCAAAAAACTAAAAACCCTACAGCTTGCTAGCATTTAGTTAAGAACTGGAAAATTAATTGTATCATTAGAAAAAAAATGGGAAAGAAAGCAGTTTTCTAGAGACTTTGTAGCTGTTGATATCTGGTCTCTGTCCTCACGGTGTAATACCTGCTTAATTCATTGTGCTGTAGATCTAAATGGTCATTGCAAATATTCTTTGAAAACATTCCCCTTTGCTAGCTTACAATTAGCAAATCTGTGCTTGGTATTATAAACAGGTTTTAGGAAGCAAAACAGAAGGAGCTGTGGAGGTTGTGAATAGAGGAAAATTAGCTATATACTCACTGTGTTTATTAGAAGAGGCTTTTATGAATCAGGACAGAGGTTGCCTGATAAAGAGACTCTATCTTGGACAGGGTTCTGACTGAAGGAGTTTCTTCTTCGCAAACATCTGTTGTTAATTCCCTGTTCAGAGCATGGATTGAGCATGATGATACATTCTAGTGAGATGAAAAGAAAGTAGTGAGACACTATAAATCATATTAATACAGAAATAAGTGTGTGCAAAATTATTTCATTCTAAACTGGTATATTCCCTAACTGCACAATCTAAATTAATTTTGTTTCCTTAGGAAATCTGAAAAAAAAAACCTTTTAAGTTAATCAAGGTTTAAGCATTTAGAAACTGTACTTTGATACTTTTTCATTCAAACTGTGGAATTCTTACACTTATTTGTGTTTGCAATTTTGTCACCTTTGGGCAGAAGTGAGATGTTGCACATCCTCTACGCCATAATTGAATTATAAGGAAGGATGAGGGACTAGACACTCAAGCATGCTGGAATTGTATCTCTCTTTCCTAACCATTTTAGCTTACTGATGTCCAGGCTGGTTCACACAAGATGTCCTATAGCCTATTAGACAGAAGGAGTGGAAATCAGATGAAAGAAGAGAGTGCAGTGAAGGAACTCAAGTAAGAGCTGTTATTTAAGCAAATTTCTCTTTACGGTATTTTTGCAGAGTATGAGGTTGTGTCAACTGAAAATGGAGCAAGTGATGGTGAAAAGGAGAAATCGATTATCACTACAAATCAAACTCATTCTACTGTGGAAAACCTAAAACCTGACACAAGGTAATTAAATAAAACAATTTTCTAAGTTAATCCAAATAATTTAGACTGCCAGCTGTCTGCCACTTCAAATGAAAGTGCACATATATATATATATGTATGTATATCAGACAATATTAGTTTTACACCTGATAGGAAAAAGGTATGCTTTCTTTTTGACACCTTCTAAGTTAGCATGCAAGACACATCTGAGGAATCTTTATGAACTTTCTAAGAGTCTGGACAAACTGGAGAGCTGATCCATCAGAAAGTTTTAACACCTAAATGTAAGAAAATGTACTGCTTTTTATAAAAAAAAACTCTTGGATTTTGCAGATAAAGAAAAAAGGTGAACACACAAAATATTAACTGCAAGTGTGAGGTCAAGAGTTATATGTACAGCTGTCTTTCTCTGGGGTTTATGGATGCTTGGCACAACTGATGTAGGTTGCTTGGTTATTTAAATGGATGTTCATTCAAAAACTAGAATGAAAGTTGGGCCACTGTATGAAGCTTGACAGTTGCATTGTACTATGTCCTGTATATATAGTTTTCTTTCCGGTCTCAAAGGAGATGTCAAGTTAATAATGGGCCAGTGAATTCCAGTTGATGGTATACTTCTCATACAACTAGTCCAAATAATCATGATATTTTTTTTTTTAATCTAATCAAATATGATTATTCATTTTTGTGGTACAGTTCAGAGCAGAGATGAAAACTATTTGTCCTTTGTTTGTGTTGCTTATTGATTGCATCAGAAAGTTAATGAATGACACATTTTCTTCCTGTAAGACCATCCATTTGGCTTTGGTAACCAGATTTTTCTGCTTCAGATAAACTGCTCTTTTCTATTATTACCCTTAAATTGGTAACAGAGCATGAAATTCTGCACAGAACCCAGTTTGAACCTTTATTTTTAGACAATGTGTGCTTTAATCTGGTGTATTGTTTCTTAGTCATGTACTTGTGACCAGCAGCTACTAGGAGGAAGAATGCAGAACCATTTCAGAAAGTGGAGGGGAAGGAAAGATAATTGGAAAAGAAAAGCTAGGGGAAATTGTCATAACCGAAAAGATCTTCTGTGACAGGATCAAAAACTCATGAGATGGGATAGAATTTCTGTGTACTGCATCAAGAATTTCTCTGTTACTTCTTAAAGGCATGTGGCTTGTGAGAGGGTGAACTGCATCTATGTTGTTCTGTCTTGTTAAAAGGCAATTAGAATATACAAGCAATACAACTGGAAAAGCATCATTTTCATCAAGCTCTTCCTCAATCAGCTGAGAAGGCTTGGAAGAGACAGCAGAATAATATATTTCTGAATACTGACTAAGGAAGGCAGTAGGCGCTGCTAAACTTGGGCTATGATGTCTGTCTTTTCATTTCAATTCTGCATGGAAATAGTACAGTTGCATCCTTGAAAGGATCTGTGTGTTATTAATGAGATTCTCTTCCATTATACACTTGAACTCTTTGCATCATATATGGTGATAGAAATGGGGTGGATATGGTTAACTGTGGAAAAGACATGGAAACAAAGAGAAGTCCTTAATGTTGAGAGCAGTGTCCAGATGGCCAAAAGGTAAAAGCATTTTTAGATTGCTCTTTATTCAGAAAGGAAGCAAGATGGAGGCAGGCAGATCCAGCTAGAATCATTGAAAAGGTCATATGAAAGGCAGGAGCTATGCAGAAGCAGATAAAATGCTTTATAACTTTAATTAGTAACAATTATGTCAATCCTACAGGAGGACTTTCAGGTTTTGGTAAGTCAGAGCAAACCAAAGGCCATGGAAAAAAGCTGCCTTTGGAGCATGGCTTTTGTTATGAGAAGCTAGATACAAGATCAGTATTGTCTGGTGGAGGCTGACTTAAGAAAAAAAGGGATAACTTCCCCGTGATGGGAGGGTGGCTATTATTCCCCCTTCCCAACATCAGAGGGGAAGGACAGTGACAGTTTTTCTGGATTCAGGAGGCCATTGCTCAAAATTGAAAACCTTTTATATAAATTACATCAGTGCATGTCCCTTGTGTCTCACGGGTTTTAAAGGATGTAAAGTCCATCTCAGAGTGGCTTTGTTCAGTTAAGTTCCCATTTCAAAATGCGTGTTTGAGGACACCGTGAGAGCTTTGGCATTTGAGTCCAGGCTTGTTGGAAATTAAATTAAAGGAAAATAAGAACTTCATTAAGACAGATGTCATCATGTAGACAGTACCAATGTTGCAAGCAGTGGCCTATGTCCATAAGAAAAGTCTCCTGTCTGTCAGGAACTAATTGCTTACTAGATGAAGAAAATGGACTTGTGGACAAAACTGAAAATAGGAAGAGAGACAATGAAACACAGCTCAGTAAATTCATTAACAGAGTCCTTGAAATGTCTGCAGATTTATCAAGTAATATATTAAGACTGGGAAGCAGACTTTTCCATAACTAGCCTTAAAGGAAAGAGAAGGTGTGGAGCTGGAGAAGAAATTTGGAAGAAAAAAGAAATCCCTCTTGCAAATGATCATTTACCAGCAAATATATGGAAAGAGAGATGCTCAGTAGCAGAAGGTGGATTAACTTGAAGAACTTCTTGGCCATGCAATGCTTTGGAGAAGCTGACAAGCTGAATTTTTTCCAGCTTTTCTGAAGCCATCAGCGAGGCTGTGTGAATCCCCTATGCTCCTCTGAAGATTCAGTATATCCACAGCTGAAGACAGTTCAGGATGGATCTAAACCAGATAGACCAAAGCAAAGACTTTCCAAAAGTAGTAGGAATGTTTGTGACTGTGGTATGTCAGTCTCCATGGGTAAATTCAAACCAGAAAGATCCTATAGCATCAAGACAGTTCAAGTGTGTAATTGTCCAGATGCATGCTCTTGAGGAGTGGTACAAGACAAAGTTGGTCTGCAGCCACGTTGTCCAAGGTCTGTCATCTGTTAAGGTAAATCAGGTAGGATACGTTAGAGCCTGTCCCAGAAGCTAAAGAGTTAATCAGCCACATCAATCGGGAGGGGAAGCACTACAAACAACATTTCAATGTGAAGGGGACAGAACTAGCAGCAGGGGAAAACTGGGTGCACCTAAGCCTGCCAGATCATGATATTTGTTTGTTTTTCTCTTTCACATTCTTCTTTCAAATAGGTCATAATGCTACACCTCTGGGAAGCTCTGCAGCAAGCCAGACACCCCTGTTCCTTTGAGCTGGCCTTCTGACAAGGCAGCTTTTAAAGATTAGGAGCTAATAGCCACGCTTTGAATATTTAAGAAATTTGGACAGTGTTAGTGAGGCAGCATTGAGAGACTCTTACAGCCTCTCATGAAAAATTGCATGTGTGACTGTTACTGTCAGTAAGTACAAACATAGAAGTTAAAAGGTGATTTCTCTGAATCACAAGATAATCATGTATTATTCTGTGTGTCTCTTTAGCTGTCTGAAAAGTGACTAGATCCAGAAAAAAAATGCACGGGCTGAAAAAGAAATGGAGTTCTGACCCTCAGTATAGTTATCAAGTATTTGGTTTTAACAGACTCATACTAATATGGAAATGAAAATGGACTTTCATAGGCATACAACAACTTACAACGGTTACTTGTAAACAAAAAACTTGTATGTATTTTAACAGTTTGTTGTATCTCTTATATAAACCAGCTTTATGTGGTCTTAGTGTCTTGACTGTAAGACATCAGCATTCTGAGATGAAAGTAAAAAAGTGATTTTAAAATCTGTCTTTATTTAAAAAAAAAAAAAAAAGGTTCTAAAGGCTCCCATACAATGTGATTTGTTTGACTGATGAGATCCCTATGTTTTTTGCCCTAGAAAAGGCAAATTTTATCTATACCGTTCTCTCACATCAAGGCATGCCTGATGGTTGACAATATTATATTAATTTATAGGATGAGTATGTTGACCTCTTTTTCACCTGGAGAACTGTCAAATATAGTCCTTGCTGTATTTCACTATCATACTTAGAAAACTTATGATAATTTAAGTAACCTGGGAAGTTCAAATCTTGATATTTGTTATTTGGTTGGTCAGAGTTCTTGAAACTGCTACTGTTTCTGGCACTAAGCTGCTGTCTGGGTCCAATCCAGAATTCTACTTAATTTCATCAGATATTTTGCTTTTGATTGTAACTTTTATGTGAAATCTCTCAAAGCATGTAGTGTGGTTATGCTATGTGAGCTAGATAACTATATATATCATTCTTATAGAGATAGTTAATTAGGTATTACTGCTGCCTGAAAAGGAGCGCTTTCTGTTATGAATGTGTTCCACACAAAGGTGTCTATTATAGATGAGCTTTTGTGATCTAATAATCACATATACACATCTGTGGATTACAGCTTTATACTGTGGTTAGCTTCTGTTATCATTTACATTATTTCCGAGAATTTTATAGTAGATTCAGGTCACATTTCACTCAGCCCTCTTTTCAGTATCACACTTACACACCAGATTTTCTGCAATTTTTCCATCTTTATCCTTCAGTTAGTCCTCCACTTCCTAAATGAGTGAAATAACCAAACTCTATTCATCCTTCTTTCCTCTAGTTAGTCTGAACTAAGTACTGAGCTACTCACTTTTTACTCTGTTGTTCAAGCCATGAGTTTCTGTAACTACTGTACTTGTTGATCAACCCTGAGCAATTTAATGTAGCTTTCAAGTCAGCCCTGTTGTGAAAAGGGTCCTGGACCAGATGACCTTGGTAGATCCCTTCTAACCTCAATTATTGTATGACTGTATCTTAAAGGATCTTTTAAATCTCAATTTCACCCCTTTTCTTTAATGTAGGCTGGGGTGGTTTTGTATGTTAATAAAAATGTCATTAATTTCTTAGAACAGAAAAGTGAGAGAAGGGGATGCACTAGTGGGAACTAATCTGTCAGTTTAATTTTTCATCCTCCACATGGAAATTCTGCAGTTTTTATACTGAGAAAACTGTCACAGATTTTTTGGAGAACTGTACCATTTATTCCACTTGGAAAACAGTCAAAGCCAAACTATGAGACTGATCATTTTGGTCAAAGCAATTACAGTCTAGCTCCCAATCAGTCATTTGCTTGGAATATTCCAATATAATTTGGTATACAGGTCCCTTGGTTTTGAGTTTCCTTACAAGGCTGCTCACACTGGAACTCCTGGTTTCATTGACATACCCAGGATTCTCATGCTCTTTATCTATTCTTAGTTTTATATTAAATACTGTCCTTAAAAAAAAAGTATTGCAGTAACTTCTCCTATGATAACAGTCCAGCAATAGTGTGAGTCAAGGTAAGGTCTTTACCCACAATTTTCAGTGTTTCCCTCCTCAAGGTGCTGGTTTGTAATAAACCTTGAGAGTCGTGAGATAGAAATGGGCTTACTGTGGTTTTTGTTTTCTTCATTCTGTCTCCTCTGTAGTATGACAGTGCTCATCTGTATTTTCTCCTTTGTTAAAATCAGTTTCACTGACCTGCAGTTTTTTCATGGACTAGAATATTAAATGCAGATGTTGTTATTTTTTTGCTTCCAGATCTGTTTTCCCATTTCCAAAGGAATTTTGGTGGTTTTTCTTTTTTTACTAGTTTTGGAGTTTTCTAACTCCTTAAAGCTGATTTATTTTTTTAAGTCTTCCAGACAGCTGATAGAGTATCATTTTGACTTTTTCTGCTATTTCTGTTGGTTTCTCTGCTAAAATACATAGTTCTTATTTCTGCATCCCTGCCCTATCTTGAAATACTTTTTTTGATTAGATGCACATTTCCTCTTTCTTTCTGGTGGTTTGTTTTAGGGCAATTAAGTTCATAGCACATACCACTAAGTGTCCAGGAAACTTTGGAGTTCTAATTTCTATACAAGCCTTCAAAAAAGAATCTGAATTTGTTGAAAACAGTTCTCATGCACATTTGTGTTGGCAGTAATTGGAAGGTAGTAAAGAAAAATATTAAGACTGTAGTCAGAGATGTGCCAAATAGCTCTGGGGAAGTTCAGGTAGTCATTAGAGGATGTGTCCCAGTGGCCTGCTAGTGTAGATATTTAATAGAAAAGTAGTATTAAAGTATTAATAAGAAACATAAATATGAGATGCTTGCATTTCACAGCTTTGTAAAACCTCCTTTTAGGTACTGATCCTTTGCTTGGTTATGTAGTTGGGTGATTTCAAATACACTTTTCTCCTTTTGAAAAACTTTTTGAGTAGTCTTTTGGGTTAGATTGTGTCCCAAGGCAAAGTATATTTCCAACCATGAGGTCTCTTGAGGAATATAAATATCAGGAAATATTTAGAAATAAATACAATGCCCCCAAAAAACTAAAACCAAAACCCATAACCACCCCACCAAAACTGTGAAGAAAATATGAAATATGTAGGATATATGCCAGGGTCATACAATGGGAACTACAGTGAAAGTTCAAGTGCAGAAAAATGTTTTCTTCTCTTCTCTCTTCTTTCTTCTCTCTTCTCTCTCTTCTCTCTTCTTCTCTCTTCTTCTCTCTTCTTCTCTCT
>JANVCC010000017.1:32153841-32395174 GCA_025345505.1 Todiramphus chloris collaris
TCTTCTCTCTTCTTCTCTCTTCTTCTCTCTTCTTCTCTCTTCTTCTCCTCTTCTTCTCCTCTTCTTCTCTTCTCTCTCCTCTCTTCTCTTCTTTTCTCTCTCTTCTTTTATCTCTTCTTTTCTCTTCTGTCCATCCTTCCGTCCCTTCTCTAAAACCTAGTGTTCTGATCATACATCTATCCAAACACACTGCAGAGCCAGTGAAGCTCTATACACTGAGACAGTCCTGCATGACCATTATCTAACAACCAGCATTTCCCCAGCAATTGACCCGAAGTCCCAGGACTGTACACAGCTGCTCCAGTCCCTCTATTATGGTCAAAATCTCTCTTCACCTATTTGCAGTTCTGCAATCTTCCATCTTCTCCTTTTGCATGATTTGAAAAATGCAGGAGCAGCTGCCTTTGCCAAAGTTCCATGTGGAATAGCAATTTCCTATGGTGGAAAAATTTGCTCTGCACAGTAATTGCTGTTAGTCAAGTCCATTTAATCTGCACAAGGACTTTTATTGTCTTATGCAGTTTGGGGGATTTGGGAGGCCTAGTCGCCAAAGTTTGTAGGATAGCAATCTTATAGACGTTGGAAGTGTGACACATGTTAGATTGCTGCGTATGTTGGTAGAAGAGTTTTTGGCATCATAGGAACACAGGTATAAAGTTGGAACTCCAGTTTCTCGTTAAATTAATAAGTGCAGCTAAGAGGTAGACATAATTATTATATAGCTTTCCTATTTCCCTTTATTAATTTTGCCTTATATACTTTCTTGAACCTCTAAGCATTTTTGACTCTCCCTTGTGATTTGTATAGAAGTGCATAAGATTGCAGCAAGTACCCTTTTTCACCTTATTTTTTTGTTTTAATTTTCAGATCTTTCACCTGACACACAAAAGAGAGACTTTAAATGTTGGGTTTTTTTGTTATGAAGAACCACATCATGGCTTTAAAAATATAGTTAGATCTGTAAACTCTATCAAATTGTGAGCTCAATCTAACTTTTTCTTTCTCTCCCCTTCAGTTTTCAGACAAATAGTTACTTCTCTTCATCTCCAAAAATGGTTGTTTGTTGTTCTTGTACTGTTGCAGCTATTACTATTGTTTCAGTATTTAATTTGGCAAAGGAAAGGAGCCCGTGATGCTTGGGCACCTGTAAAAACACCTACCACAAAAACACAGAATTACATATATTTTAGTTTAAAAATTTGTTCTTTAACATTATTAACAGAAGGCTCCCCTAACTGACTAAGCTAAATTTTGGACATTTATTTATTACTTTCCTTTTCTTCAATTTCGTTTATATATTTACATGAGCTGAAATCTCTATGTGTAGACTTTAGTTCTTTATTTCAATCTTGCCATAGTTTTCCTAACTGTGGTTTGATATTTTACAGAGATCCTGGTGGTCCCTAGACCACAATTGAAAAACACTGCTTGGAAAATATTTAGTAGTCAGTTCTTGTTTTGTTCTTTTTTTGGAGTTAGTGAACTGATGGCTCCAAGTTCATTTATTTTTTGGGGAACAGGACTGTTTCCTATGAAGAATGTTGCCCGATGCAACCCAAAGTAGGGCATATCAGCTCATGAGGACAATATATTTGTAAAAATATTGGCAAAATGCTTACATTTGTTTCAAATTCCTCCACTGTCTTGCTCAGTTTGTGAGGCATGTACACCCAACTTGCAAAATCTGTAAAACCACTATGTATTCAGGTGAGATCCAGATATGCTGACTATAGAACTTTTATCTTTCATTTACACTTGTCTGCATCATTAATTCTGAGTCCCTGTGGCTACCCAGTCCAGTTCCATAAGAGCATTTCACCTGCTCAGATTTTGTTCTTTCCTTGTAGCCAGTCCTATGGAATCAAAAAAACACTGGGTCATGAATCCTAGGCACTGCTCTTCATACTTCTTTTTTGATTTCATAGAAAGAAACAGATTATTAACATCATGAGGTCAAACCATAAAGTCCCAGTAAAGTAATAGAACATGCCATGTTGTGCTAAAAATTACCAACCTTAGAATAATAGATCTAGATCAAGTGTACATTGTCCAAAATGTATCTTCTAGCTATTACTTTAAAACACCCAACATAATAGCAAATTTTCACTTATGCTTCAGCGATTTTTCAGAAGAAATCACTGCCTGCTCTGCTACAGTTCTCTTTCCTTTCCTATCAGAGAAGAATACTTCTTGATCAAAAAACTTATGGTACCACATGCCCAACATGACCTGCTCAGGTCAAATTTTTAAAAGCTTGTATTTTTTTAAACAATTTGAAGTCAATAATGAAGAAGATTTTGTGTACAGAACATATTTAATTTATTATTTAATTAATGTCTCCTTCCTACAGGAGAGTAATATGAGTTGCTCAAAATGGTCTTGCAGCATGTTTGAATAGGCATTAAGATTACTTCAAATAGACTTTTTAAAGCTCAAAACAAGCCCATGTATCACTTAGAAATATCCGCAAATTATCCACAATGCATCTACTCAGCATACCTATCTTTTTAAGTAGTTCACTTAAAATAGAAAAGAAAACCCTAGAAATAAAGGCAATTGCTTATGTAAGCAATTTGAAAGTTCAATATTGTCTTAGAAGTACTGTGGATGGAAAACAGTTGCTTGGTACTGCATGATTAGTCCACTGAGGTTAATTAGTGAGCTGTTCAGGTTTTGCAGGAGCCAAGAAGCAATGAGAGGTAATCCAAAGTTTGGACTGAATTATTCAGTCTCTTGTAGGGACTTGCATTTGGAGTTTACAAATTTCCAACTGCGCAGAGAGTACTATATTGGGTTTCTTTTCTGTAGAAAATTGCTGTTTGGAAATAATTTCAGCAATACACTATGATGCTGTGTTATAGCCATGAGCTACCAAGTTATCATTGGTAAGTGATCATTCACAAGTCAAGAGCTGGATGTTTAATTACCCACTTCTGGGATTCTCATTTTGCTCTGTATTTAGTCCTTAAGTTAGGGCCCATTTTCCAGGCCTACAGTCCTTTTGATTCATGTCCTGTGGATCTCTCTCGATGATGAAAAAACACTCTGTGTTAAGAGAGATTCACTGTGTATGAACTCAAAGCATATGAAAAGGTATAGGTGGCATGGGGCAGATTATGGCTTATAGCTCACGGACAAGGCATGAAGAGGGTGCTGTAGACTGGGTGTATAGATGCTACTCATCAAGGTGCTTTGGCATGGAGGGCATGCAGGTCCTACAGGGAGGCACTGATCCATTTCTAAGCAGCAAGAAATTTCCAAGTACTGCCAGTCAGGAACCAGGAGAGCTGAGAAGGGACTTGTTGGGATAATGTGTGGTAGGAGGAAGGAAATACAGTCTGTTCCTAGCTGTGCCCTTGATCTTAATAAAGATCTTAGCCATGTCCAGTTTACAACCCTGTAACTGTATTTCCTGCCTCCTATGTCTGGTGTCTTCTGTGTAATATTTTTAGGTTTGCAACTGCCTTTCAATAGCTGTTTACATAGAGCTTTTAACTGAAAGCCTAAATTTCAGCTGAGCTGCAGAGTTAGAAAACATCTTGTCTTGTGTATCTATCACTGGTAATCAAGTAATGAGGGGTGGGAGAGGCATAAGCAGAGGAGCCTGCCTTGGATTTATTTTTTTTTTCTTCAATCTTTTTCTATTTTCATAGCACTGTGTTTGGTTTCCAGAACAGATGTGATGAAAAGAGTTTGTGAGATAACTACCGTACAGACTTATGTTGTGCAGCATGTCTAAGAAGATAAGAAAGAAACACTGCACAATATCTTTAAATTTCTTCATATATTTACTATTAACATATATTCAGGTTTTGGGTTCTTACAAATGGAAAATGTGCAAATAAATAACAATGTGTTTCACTCAGCCTCTGCTTATCAGATCGTTTCTGAAGTGCTTCCTTTGCCAGAACTGAAACTGCTTATATGAGAGGAGACAGACTTAAACCAGTGGTGAATTAACTCAATCATTAATAGTATATGTGAAAAGAATTATCAAAAGGACTGATAAATTATGTGTTCAGAGAGGCCCTATACAGTGGTCTGTGTTTTCAAAACAATAAATGGGACCTTTTTGTTCTTCTCTAGGAGGCAAGTAGCACCAAGATGTGTGTTGGCAGTTTGTTTGCTCTAGACTTTGAAAGAATGCTTGGTTTGCAAAACTTTTAACTCTTCTATTTTATTCCCCAGTTATGAATTCCACGTGAAACCTAGAAACCCTCTTGGTGAAGGTCCAAGCAGCAACGTTGTGTCATTCAGTACTGAATCAGGTAAGAACTTCCAAAGGTCTCACCATCATTCACAGCGGCTCTAGTATCCATGTTTGTGGGATATAGGAAAGTCTCCCTTATTTTATTTTGCCTGTTTGGTCTTGCTCTTTGTGAGATTGTCTTCTCAAGATCGATCACAAGATTGGCTGTTTACTACTGAGCATGTTTTGCTAGTGCCTGAAAGGTGTGAGGATGTAAGATGGCCAGACTGCAGGAGGAAAAAAAAAAAAAGAGCACTGAGAGTTAGTCTGGTTTTCACTATGAGGACACTAACTCTATCCTTAGAGAAGGCTCAGTCATTTAAGATTAATGTTCCTGACCTTTTTGTATCTATCAGTGTCATTAATGACTTCTGGATGGGGAACATAAGGGTGTTCTTTGGGCTGGTGTGTTTATAGGAACTTTTGCTGCTTGATCAATAGGGCTGCTGTATAATAGTCATGTCTTTTAGCTGAAATAAGGATTGAGAAATAGCAGTTGCGAAAAGTTGATGTCCCAGTGTGTACTCTTTCATCCTGTTTACTCTCCTGTGAAACTGTTAAAGAGGTGTATACAAGCCTATTTTGACCATTGGTTGGTTCCCAAGTTAAGTCTGACTTAACTGACTCAGAGGTGAGAATCAGAGAGTGCCTTTGCTTTCCTTATTACAGATCCCCGTGAGGCCAACTGCAGTTGACTTGTTGACTTTATACAAGCAAGATACCATCTTTTTTGTAGAAGTCTTTACTGCTTGATAGTATTTAAAGACCATATAAAACAAAATTGATTTAGCCTTTTTAAAAGGACCTTTTCAGTCTACGTTTTGGGCCAGGTGTAATAATACAATAGTCCTCATCTAGTGCTGTCACTGATGGATGACAGTTTTGGCTGAGCAAGGGATTAGTCAGGGAGAGGTTAGACTATGCCTCAAATATTTAAAAATTGTGAATACACTCTTTGTAATCCTAGATTGTTAAAGCTGAAAAGATGTTTATGCTAAGTGAAATTTTCGTGAATGACAAGGCTTGTGTTCTGACTTCTATTTAGCTTGGACAAATCAAGCAGTCAGTTATATTTTTTCTTAATTGCACACATCCATTTCTCACTTTTAGGCTTTCATAGCCAAGTTTTGTGTGGTAAGTATTACAGAAGGATCCTTTTTATAATTTAAGTTTTGAAATTGAAATTTTAAAGAAGATGCAGCAGAATTGGGGTTTACTGGTTACAGGTTTAAACTCTTATTTTTACTAGAACTGTGTTTGACTGGTATTGTCCCATAAGTAAAATTTTTAAAAGCTCATTAATATTGTAGTTTCATGCAATAAATGCATTCCTTCAGTTAAATGTAATACAAAAGTGAACTTTCCTTCCCAAACTCATTCTGTTTCACAAATTACAGCTTCTGTCAGCTGTAGAAAATCACTTACCAATGTTTTTCCACTGAAATATTGGGAAAGTTTGTTTTACAGTGTCTGACTGAATATTCGTTTTCTTCCCACAGCAGACCCAAGAGTGAGCGAGCCAATTTCAAGTAAGCCTTTTATGAATAGTGTCTTCTACTCAAAATTTTTTTTTCAGAAATGAGATGGCATAATTTTACAAGGGGGGGGGGGGGGGGGGGTTGCTGTACTGCACCAATTAATTGAGTTACGCAATCAAACAGCATTCACAGATGATTTCAGTCCTTCCACCCATACCCCTGGTAAGGAATTCACACCAAGCTGCTTGTTTACCTGAGCAGAACGCAATCAACATGTGCTTCTATGGCAGCTGGGATGGCTTCAAACCAATGTACACAGATGAGCCAAGGACATTTTCTCAGCCTTGTCATTAAAGCAAACGAAAGCTCTGTAAAATGAATAAGCTACTCCATGCAGTTTGAGTGAGTTAACAGATCACAACTCAGAGGATAATATTTATCTGCCATTGTATTTTAGAAACAAAATCTGCTTCTGAAAGCTTGATCCAGCTCTGCTTTAGGTCACTCACAAGACTTACTGTCTTCAGTGGGAGGTGGACCGAGCTGTTGAAGAACAGCTGAGATCATCCAAGCAAACTGAGCTGTGTTTTGAATTTGTAATGTACATTACTTTGACAAACACTGAGACACCATTTCTTTCCACGTAATTCATGACACTTAATTTTTATGTGTATTTTTGTTAAATCACATACAGTTTGCTGCAAGATGACTGTCCTGGCTTGAACCCACTGAAAAACAGAGACTCTATCACACACTTTGTAAATGAGTTTTGCCAACAGACAGACATTGTCCCCTGAACAAGGTCCTAGAATGAGCTTATTCCAAACTGACACCACACACAGATAGCAGAGGCAGTTCACTACGTCAATCATATCTGCATCCTTTGGTGCTGCCCTGAAATATCTTTCATGTACATAATGCAGGTGACTGCTGCCATGGTGCATTCTGCTCCATCAAGGTTTCTAGTTCTATTTATTTGAATATAGTTGTTGTACATAATTTTGTATGCTGCATAATACTTCAACCTCTTTCTTCCTCTCCTGCAGTGGGAAAGGATGCTATTTGGACTGAAATTCCATTCAATTCAGACAACTATTCAGAATGCAAAGGGAAGCAATACGTAAAGAGGACTTGGTATAAGAAGTTTGTAGGTGTGCAGCTGTGTAATTCTTTGAGATACAAGATATACCTCAGTGATTCACTTACAGGTAAGAGACATTCAAAACACATTGTCACAATTTGTTTTTCACCTTATACACTCCTTAAAGATACTGTGGTTCCAGAACTAAGAAGTTTAACATGATGAACTCTGCTGCAGCGTGATCAGATATGTATAATCTGGACGATAGAATAATCATAAGCAGTAATCTGTTTGTGCTCAGTAATCATTGATGCGTTTGAAAAATCAGAAATTCAGTATCGGACTCAAGAGCTACTTCTCTGTGGTGACCATCTGATTTTAAGTACCTGTTGGTATCCTGGGGGTCATACTGAGAACTGATAAAGATCAGGTTGCTGCCAGTGAATAGCATATATAGTAAAGGTTCCAAATTTGTATTTAAAGGGTAGCCTGGAATAGTTCTTAATTGGAGGATTAGGACCTAATTTTAGACCAGGATTAGACTCAGTAATTCCCATCCCATTTGGTAAACATCTAGTTACTTCATCACTGTGAGGTTTATAAATACATGACTTCAACTCTAATCGACAGGTTTTACTCACCTGGTTTGAAATTTTTGTTTCATTTTTACATTCTCCATTTATGCTTATAATCCCTTTGTGTCGTGTCCCCCCCACCCTTCTTTATCTTATGTTTTATTACTAATAGCAGCCTCTTGGCCTTATCTTCATGCTTTGTTCAGTGTCTTAAGGTCACTAGAGTGTAACATATTTAAGACATTCATCCAGCGACACATGTTGCATGTAAGCTGGTGAAAGCAGTTTTCGTGTAATTGATAGCTAAGCAGAACTTTGCACCTCACATAAATGTACGTTATATATAGAAATAGGTTAATTTCTTATAAACCATCCCATGGTCTTGGCTTTCTTCTGTATGAGATCTTAGAGCTGTATGCACAACCCTGCCCCAGTGGCATTAGTATAGCATCTAGAGCACAGAGTATAATATAATTGTGTATGGGAAATGTCTTTTGAGTGCAAGTTAGGCAGTATGTTCAGTGCATTGGATTGAAATAACTAAGAGAAATTGTGGCTGAAAGAATCAACTTTCAGAGCTCAAAGTTGCCCCATCTCCAAGCACAGCACCTCACAGGAGTAGGGCTCTGGTCTCTCTGTGTAAGGACCGTGGAAATAAAAGAACAAGGGAGCATAGGGCAGCCCATGCCAATAAAATTTTAAGCTGCCTGGCCTTGTCCCCAGCAGCATTCTCCCAGGAGCAGACAAGGAAGGAAAGCCCTGTCATTAATACCAAGTACAATACCTCATACGTAAACAATATCTTGGCAATTATTTGAATAAAAGAGACTGTTTTGAACAGAGGTATCATTCATTCAGCTGTTCCTGTACTAACCAGCTGCGATCAAATGGCAAGCACTGGCAATGAGGCATAGTGTATCATAAAACCAGCCAGTAGAGGAAATAGCAGTGCTAATCTAGCAAGACTAGACTTCAGCCCTAAATCAAGTGAATTCACACGGCAGTGAAAGCTACCTCAATTTTAGAAGTTTAATATATCAGGAGCCCATTTTCCTATTTTCATTAGATTGTTTTTGTTCTTGCTGGAAAGGTGGTGATTTAACTTGGCTGGAGAAAGATGATGGTAGCCACATTGTATTCATTATATTCCCAAGCCTGGTTCTTGCACTTGAATTGTTCCAACCAGTGCTGACCAGTTGTCACAATATTTGAAAGAACTGAAATATTTATGTAGAAGGATTTATGTAGAAGGAAAGCTGTTCTTCCCCCATTTTCTAAGTGAGACTGTCATGGCACAGGCCATCCCGTAGGCGGACGAGAAAGTTTCCAATTTGAAATTATACTCCTAGTGTTGCAGAATTCACAATGTATAAAACATCTAATTTTCTTAAGACCACCCATAATGGAACACTGGGAAAAAAATAAATTACTTCATGCTAGTATTGCTAGCCCCAAAAGAGAAAGATTAATCTAGTTATTTGTTAGCTAAATTGGTTTAAGTGTATTAATTTATTAGGAAAAGAATTGGGCAATAAAATTTTAATAGTCACTGAGAATGCTGCTAATTTATGGATAGCAATTGGTTGAATGATGCATAGATTACTCTGTGCGTATCTGAAAGTTACTGGTCTTGTGTTAGCCATAAAAATACCTGGTTTGTTCTGTCTCTCATGAAGAAAAACTGATCTATGTTACACATGCCAGAACTGTTCTATAAACCAGCATCTACTGCTGACCTCATTTAACAGTCCTCCAGAGCAGTCACTGCAGGCATTCCAGAAAAGCAGGCCACCTAAAAAAAAAGTATTTATTGAAGGGAGGAAAAAAAATAAATTCTAAGTGTGACCTTCAACAGCCATGGAAAAAAAACTGAAAATGCTGTTTTGGGTAGCCCGAATGTTCTTAATTTCAGACCAAAAAATTGCTGAGAGAAACTCCCTCTAACCAGTTCTCCTATGGAAATAACATGCTTGCAGCCAAAACTAGATAGCAATAAATAATTTTCTAATGCTAGAGAAGAACTGCATCCACAGAGGCCATCAACTGGAGGTGAGAATTTTTGGCAAAGTATGGATCAGATCACAAAAATATGAGAGCTTATTGGTAGGTTGGGTTTGGGTTTTTTTAATTAATTGCTCTTTAGGGAGCAGTATTATAAGCCACTTCACTATAAACTTACCTTGTTTTTCATACAATCAGGATGAGGTTCAAGGTAATAACAGAATTTTACTTGCTGTATAAAACGCAGGGAGGAGGAAAAATACATTCAGGCACAGATTTTGGCCAGGTAAGGGGGACTTTCGTGTATAGCCATGAGTGCTGTACTTGGGAGTATGCACATGACGTTCAAATTACAGCTACAGACCCTGAGAGGAAAAGAATTATATAGCATTCACCTTGGCTTCCCCACAGAGCGAAGAGTACAGCCCGTTGCCTCTGGTGGTTTTTGGTAATAGCCCTCACTAAACTGGGTATGGATTTTCAACTTCGCTGTTGCTTTGCTTTCAGGACAATTTTATAACATAGGAGACCAGAGGGGCCATGGAGAAGATCACTGCCAATTTGTAGACTCATTCTTAGATGGAAGGACAGGGCATCAAGAAGATCTACCAGTCAAAGACGGTAATTCCTTATGCCTGTCTCTTTGGCAATACCTTTGTGCTTCTTTTTCCTCCCAGGGGATTCAGCGCCCACTACTGGGGTGGGCGATGGAAAGGGAGGACCTGCTTTGCGGGCAGTAGAGAGTCGAGAAGTTTTTGCAAATGAGCAATGACTTATTAAAAGAAGGTTATGACTTGGGTTCTGTTAGGTAGTAAACGCCCTCTCTCCTGTTTAAAACATTCCAACAGATTATTCACAGTTGGTAGTACATATTTAAACACAACCACAATTTGAGTTTGCATAGAGGCATGAAGTGTTATGTTCAAGCTAGCAAGGTTGATTTTAAGTGCAGTAAATCATCAGTTGGGTATTAAACAGCTTTCTTTACTGTTAATGAGAAACTAAAAAGTTATTACTGGAAAATATAATTCACACTGCAGTAATTCTGTGTGCACTGATTTGAACCGGGTGCCTGGGATTCCAGTCTGGTTGAAGTGGGCATGGGACTGGATGTCCTAAATGCAACTGTGACCTGCCTGGCTATTTTTCACATGTTCCTGAGGCCTGAGCATAAGCAAATTGTATTTGTGTCATCTGAATGCCCGCCTTGCTTGTTTGCAGCAGTGCCAGGTGTTCCATTCCCTTGTAGGCTAAGAACACAGGCTGTATTGAACATTTTACTGAGGAAAATATCAAAACAGTTTTCAGTACAGTATCAGTGTGTTGATCAAAACTTCCTGTCTGCAGAGCTTTATTTATAAAACACCTTAAGCTGTACATAGAGGTAGGTGTGGGAGCTTAAAGTGCCTAAACCGTTCACAGGTTTTTCCAAAGTAGGTGAACAATCTAAAACATGTTTGCTAATGTAATTGATCTTTTTTTTTGGTTTTTTTTTTAAAGAAGGCTTTGCTCTTCCTTTCCCAGTCAGTATTGCCCCTTTGTAAAGGTATTTTGTTTGCATAAGGGATTGCCTGAATCCAGTTTAACATTATCAGGACAACAGACCTCCCAGTTGTACCAGATTCACTTTTTTTATAAGATTTTTTTACAGAAAAAAAACCCAAACAAACCTGCCTGCAGCAAGCTGACTTCTGTTCAAAACGTAGGCAATTACATATATTTGACGTGAAGTGAAGGGAGGTAATCATGACCGCTGTAGTGTCTTTAGTTGCAGAACAATATTTTGTGTGTACACACACACACACGTTAGTCACACATACATTTCTGATGATCAAGTTGGATTCATCACTAATTACTCACTTTAATTGTTAATGTTGTATGAATGGTTTGTCATACAGAAAAGATTTAAAGCAGGAGGTATGACCTTTTGCTTGGGGATGGGGAGACAGTGTGAAATATCCCCGTCAAGTTTTATTCAGGTTCCAGTGGGGACTATTTAATCATCTTAACGTCACAAGGAGGAAACACCTCCTGTTTACAGAAGACCCCAGCAGCAGCCAGAGAGGGGTGGAAGGGGCACAGGGGCCACACCATCCACTTGTGAGTGCTGGGAACACAGGTCTCCAGGGGAGGCAAGCTTCACCTCAGCTGCTCTGGGCTGCAGCAATCTCAAGAAGTTCTGCTTTTGCTTGAGTTGGGTGGATGAACGCTGGCTGTTTCCAAGTGCTGATCAGTGGAGGGGCAGCAAACAGACCTGCCTGTGGCAGCTGGGTTAACAGCTTAGTGACTAGTTTAGCCATCAGTCGAAGGCTTCACGGGGAAATCAAAGGCAGGCACCATTTGAGAGCTTCATGCAACTGATACTAGAACCCAAAGAGTCATGATCAATGGTGCGGAGACCAACTGGAGACCTGTAACTAGTGGAATCACCCAGAGATCAGGGCTAGGTCCAGTCCTGTTCAACATCTTTATCAGCAACCTTGATGACAGGACAGAGTGCCTTGTCAGCAAGTTTGCTGATGACACAAACCTGGGAGGATTGGCTGATTCACCTGAAGGCTGTGTGGCCGATCAGCAAGATTTGGACAGACTGGATCGCTGGGCAAAGAGGAACCTAATGAAGTTCAACAAGTGCAGAATCCTGCACCTGGGATGGAACAATAAAATGCACCAGTACAAGTTAGGAGGTGATCTGCTAAAGAATTGCTCCATGAAAAGGGACCTTGGAGGCCTACAAGTATGATTAAGAGGCTGGAACCTGCCTTACAAGAAAAGGCTGAGGGACCTGTGGCTTTTTAGTCTGGAGAGAAGACTGAGAGGGGATCTAATTAATGTCTATAAATATGAAAGGGCTGGGTGTCAAGAAGGCAGGGACAACCTCTTTTCACTTGTGCATTGTGATAGGATGAGGGGAAATGGATCCAAGCTAGAGTACAGGAAGTTCCACCTCAACATGAGGTGTAAGGGCTGTAGAGCATTGGACAGACTCCCCAAAGAGGTTGTGGAGTCTCCTTCTCTGAAGGCTTTCAAGACCTGTCTGGATGCATTTCTGCATGCTCTCCTCCAGTTTTGTCCTGCTCTGGTGGGGGGGCTTGGACTCTATCTTCGGAGGTCCCTTCCAACCCCTAACATTCTGTGAATACTCTGTTCTTTCTTCCAGGATTTTTCAGGGCAGTTCGTCAGGAACCTGTCAAATTTGGAAAAATAGGCGGGGAGACTCACATTAACTATGTTCGCTGGTATGAGTGTGGAACATCGATACCTGGGAAATGGTAGATGTGACATGAACTTGGTGAAAAGGCCCAGCACTTACCGCCCCTGCCCAGCTGCCCAACGCAGGCTCAGAGATGGAAATGTTAATGGTATGCCTGGCACTTAAGTTTGCTGAGGTGCAAGGGTTTATACAAGTCTAATGCCCATACTGCATTCATTGTGTAATAGCGTAGGCTGCTTACTGTAGTTATCCTGTTTTACAAATTTGTGTTTTAGATTAAAAAAAAATAAATCCCCAAAAGGCTAGGAATGTGTTGTAGGATAATGTATAGGGAAGCTGGCTCCCTATTTTTGAGGTATGGTTTGTATGGTATTTTAAAGATGCAGTGTGTATATTATTTATCACAATGTTGTAATAAATGTTTAAGGCACAGTTATGGCAGAGTTGGTCATGGAATGCAAATGTGCATTAGTTTTTAAATATTCACTGGTCTTCTTATAATGTAAGTGCTATAAGCTACCTGTCCAGATAGATCTGCTATGTCTCCCCAGTCATAAATTATAGAAAAGACCCTACCATTTTGAATATCCTGCAACCAGTAAACTTGAAGCGCTTTCTCCTTATATGTACAAACATTTTGTGCCCCTGCCAAAATGCTGAGGTAGGTTGCTATACGTGCAGCTTTCAATGATCAGGTTAGTGCATTTTTTCCATGTTTGTTTTCATATGCTTCAGCTCTAGCAAAAGTGTACGTTCAGCCTATTGCTACGGCCCGAGAGCTGCTGCCCATGAGCTTGGCAGTGGCTGGTTAGTGGGTTTGGTGGCCTCCAGTTAAAGCAGAGACGTACATAGGCACTTGGAATAAAATAATGAAAGTGGTCTCCACAGCTGTGGCTTTCCATGAAAAAGTAGAGACAGAGTTACTGGTTCAAAAGCCAAATGTACGTACAGTGCAGGGGGACTTGGAAAGATAAATGAAACAGGGAAAAAATAAGCTACTTATCACAGCATAATCAGGTTTATTTAAAATAATAATTAAAAAAAAAAGTCATTTAAGGCTCATTTGGGGAAAAAGGGGAAATAATGATAATGGAACTTTAAAACTGCTTTAAAGTAATTCTGATTAAAACCTCTCCCAAAGCTACTTGTTGTACTGCTTGAACATTTATGAACTAAATAAAGAGATGTAGGGTTGTGGGGTTTTTTTAAAGGTGTTATTCATTACATTATTAATGTATTGAAAAAATATGAACAGGAACACCCATATATATATATATATATAGTAGAAATAGTCATTTATAGAAAATGCCTTATAAAGTACATTGCAGGTACACTGTACTCCTAATAAAATATTTTTTAATCAAGTGATTTTCTTGAGTGTTTTACATGAAAACAAATCCTAGTTTCTGTGGCAAACAGTACTATTTCCAGAAGTAGTTTGTTCTGAAACAGGCACACGTTAAATGGTGTGCTGAATACCTGATGCATGAGGGATGATAGGAGCATGAACAGGAGGAATCAGAGCCATGGCTTACGGGGTAGTGTGGCTGATGTTGGGAGCAGCACTATTTAAGGATGCTGAAGGTAGGAATATTTTCACTCACTTTATTTCCTAATTTGTCTTCATGAGAGTTCAAGCAGCTTGCTCCAGGTTTTTGGTTTTTTTTTTAAACTCTATTTAGTTTTATGTATTTCTAGAATCCATAAGATGGAAAATATGAACCGGGAGAATGTTTTGCCCTCTGCTATTATATGGTCTATTGAATGTTACAGCTCTTGATCTGCTTTTTCTTGGCTCAAAATCAAGTCACTAGAATTGCACTCCCAACTTTTTCTGGGTGGCAAAGAACCTGCAGAAAGTTGTTCCGTTTTAAGAGTTCTGTTTCAAAAATATGTATTTGGCTTAAATTTTCAAGTAATAAACCATCTCTCTCTCTCTCTGCCCTTGTTAAAGTGAAACTAGTGAGGGGCTTTAAGATTTTATGTATTGGTTCTTATTCGTTTGGTAAAAGGGTAACTTGGCAATTCAGATCATCAGACAGCGCCAAACCATCTACTGCTGCATAACCTCTGCAAAAGCCATCTGTATTCACAACAGTTCTCCATTTACACACCAAAGTATCTGCCTCTTCCACAGACCCAAGAGCAATGCTGATCGTTACCTCAGTATCTGTTACAGACAGCAGGCACACTTATCCGAATACAGTTTTCTTGCTCAGCATTGCCCAAGTCCTAAAATCAAGATCAGGCATTTAATAGATTCAGGGGTTTTATTAGTTTTCAATGTGAGCATTACAATTTATAATACAACATATTTAGTTTGACCTCCAGAATTTATCTAATTTAGTACATCATGGTATTAGTAAAAACAAGCCTAATAAGTGGGCTAAAACTTCCAACTAGCATCTTCACATCCTTCAACCAAGGCGAACTAGAATGTCAATCATTTTACAGACATTTAGGTAGTGTTTCCCAAAAACCAGCCCCAAATTAAACTAGGAAGCAGATACAATTTGAAGCAGGACAGATTTATTTGGTTGTTCCCCTCCCCCCAGCAGAATTTAATTAACAGCTATGGTTTTTGCCTCATTACAGTTTTGGAAATCTCAATTAAAAATCCTGGAGTCTGTTGGGATGAAGTCACGTAGGTGCCGCTCTGCTCACCAGTGCTGGCGGCTCTCTCCTTACCGGTAGCCGGGTCCAGGCTGGGTGTATCCCTGGGGGCCGAAGGGAGGCCGGCTGCGGGCATAGGGGTTGGCCCCGCAGGGCGGGGGGGTCATGGTGCTGCCGGGCGGAGGGGTGAAGCCGGGCCGCCCCTGGTAGGTGCCGGGCGCCGCCTGGGAGCCGCCGGGAGGGCCGCTGTAGGGGGCCGGCTGGGAGGCCTGCGTGGTGTAGGGCTGCGGGGGGTAGCTGCCCCCTGGGTACTGTGGCGGCTGCTGCGCCGGCAGCTGCTGCGGCGGCGGCGGCTGCTGCTGCCCGGGAAAGGCGGCGGCCGGGGCAGGGGCCGCCGGCTGGCTGTAGGCCGGGAACTGCTGGGCTTGCTGCGAGGGGGTTTGCTGCTGGCTGTAGCCTGCTGGAAAGGCAAAGAGCAAGGTGGGGTGAGAGAGAGCGAAGAGACGAGTGCGCTTGCAGAAATGCCTTTCTTTTTCGCTCGTTTACAGTGACAAACATGAAGCGATGCGGTAAGCACAGAGAAAGCGAACCGTGAACGAACTGCAAGTTTTCCTGCCTGTCACGCAAGCACGCTGCACTACTGCGGCAGCACAGTAACACTGAGAACAGCTGTTAAAAAGAGTTCTCCCACAAATGACAATAAATTAAGCAGTGACAAACAGTATTTTTCCATCATGTCGCGGGAAAAACAAACGAGTCGTCACTGGCAAATGAGGCAAAACGCAACCTTTTTCCCCCCAAATAAAAACTCAAAACTAAACTGTAACAAACCCATTATTAGGGTTTAATATACGTCATACCTTTGGTTTAATCATAGGTGTTTTCAGTTCTTTAGGGTTAAATATGAGAAAGTTGTGCAGAACAGAAGACTTAGTACAACACTTCAATTTAAACATAAAAAACTTGATTTTTCTGTATAAAACAGCTTCCAAAAGGAATTCCTCTTACTGAATTTTTAAATGACACAAAGTCCTTTTATGAAGAAAACACTACTTTTATCCATCATGAAACACACCTGCAGCTACTTGCAATGAAACCTCTCCAGTGACTGGAATCCTGTCAGCATTAAACACCAGACACACAAATTATTACAAGTGCACAGCCCTGAACAGAAAGAGTAAGGATTGAAGAATGCACTGGAGTAAACTCACCTTAGAACTGGGATCAAAATTTACTCATAAGACAAACCTCTGAAGGGTCCATTTTTACTATCATGAGTAAATAGCCACATTGTTGCCTAGTAGATCTACAAGAGTGGGAATGGATCCTGCTCTTGAGAAACATGGATTTCAAAGGAGACAATAGTCATGGGAAAAACAGCAAAACAAACAAACAAAAAAATCCTACAAGTCAAGGTCTTCAAAGGCAGCTGTCACTAGGTCCTCAAAAAAAAAAAAAAGTTTGCTTCTGAAAGATTAGGTTAATTGTAAAATAAGTTATAAGAAGCAGAGGAGCCCCAAATCAGTTTTGGTGATGCTTCATTCTTACTTGATGATGTTGATTAGAATGCAGTACTTGCATTGCTCTACAGCTTTCACAGGAACTTCTCCAGTAAAATAATGGATTAGATGGTAGGATATGAATAGAAAGAAGATGAAAACTCCTTTTTTTTTCCCCCCACTCAGTTTTTAAGCCTAAAGAAAGTCAGATAGACCCTTCTACTTCCAACAGGCTTGTTACTTCTTCTGAAATTAGACTTCAGAAAGTCTGTCACTCTCTTCTAATTACAAATGTGGGGGTGAGACATCTGCAGAGAACAAGATACCATTTAGAGACCCAAATCAACCAGCTCTCACACAGTGCACAGGAACAAGGGTTGAGGCACAAAACCTTCAGTTCCAAGTTTCCTAGGGATCTTATCCAAGGTAAACATGGAATTTCTTCATAAGCTCTGCAAGTGTTCTCATCTACATCAAAATTGATGCACTCCCTCTGTATATACTGCACACCAAAAAACCCCAGGCCTTACTCTCAGTCACTTAATAGTATGGGAGTCTTTTGTTTAGTTTAAGAAAGATTGTTTAAAACAAGAAATGATAAATGCTTTGTATCACTTTCTAAGCATATTAAGCAACTTGCAATTTGTTATGGAATCTGCTGTTACAGGTTCATCCCTGTACTTCAGCTAGATTATGATTCCTAGCACATTCCTATGCATTATTAGATGGCAGCTGCTTATAAAGTAAGTAACTCTTAAGTTCCAAAGTCAAGTTTCTTTTGGGTATAGACAAAAGCCAGATTTTCACACTTGACTGCACATAAACCACTAGCGCACTAAAATGTTCTGCTAAAAGTCTACTGGCACCTTTTCTTGATGTTATCAGCAAAATCAACAACTAAAAAAACCCCTATCACTGGAAAGTTTCTCTGAAATTACAGTATTTATAATAGCTAAGCATTTACTAAATTACATCTATGATCAGTGTACATGGAGACCATTCTAGATGCAAGAATTCGTGGCCATGTTTATACACTTCTGATATTTAAGGAAGCTGAATTGTGATTTTTAGTCACTCACTTGCTAGAATCCCCAGACTGCAGAAGTTAATCCTGAGGATCAGTCATACGTCAGGTGACTAATTTTGCCTACCTTTCTAACAATGCATTTTCCTGACTAATACTGAAATCTGCTTTTCATCCCAACCAAGTAGGATTGAGATAGCAGAACTCCAACTAGGTATTAAAAATACAGACAGTTACAGCGTTTTCTTGCTGGTAATTTTTGAATTGTGCTGGTTCCCATCAGAACCACAGGCACTCAGGCTGCTCAGCACCCTGTCCTGCCCTGCAGGCAACCAAAAGCTCACAGGGATGGGCACAGAAGGAGAGGTTCTACAGCTAAGTCACTGTTTGAGAGAGCTGCTTACCTGGATACTGCATACCATATTGTTGCTGAGGTTGAGCCTGTGGCTGCTGAGCAGGATAACCAGGCTGTTGGTACTGTTGATACATCTGACCTATGGATTAAAACCATATCAAGTTAGAAACCCAGTGCCCTAGCTATGCTAAAAACAGAGTGAGCAACATTCTAACAGTTCAAAAATCACAGAAACAAACCCTCTTAAAACAAAACAATCTGAACACAGTGAAGTCTGAATATGTGTTCCACCTAATTACCAACTGAAATCAAGCTACAGATTCTAGTTTCTGAACCATGCTGTTCTGAAGATTAAATGGTGTTTATATCTTATCTACCTATGCCAACAGAATAAATAGCTCTAATTTGGTGCATGAGGCTTACTATTTCACATTTTCAGAGGATGCCAGAAGGCATGTACCTTAACTAGTGCTATGCTGGTGGGTATCTTTAAACTTACTTAGATCTTTAAACATCTTGGTAACTGCTCCAGAATTTACACTATAAATTAAAGTACTTCCAAAGTTAAACATGTCCTCAGATTGTCTGCTTGCAATACTTTTGATACAGAAATGGTCTTAAAAACCTAAAATAAACAGAGTTGTACATAATTTATTCTGACCACATTTTCCAAATAAGCCATCCATCTCTTAATATCTACTTGCTGGTAAGCCAAGTTTTCTTAAGAGACACATGGGTATACACCCTAAAAGCAAAAAATAAGGCCATACATTCTTAAGCTTGCATATTCCAAATCAACACTGATTTTTCCTGAATTCACAGTTTCCAATTTCTTGTCAAGAAGAGGCAGAATATTTGTTTAGACTTAGCCTATGGGCCCTGTTTAGGCTCTATGCTTCTGCTGTTTTTCAATTTAGTAACAGGCACTGTCAAAGAACAAAACCAATTATCTGCCAAAACTAAAGCTTAGCTGAACTGGAGCAGACATGGAAACTTTACTATAATAAAGTGTTATTGTACCATTATTCATTCTGCAAAGATCAGCAGACCGTAAAAAATATAGTGTAAGCTGTATCTTCTGACCTGCACTAAGACAAAAGCAACTCGGCTCTGCTCCAAGTCATTCCAGACCCCTGTGTGCACAGCTTTAAAAGAACTCTATTTCTTCTTCTTACTTGCAGCTGAAAGCAACAGTATTTTACATTCACACTAAGGTGTTTGAAATACTTTATGTTGGTGCAGTCATTCAGAATATTATTTGGTATGCAGTTATTGTGGGATGAAGAGAATGCTAAATGCAAGGCTTGAGGAGAACGATCAAGCTAATAGGCTTAAATTAAGAATTAGAAACTCAGAGCGCATGTTTTCTGTTTCTTAACCTCATCTGTTATAGGAAAGTTATCAGAGAACAACCATGAGACTGCCTGTCTCCTGTATTTACCTACAGACTAACAGAGACCCACACTGGCACCTGCTGGAGACTCCAGGTAAAGTGATACGGAAAAAAAAGAAACCCCAAAAAAACCTTGGGGTTTTCTCCAAAGCTTTCTGAGAAAGCTGGCTGTCTTCATCAGGGTTAAAGTGTTAGGGAGGAGCAGTGCTGTTCCAGAAAACATTCTTAATTTACAGCCGTGAATGCAGTCAGGAATCCTATGGGTCCTTAAACACACAGAGTTTTTCCTCTCATTGCATTTTTACTCTGAAAGCAAGATGAGCTACAGCATCAGTGTCTGGTTTTGTACTTAGTGGTGCTTATTGCAGTCAAGGATCTGCCAGCATTTACCATTGTTCCTGTGCACTGAAATAGCCATTTTAGCTCGATTCAGAAAAAAAGACCAAATAGGTATATTCACAAAACAGTCTTTTCCCTAAAAGATCATGAAGTGCTTATGTGAATTAACTTTTACACCTGTTTCAGCAAAGACTGAAAATAGTGTCCACATCTGTACATAATTGGTTCTCATGTGTATTCAGTAGCTGGATTTTGTGGTACAAAAGCACAGGCATGCCACAAGAGACAGAAAAATACAGGTATATCTTTGCTGTATTGATTTAAATCAAAATAGCAAATGCTTAAAACTTTAGAAAGGGAGGCAACCCATTCATCAGTACTGGCATAAAGGTGAGGTGACTTGGTGAGTAATAACCAATTATAATCATTATAACATCATTTAGTGGCAAAGAATGACATTAAAAGTATTCCCTGATGTACCAGAATGATTCACAAATGACTGGCATCGCCATTTTACTTGTATCCTCAAAATACTGGAAAGGTGAGGGGGAAGCACAGCTTGACATGTTTTGGTATTGTTTTTTTTGGGGTTTTTTTAGAAGCAAATTAGTATTTTAAAACTAGTTTCTAACAAGAACATGCTCGGCACCAATGGTGCCACTTGTATGAGTGAGCCAGTCCTCTTGAAAATGTAACCATCAAAATGTATCCAAAGTTCTGGATGGGTCATGGCCCTGAACTGGTTCTCATCCCATCTGCAAGACAGCAGAATGGGACAACACAGGTTCCCAGATTACCACTGGGCCAAGGTGCTACCAAACAGTGAAATACAGACAGCTAACTCCTTATTTCAAAGCAAAGTCTTTGAACACTTTGAGGAAAAGCAACTTAGTTTAGGGGGAAAAACTCAGAGGTTGATAATCACACATATATTACTCAGCTTTGGTAAGAGACTGCTATTTACCACATGCATACAATGCACAGCATAAGCACTCCCACTAATATTTCTAATAAACTAAGTGCAATAATGTCGTCTGATCTCTTCCCAAGAACAGAACCATCCTATTTTATCCATAAAGTGACCAAAACACACACCACACTATACTTTCCTTGACCTGAGTTTAGAAAAATCTAAACATCTACTCTGATATACAAGCCTAGACAACTTCTTTCCCAAGAAAGATGAGTTTTGCTGAAACAAGCACTTTCACTTTCCTGGTGTTAGCAGCCTAGTGCTGCTAGTGCTTTTAAGTGTTTCACTTTGTTTCAGTTCTAGTTTAACACCATTTAAAGCCTCATACCTTATTGTATTCAAGTAAAAAGACTAAAATCACAAAATGTAAATTTAGTAGCTGAGAGAGTATTTTTTTGAATAAAAGTATTCTGGCTGCTGACAGAAGAACCTGAGGCACCTTCTTTCAAAGCTAACTTCCACATACAAACGCCAAAGAGTTATGCTCTACCTAAATACAAGTCACTCAACCAAAATGTTACAGATACCCTTCAGGCAAGACATTCCAAGTGGCTGTGGATACTGTGACCACCCTCAACAAAGCCTCTCCCATGTATCTCAACATCAGGTCAGTATTAACACTAACACAGAAACAACTTTATATTGTACTTCATAGTAGAAGTACCAAAGCAAGTACTTTCACACACAGTTCCATCCACAACTACATACCTCTAAAGGCTCACTGCTTTCAGATAAAGCTGCTGCTCCATCTGCTGTTTCTGTACTGAACAGCATGGGAGGAAAAGTTTTTCTCCCTACCAGCACAGATGAATTCTTAGTTTGGCATCAACTTTGGGTCTGCTAATTGGAAGCCATAGATACTGATCACTCAGATTCAAACATCATCATCCGCCTCTTACACTGTAGAAAAACATGCTGCTTACCTTCCACCTGACCAGTCTGTGGCTGTGTTCCAGGATATGGTGGCTGCTGTGCCTGAACACCAGGTGGGTGGGCTGCAGAAGAGGAGGAAGCGATGCTGTCTGGTGTTCCTGATCGCTCTTCTGCAGGGGCACTGGGTGGTCCTAGAGGAACAAGAACAAAATACAGTATGTGAAATGAACAGAGTTTGAATTTAAAAAAAAAAAAAAAAAAAAAAAAAGTAGTCCAATAAGAGACCATTCATTCCCTTGGAAAATTTTTAACATTTTTCCAGTTCTCCACAGATTTACATCTGAGTGTATCACCCCCAAGCTAAAACTAAATTTATTTGCATATCTAAACTCTCATTTGAAAATATTTTAAGGGGAATTTTTCCACCTGTCTCTAGGTCACTCAGATTTCATCCTACCAAGGAACCTCACCCATTTGTGGCATAAACTTCTCCATGACATGTTTTTTCCACAGCTTCAACCGTTAACCTTGCACACATGTGCTAAAGACTGGCTACAGTTGGACAGAACATGCACCTACGTAGCTATGCTATCTGATCTGTTGCAAAGTCTGTGTGAAACTATTCAAATGCACTTGTGTTTTACTGTGGCCTGTATTGTCCAAGACAACAAAGTGTTCTATCAGTAGTCATATGGCATATGAACAGAAAACCTCCAAGGCAGGTGTTAAAAACACATTTCCAGACAGAATATGGCAGGCTTCACTCTGAAAGCAATTGTCTGCTTTGGTAATCCTGAAAATAATCCACAAAGAAAGCATGGAAACAGAGAATTCAGGTTTTTCTCTACATTAGTGAGAAATTCTGAAATATACACTACAGTTAAACGCAAAATATTTTGTTAGAAACAAGGGAGCTTAAACCTGGATCTTTCTAGCTCTTAGCTATATGAATACTACCTATGAGACACTACTTTCAAATACATGCTTAAAGTTAAGCACAAGTATTAGAATTGCTGCAAATTCACTTTCAATTTTAAGAGTATTATACTTACACAATATAAACATGCATCCAACAAGCCCTTAATTTTTATATGTGTTTACGTGTTATCCATACTAGGGGGAAAATGAACCAAATCTTCCTACTTCTGGTTTTGCTTTTATATACATAGTGGCAGGATTATAGCTTTAGAAATAGGATTTCTTATGTCCCGCTTATATGGTCCTCCCTGAAGTTCTCTGTATATTCAAAGCAAGGTCAACTCAGTTCAGTCTATCAGAAGAATTATGGAGACACATAAACCACTGAAGTATCACTGATGCTATCATCAGAGCATTAACTGACACTGATGCTTTGTACCAAAACACAAGACCACTCCTTCAAAAATTAGCTCAAATTTTCTGCTAGCTGTACTTCATACTCTGTTACTTCATTGTTCAGAGATAGCCCATTGTAAGTTTTCAAGCACCATCAAACCTTCATCTGGTTTGTGAAATAACCATGGTGTGACAATACCCAAACTGTGCCATGGAGGGAGAGATATCACTCAATAGGCCTGATCCACAGACCAGTACCCCAAGCTAAAGGCAACCACTCTGTCTGCAGGTACAACTTTGGATCCTGCACAGCTTCAATAACACAGTATATTCTTTTCCTCCACACTTTTGCAAAGGCAGCTGTACTGTCAAAACAAGCTCCAGCTGCTATTATTTTGCAACAGAGCAAAGGTGGGGTCATAAAAACCACTCTGACACAAACTGCAGAAGCACAAGCCAATAACATGAACTGCAAGACTTAGGGTTTCTAAGGCAGAGCAGTGGATACTGTTTTTCTATCACTGGCAGATACCAATTAATCTACACAATAGCTTTAAATAATTAAAATTTAAAATTTTAAGCTATTTCCTACTCCAAGCTAAAACACAATGCTAAAACCAACAGCAGCATTTTAGCATTTTGTATACAAAAGTTAGCAAGCATAGTTACAACTTCGTAACATATCATTTCAGAATTCTGAAAAGAACTTGCAAACACAGAACACAGCTTAATATATCCAAATACAAATGCATTGTTACAAATTAAGATTCGAGTCACTGATTAAGAATAGGTTTTGCTTTCCTTTTCACAAGACATATTCTTACCTGACACCTGATCATCTGTCAATCCAAACGCTGACATGACGTTCTTGCTGATTTCATCCTGGTTTTTTAGCGGATCGAATGCAGACATGCTTGCTGCTATAACTTGAGTAGATGGCTTAACATTAGAGTCAGCAGCAGCAGGCTTTTCTTCCCTACCATCTACAGCATCTACAAAACAAAATGCCCAGTTTTTAATTCCTGAGAACTGAAGCACCATCATACATATATATTGTACTACAGCAACTTTAAAATTGCACAGTTGGAGGAGGTCTTAATGTGTTAACTACTGAAACACCTACATTAGGATAATGGTGATGAGTATGATGAATATGAAACTGATGAATCATAAAGCTTAGATTTCATTGCACAGCTACTTAAAGATACAGTGATTCTGTGGACTGTCTTAAAGGTAAAAAGCTCCTGTTTCAGACAAATTGTTCTGGTATTACCTGACTACAGAGAATTCAAACTTAAGGAAAGTTGGAGGACAGGTTCCAATTTATTATGTGGTTTTACTAACTGCAGTTTTTGTTTCGTTATACCTCTTTCCTCCCAGAATTCTTCCTAAGCTAATAGGTCAAATTCATCTCTTTGAAGTTATGCATGTAACACTGAATCATTCAGAAACCCCTTACCTAGTAGTGTACTACATTTACTCTGAAAAATAAACAAGTGCAGGTAGGGTTTAGACTGGCTAGTTTTGTTTTACACTCTAAGATCATCACCCTAAATTCCTTCCAAATGGTTTATAACCAGAATCTGCTATTCCACTGAAATTAGTAATTGCATATATTGCAAACAGGGTATGGGATTTTTTAAACAACACAACCAATAAAATCTCAAAGTGTACAATACAAAAGCAGCATTTTCTAGAAGAAAGGAGAAAATGGGGAAACAAAAAAAAAAAAGAAAAAATTTTAAAAAAAAGGCTGGAGTTCTTGGTTTGCCTCTTTACTTGTAACACTGTACTCCATGACTTAGTTGTTATTTTCTGCATCCAGCTTAAACAAAATCTGTAGTTAAGCACACGTATGTATAGTTTTTACAGTACAACAGCCCTAAGCTATGAGACTGATACCTGAAAACTGGAAGAATAAGACTTTCTTCCCTGTTTTGCCCTCCCCCAATAATCCTTTCCCACCCCTACCTGCACCCTTGTGCTGCTTACCCCGAGACAGCCCTGATGCTGGTCTGAGCTCAAAATGTGTGGGTTCAATTTCCTAACCTGGCAAAAAAAGTGGATATAATTTTTGCTAAATTCACTTTTTACCATTTTAGTGAATCAAACTTGCTTAGCAACAGGATAAGGTAAGCACCAGAGCTAGCCCAAAGTAAGCAGTGGGAGTGCTCAGCTGGGAGCAAGAACTCTTCAGCAACAACAAACTATTAATTCAGCTGAAAGCCCTCTCAAAATGTTGTTGTGACTCACAAGTGTTAGTGACAGCATTTTCATACATTGCAACAAAAACTGAGAATTAAGTTTTATATCCAAGTTAACTTAGTGCTTTGCTCCAG
The DNA here is from genome assembly GCA_025345505.1 of Todiramphus chloris collaris. Classification (NCBI taxonomy): domain Eukaryota; kingdom Metazoa; phylum Chordata; class Aves; order Coraciiformes; family Alcedinidae; genus Todiramphus; species Todiramphus chloris. The sequence goes on from JANVCC010000017.1 coordinate 32,179,162, forward strand.
ATAATTTGAATAAAAATTCTGCCTCTGAAATAACTAAAGCATTAAAAATTAAGTTCTGAACCATCAAGCAACAAGTAAGAATGATCACAACCAATATTCAAGCCTCCATTTTTCACTTTGTTAAACAGCACACAACTCTGCAAATCAAACCAAACAATTCTTTGCCAGGCTGCCTACCACTTTCAGGCAGATTAGTGGAAAGCCCTGGTTCAGCTGGTGGCTCTAAACAATCCAGCAAGCGATTGACTTTATTGCGAAGTTCTATCAGCTCTCGACGCAGGTATTTCACCTGATTAGATTCTAGGGGTCTTGGTTGTCCATTCACTGCAAAACAGCAAGTAGATAAATTTAAGACTGTAGGAACATTTTGATATCCAGTTTAAAACTGAAAAAGAAATTCCCAGCTTTTACTCGTTTGTAGCATCATCATGCTCTGTGGAATTCACAGTGACAAAGTTTAGTCAACACAGACTAAACTCATTCTAGAGCTTACTGTTCCTTTAGGATAAATGTTAAAATCTACACAACATAAAGCAATTAATGTTAGTTTTTATCAGTGTACTGGTAACACTGCAAGATAATCGTTATCTTAAATTTCTCATGCACCTGTGAAGAAAACCCCCACAAATGCTAGAGTGAAACATGAAAACTAACATCAAGAAAAAAACCACTGACCACATATGTATGTATGCCAAATACTTTAAGCCATCTTATAAAAAAGAAATGGTTTCCATTTCCGTAAGTTCAGACATCACATGAAACATCAAGAGAGAAAATAGATAACAGTTATTTTAAAATACTGGAATAATACATGATTTTGTTCTTCTCAGGTGACAAACTGAAAGTTTTTAGTATCTTCCAGTGAAGCGCACTGCCTGAATTTTAATATACATTATTTAAAAACAAAACAAACAAACAACAAAAAAAACGCACAAACCGACAAACAATCTTCTGTACTTACCAAACAATGTCAGCTTTAGTATCCTACTGCATTGAATTGCAAAGGAAAGATCTGAGCTATCAAAAATTGTTATAAGATCTCCATCTGAAAAGAACATGAAAACAAGTTACATTAAAAGCAAAGCCTGTTAACTACTGAACTTCACACTAGGGCAGAAGTGTTATGTCATCACTCAAAAATAACTTTCCTTATTTGACTCTGAAGTTACTCGGAAAAAAGTTTATTATTTTAGTGCAAGAGTCAGTGTGCAGGGAAATCATACACAAAAGGTAAGACAGAAGCACAACTGGATCCAAAAGGGAGTCAGAAATATTAGCCCTTTGAAAGTTACACGTAGCTTATCATTCTTTTATGTTTACATACAGGGTGAAACCTTACAACCAAGAGTTCACAAAGTTCAACACCACACAGAATGATGCTGCCAGTTAAAGTTATGTGCCTATTCCAAGTGGTTCCACAACTGTGTTGTTCATGAACGGACAGGAAATTCAAGATAGATGGCACAAGCCAGTCCCAATTGAATTTTCAAAAAACAAAACACATACATTAAGATGGGAAAATTAAGTGATTAGAACGTTTTCTTAGGTTATATTCAGAACAACGAGGTGCAATACTGATTTTCAACAAGGGAATGATGATAAAGTTCCCATGTAAAAGTGAATAGTAAAAAATACCAGCCTTAACACACAAATAGGAATGAAAACACAAAGAGGTCACAGTAGTCAGAAGAAAACTTTTCTCTCAAACCAATAATTTCACATGAAGTGTCAACTCTTAGCCATTTATTTTTGTGTGCCAGATTTTAGAGGAACGCACCCTAATGAATTTGCACATTGCCATCAGTCACAGAAACTATACTAGAACTGCAAGGGATCCTTCATTCTTAAGATACAAAAGGGCTAAGCATAAAACACTGAGCACCTTTAATTCTGTTAACAAGAGGAACCTGGTAGCTCTTTTGGGCAAGTCTCACTTTCCAATTTTTAACCCAAGTCAAGACAATCCACAGCATCTTTGCTTACTCAACAATGTCACAGATAAACCAAGCCTAGACTCTTTGGCAGAACAGACTTTTTGCTGTTTTAACATATTCAATAGGTTATTAACAGATTAAATGAACACAAAGTAGATTGTGCAAAGGAAGAGAGTATGGAATGAGTTAACAGCAAAAGGAATTTACTGGCAGAGGGAACGAGAAGGGATAGCAGGACCACTTCTTTCCAGAACTGGTTGATGATCAGGAACCAAGATGACACTATCTAGTGATGCTTCACCTTCAGAAGCAACAGCATTAGACAAACACCACACAGCTTGGAACAAAGCTGATTCCAGGCACCAATGTTCCTCCCTAAAACACTGTTACAAGGAAGCTCTGTGGACAGATATAGAAGCATGCTTTTAATTAGAGATTACTGCCTAGAAATTCTGGCCTATTCTTCATGCAGTGGTGAAAAAGTTCCAACTGTAAATTTATAGTTAAAATTTTCAGGTAAATTAATGCTTCAGTACAAACAGTCATAAAATGCATGACTGCAAGTTGAAAAAAGCTCAACATTCTAAGATCTACATATTCTCATTTTGTCATACCTGACTACAAGTATCAACTCTACAATGGAAGGTTTTCTTACTATAATACTATTAATAACACCTAATAATGCCTGGCAGACTTCAAAGAAGTTGCTTCCTAATAAAGTCAGCAAGAAATCTCACAAACTGTTGACATACAATAATTTTCAAGTTTTCTTATAAGAAATACTGTTGTCTCCGAACAGTCATGGATTCACTGAGTAGACTGGAAAGTCTCCAAGAATGGAGGCTTCAAAACCTCACTAGGCAACCTGCTCCAGTGACACACCACCCTCCTGGCCAAAAGTCACACTCAACCTCTCAAACTGCAGTTTATGACTGCTACCTTCTGGTGCTACTGAAAACAGTTCAGATTCAATGGTCTTTGCAACTACCACTCAACTGGAAGCTGCTACTAGCTCTGCCCTCAGCCTCCTCTTCAGCACAGCAAACAGCAGACCACCCGCTCTAGGCCCTTCATTGTGGGTGCTGAAAAGCTGCTATCAGAGGGATTTTCTCAGGTTCTCACAACATTTGGTGAGAATCCTGCCTTTCTCATGCATGTTATGAAAAACAGTAGGATGGTTTTTGTAAGCTGGACCAACACCTGGTGTTTTGCTAAGTTCTGTTTATGGTACATTGGAAAAATATTTTGAAATGGGTGTTGTAGGACTTGTTGTCTATTAATATACATAGTTTACATGGATAGAAGTCACCCAAGAGGATCTAGATTATTGCATCTTATTCTCTCTCACCTATTTTGACATTTATGTTGAAGACATTAAGAATAATGATTGAAGTTTCTATTTTAAATTGCTAGCAGAAAAAAAAGGCTGAAGAGCACTAAGTACAGAATCTTATTAGATGCATAAAGTCAGCTCTATGATTCTTACTTACAGCCACCAAGCTCTTGCCCAAGTAGAGCATATGCTAGGATTCATAAGGTATATGTCAAGCCATACAAAATTCTGATAATTTAAGTACATTAAATTTATCAAATAAACTTTTCATTTTAAAGGAATGTCAATGACACTTAATTCCTGTTATGATATAGATAGGAATATACAATGTTAATTATTGAAAAGTATAATAAACTTTCCTTTATTTTCTCTACTCATCTTGTTATTCCAAGAACTTTCTCATTTTTACAAGGGACGTAGCTTTCACTCTCTACAATTTTCCCATTTACCTTAAGTATTATATTATATTTTATATATTATATATATTATATATATTATATAGTATAGCTATTATATAGTAATATATAATATATAATAGCTATTATATAGTATATATTATACCAATTATATTTTTTATCTTTAGTATAAAGTAGTGACTCCCTTAACTTAACAATGGACCAGAAAGTATTTTATTAATTCTGCATCATCACAATGTATTTCAATTTTAATGACATTAGAAATATGCAATTATAAATGTTTAAAATTTTAGAAACCTGCCTCATCATCCTGGGCCCCGACAGCTATGCTTCCTCATCTGCTAGCTTTATCTACCCTTTTAATTGATTTTTTTTTTTAGTTTGGAGAAAACAAACAAAACCACCAAAAATGTAGTTCTCCTTCACTTTGATAAATTTGGCAAAGGTAGAGACATTACTGACCAGCACACCACCTTTATTACATGCAGTATAAGTTAATAACTCATTGTCTCTGACACAAAGACATCAACTTTTACTGCAAGGCAATGAAGAACAAGAACAAAAAGGCCAATCTCACATTAGGCCCTCTAGTTTTAAATTCAAGCCTAACCTTAAAAAAACCAAAACAACATGTATCTATTACTGTCTCCATAAGGACTATAGCATATGCAATTCAATAACATGATGTGCTTAAGATGCAAGTTGACCCTTTGATTCATGTAAATTCTGCTGGCAGTCTTCTTTGGTTTGTTTGGTCTTTTTCTGCAGACACGGGGTTTTACTACACATTCAAGAACCTCATGCGGGACTTGAAAATTATTTCACACCCAGTAAAGCAATTTCCTTGGTTCTGAAGTTTGACAGATGCCCAGCTTGAATATAAAACCCAACTCCACAAGACAGTAATCAAACTAAAACTTCTTTTCCCTAATAAAAGCAACTTTATATATATGAATAAATACATAATTCTAATTCTAACTAAGTATAACTTGGGAATATGCTTCTGACTTAGTCCACAAATCTAGAGACAGAAGGACTGGGATTCAAAGTTTCCTAGCCTCTTTTATTAAGCATACAAGCTTGTAAAAACCAAAATGTGTTAAAGGATCACGACAGTTTGATGAAGACACAAAGCCACAGTATTTTGCAGAGATCTTCAGCAGAAAATCCCATATCTGGGCCCAAAGATCACTAGCTTCACACATTACAGGAAAAAGAAAAAGGTCAAGAGATATTCTTCTTAAGACATTCTTCTTAACGCTCAAACAAGGTGCATGTGAATTCAGAGAAGACCCAGACAGAGACTGAAGTAGTAGTGGAAATGCTTAGACCAACTTAGGATACATCCTCAAAACAGATTAAGACAAGCATTCCTCCAGGTCTGGAGTGACAGTTAACAAAAAAGGAATAGGTAAAATGTATATATTTCAATGCATCTAATGACTGAAATAGATTTAAAGAATCTTAATTTAGTTGAAACGAAAAATCAAGAACACCCTGATCCTCACACAGCAATGAAACTGAAGCCTATTCTGTTAACTTCTTCCTTAATCGCCTGCAACTTCCTCTGATTAACAACATTTAAACATTCTTTGTTGCAATGATCAGCTAGGACAATGTATACTGATATTTCACATCACAGTGGAGAAGCAGCACATTCTGAGACAAATAAAGTTAAAATTAAAGAGTAGCAGATCTCTACTCTATGAAAGACAACCACAGAATGAAACCATAATTACAGTCTCCATCGTACACCATTATCTTCTTCAAAACAAGACAGAGATAGAAGCATACACAAAACCAGAAAACTATACTTAAAAAACAGGTAAAAATGAAAAAAGGGACTAGGAGTTTCAACCTAATAAAAGAGCATCCATCAGTTTCTTTTCTCATTCCAGAAAGAAAAAAGAAATCTATTATGTAATGAGGAAAAACAAAACCATTGCAAATCTACTGAGCTCTCTTGCACTAAAGAACCAAAATATTACCCCTTCGTTGTGTATCAATTTTGGTAAGAACCATCTCTTAAAAGCTTCATGAATCTGAAAAACATTATCTCAAGGTCATTCAAAGTGAAATTTTACTGCCTAGATACACGAATAAAAATTATCTGACATTTCAGGTACCATAGATAGTGATAAAATTTCCAAGCACTATTAAGAAAACTGAACCTGAATGGTTGAGTAATACAGCTTTTTTACATCAGCATAATTATCACAGTCTTTGCTCTGACTAAGACTTCGAATTTCATCACTTCATTATGAGTTTTGTTTTATGAATACCAGCTCCCTGTTCCAACTTAAGTGACTTATCCATGCCGCACACTGACAGTCAAAAAGGAAAAACCCTTCAAACCACAACTCCTTTTTCTATGCATCTCATCAAGGCCCTTTTCATTCTGTGGAAACCATTCTTCCTGAAGGTTGTGTCTGTTCATCATTAATGGCAGATACTTTCTTTGAAACAAGGAATGTCCAAGAGCTTCAAACAGTCACACATGGGAAAGATCACTTTTAATGAGTATTTTAGCTTAAATTAAAAGTTTCTTCTGGTCTTCACTGATAGAGGAAAACAATCAAGAATTACTACTACATAAATCTATTTTTCAGTCTTGTAAGAGCTTGCGTTAAGGCATGTTTATCACTCCACACATTCAAACCCATTTCATCACTGAAAACACAAAAAAAAAATGGTTAAGTGGACAGAAGAGAAACCTATAACAGCATCAGTTTCCTGCAGCAGCAAAAAATGAACTTTCAAATTGCTGATATTTCAGGAAAACTGAAGAAAATACTATGTTAAAACAGCATAACCACAAGAGATACAGCTTCTATTGTCTGACTCCAGCGATTTCACAAGAAATCAGTTCAAATTGTCCAAATTCATTGGCACAGACGATGAATTCAGACAATTTTAAAGAGGTAAATTTCAGAGTTTCTATCCATAGGTAAATCATATCAGAATAACAGTAGTAATTAAACCTCAACAATAGTAATTAAGCCTTACCTTCATCTTTGTATTTTATTGTGACTTCATCATTGCTCAGAAGTTTTCCTCTAAAAACCCTTTGCATCATAAGCACCAATTCATCATAGGTGATATCTTCATTATGAATAGGAATTCTCCTAATATCTTCCCCAAGCTGAGCTTTGATGATCAGCTTCCCACTTAAGTCCAGCTGCCCATTCATCGTGGATTCCTTATCGCCTGCAGACCTGTTAACAACAAAATATCAAAAACATTTAGAAAACTAAACTGTTATTTATTTACATTTATATGATGACAGTTCCGAATAAGCTGTTCATTTCATGAACAAGCAAGAGCTAAACATTGGTTTTATTATATGCATGATCAGAACACATTGAGGGTTCCTCTCCAGAAAGGATGATAGATTTTTTTTCCTCCTTTTATTAAATTTTGACCGAGAAGTTTTAACCAAGATTTTAGATTTTTAAAAAGCTGCTCAACAGACCACAAATTACCTACTCATTAGGATTGACAAAAATTTGTTATTTAGTTTACATGGTAAGAACAGTCAGTTATTCTCAGTGCTTTAAGAGAGGTGAGCAACTGCTCCAATTTAAAAGCAAGTGCAACAAAGTCATCTTGCATCCAAGCAGCACACAGCACGTACTCCAGAGTAGTATCTATCACTTATACAAGACAACTTAAAAATCTTAACTTTGTATGAGGCATCTCTTGTTAAAAAACAGAAAGGCCCTATGTTTAAAAGGAAAACAGAAACTACAGAGAAGTTACTAAGCAGAGGAATGAAAAAAATATCTAGATAGCTAGTCACATGTACCCTTGTTTCTTCATTGTTTTGGACAGGACCAAACCAGTAGATCTGGAATAAGGAGCAATTAAAGAGGTAATTACCTTAACATCTGAAGTACAAATACTGGAGATCTTAAAAGCAGGCAGCCCTAATGTATCAAAAATTGACATTCCCAAAGTCACATGCAGGCAAGCACATTGCTCACTCTCTTGTGCAAAAAAGAATTCTTGGTAGAGATATGCAGGTTATTTCTCCCTTACCTTTAAGGATGTTATAACACAATGCCTTATGAGAAAACTGAATTTTGCTTTGGTCAGCCTATTTTTAAAATACTGCATTGAAAATTACTTCTTTTCATTCTCATTAGAAAAACAAGACACTCAGATAAAGCCTCTAATACATACCTTGACACATCTATACATCTTTAACCCTACTGTTTCAATGGCAATGCTTTGCATTAAAAATTATGATGCTATCTCTAGATTCCAAAACAGTTTCTGGGTGGGTTTGGTTTTTTTTCCTAATTATCTTAACATAAAGCAAACATTTCACGCAAATCCCATTGTTTAGTTCAATGACACAGAAAAAGAGACAAGCAACAATTGAACAAAACTCATTCTCCTAATCAGACAGAACAGGGGGTAGATGGATACAGTCTAACTGCAGAGAAAAGGGGCTTGCAATTAACACAGATTGTTGCTGAGAGATTGTGATGAAACACTGAAGTTATAATATCACTTATGCTCACTAATACATTATGCCTGTTCTGTAAACTAGGAGTTTTGACTGCAGGCACATCAACTATTTAACACTAAGTTGGCTGTAAAAACATAGGGTTTTGAAAAGTTGTTTGTTTGGGTTTTTTGGATGGTTCTTTTTGTTTTGTTTTCTATTTAAAGCATTAAAAAATAAAACAGCATCCATACAGAGGTTTTCTTTCACCTGCTTTCCAAAAATATACATTACCCTGTCTTACTGCTGCTGGATTATTGGACAGATTTCCCACCTCACTTCAGGCCACAGTTAGGATAAGCCGCCATGCACTACTAGTGTCAGAACACAGGAAGCTGCATCAGGAAAAAAAACAAACACTTCACATAAATCTTTCACTTTAGAATATCTTAGTGATTGTATGCAATAAAAAAAGTCACTGTCTTATCCATAATGTAACAACCAGATTTACACTTTTAAGTATTATCGTTTGAAGTTCAACTAAAAAACAGATCTTGAACAAGAGTTTCAATTTCATAATGGAAGAAGTTTACTTTTTCCAAATTTTGTAACTGCATGTAGAAATTACTGACAGTAATGTTTACTTTGTCCAGGACAATGATCTTCCCCCAACAGTGTCAAAATGTTCATTTGCATGACCTCCATCTTAAAACCCCATGTTAAGCTAAAGAAAATAAACTTTCACTGATTTAGCAGTAGAAAAACCATTTCTCATCTTAAGGGTGAAGTCTCTGTGGCATTAAGTAGTGTGTCTTCAAGGACAAACTGCACAGGATTAGGAGAGACTACCAAAAGCAAAGATACAGTAATGCCAATTTCCTCACAGGAAGAGCCACCAACTGGGCAAGAAGGAAATACAGTCATAAATATACAACCACAAAATATCATCTGCCCTCAATTCAGATTAAGATTATGCTTTTTCTGCTAGAAAGCCCATGTGATGAGCTGTGTGACATTTATGCAGTCCATGTATTTATTACACAAGTGTTTAATGCCCACAGCTACATGCCAATGATTTAGTATAGAAACCAGTCCCAGGATTAACTTAACTGCACTCCTTCCCACCTGACAAGCATACCCTACCTGCACTATTCTCCTTGTTTTTCTCTCACACACGGTTAATCTCAAACATTCATGACCTGATTTTAAAATGATACGTTGCTAACCAGAATGAAAAAGTAAGTTCTTCTCATCCACACAAAATTGGGCTTCCCAGATCTCCTCTTTCAACTCAACTGGAAATAAACTGTCATGGACAGGCACAAGACATAGAAGACAGAAGCAGAGAGCAAACACACCCCAAAGAATGAGCAAAGCCCCTCTCGCAGAGGCTGGCAGCTGCTCCCCTCATCCTGAGTATTAAATATTCACCTTTAAAAAGGGCTGTCCTTGATCCTGACAGGAAGAGGGCAAGACCGTTGTGACATACTAAGCAGGTCAACAGGAAGAGACTACTTTTCTGACTCCTCACTCACACTTTATGAAATGAGTTAGGCATGAAGATGGTGCCCCTTTCACCCCAATCTTACTACAGATTCTGGTAAGATTTACTGCAATGTACAAATACGGGATACAGATAATGAATCTTACAGGGAGTTAACTTACAAGAGTTCATTTAGCTGCCATCTCATGTTGTTTAAACATTAGAGATGGGCACTGTTTTTTGCTTCTTTGGCCTTACAAGTAAGCTACTTAGAAACCTCATCACATACGTTCTAAAAATACACATTTTTGGTGGACACGCCTGAGTTCCTGAGGCCTTTCAACAGACTGAATGCATCATTTGTGTATCTGTGCAAGGAAACCAGTTACTATAACATACTTACAGAATTAAAATGTCTTAGTTACCAACATCACTCACAGAAATCCTCTGTGTGTCTATCAGCAATTATGAAAAGGTAACAGGAAAGCATTTAAATGCACTTTTTTTGGTCCAGATGTTCTCCATTCTGCTTGAAAGTGTCCCAGCTTTAAGAGACAGATTCTAAACACTGCAACTGCTTATAACTGTTACAGAAAACTATGTGAAATGTTCTCATTACTTAATTACATAGCATTCAAGCTTTAGCTTTTCTTCTCTCACAGTGACATAACTGAATGGATGACTCACTTAAGATTTTTTCAGAGAAAACATCCAGAATGCACACTAATGAGATTTTTAACAGAACCAATCAAACTATCTACTTTCTTGAGGGAAAAAAAATACCCCACAAACCAAACCAACCAACCAAACAAAACATTATCTTCCTATTTAAGAAAAACTAATTTTCATTAGAATCACACTGGCATCTTTCTAACCTTCCTGGCATACCACGTGCATTTTGGAGGTCCATATTTTCCCCTCCCCTTTTGGCTCGCTTGCTATTTACATCACGCACCAATCTAAATAGTGCATGTGAACAGTGACTGTCCAATATAAGTCAGTCCACTTCAGGACCCCTCCTAAAGCCATGACATCATAACTATGGTGGATTTCATTACTCTTCTTCACATCGCAGCAGAGACAAACAGCCCTGATTAAGCAAGGGGGGGAAAAAAAAAGACACTCCTGCCTCACCTTTTCCTCTGTCAAAACAGGGACAGGAACAACAGGGTGAAGCATACAGAAAAAGGGCCAAGCAGCACTGCCTCCCAAACACCACTCGACTGAGCCATGAGTTTTCCCAAGAGAGCTGGGAGATGAAGAGGGGAACAGAAAGGAGAAGAGCTCGTTTCGGTTTTCTCCAGTTCGATACGGGCGGGCAGGCCGAGCCCAATGGGAAGCAGAAATCAGAGCCATTCCCTACCGGTAAATGAAGAGTCTGAGGCTCCTCTGGCTCCCAAGGGGAAAGAAGGTCGGTGAGCGGAGAGAGGGAGAGAGGGAGAGAGAGAGAGACGGCAGGAGGGGAGGCCTCTGCTCGCCCCCACCCCCGAGCCGCAGGGGAAAAGCGGTTTCAGCCTCTCTCAGGCGCGCCCGGGGAGACGCGAGGGGTCTCCCAGGCTCTCCGCCAAGGGCCGCGTCGCCCCTGGAACCAGGGAAAGGAGGGGAAGGGAAAGAGCCCAGCCCCAACCCGCAACCACCCCTCCCGCCGCCTTCACACACGCGGCAACGGCTTCCCCAGCAGCCCGAGGAGGGGCTGCCGAGAAGCCCTGCTCTCTTACCCTGGCTCCTGCGCGGTCCCGCTGGTGGAAGCCCCCCCGGCCCGGTCCAGGTCCAGATGGAGCTCCGAGCCCGGGCACGGCCGCCGTTGCCACCGCCGCCCGTACGTGGCAGGCGAGAGAAAGGGCCGGAGCAACGGCTGCAACTACCGGGCCTGCGTGAGCCGCCCGCATGCGCAGTCCCGCGGCCAGCGCCACAGCGCGCATGCTCCGCCCGGGGGACGTGGCCGCGTCAGCGGGCGGTGACCCGCCCTCGCGCTGCTGGCGCCACCGCCGTCGGTGGCGGGCGTGGCGCCGCGTTGGCGCCCCAGCCCCGACCGCCTCCCGTGCTGGCCGTTACCTCTCCTCCAATGCTGCCCCGAGAGGGGTGGGGTTTAGCCGCTGCTCAGCGCACAGCCAGGCTTGCGGGGGGAAAGCTTTTCAGTTTCTTGTCCCACGGTGCCCCAGTCAGTCGTGTGGCTGGTGCGTACCCCTGAGGTAAGGGCAGTGCCCTATCTCCAGGTGACACGTCCCGCCGCTGCCGGAACGTGGCCGAAACCACGCTGAGCGATGGTTCAGACAAGAGTACTGTAGCAGAGGATTTGTTGCCAGCTGCCTGCTTCGAGACGGGCGATGCTGGGCTGAAAAACCGACCATACAGTTCCACTGTACTTGTTAAACGCCGCCACCCTCACACAGAGAGCATGCTCGTCCTCCAATAGATGCTGGCTTGGTAGGACTTCTTCCAAGTCGGCTATGCCTTTGCCCTCCTGCCTTGCATTCGGGGCTTTTCCACCTAAGAGATAAAACATGAATCTGAGGCCGAGTTGTCTCTTATTAAAGTTGCAAGAATGAACTCCTAACAGTGCCTCTCTGAGCTGCTGGAACTTCTGAAATTGTAGGATGTTTGACATTTCTGCTGTCTGTCTTCATTTCTAAGTCAAGACACATATGCTAGTACATATGACAGAATTACCTATGCAGATCTATCTAAAGCATAACTGTAGTTACTTCCTGCAGTTAGAGATGCCTCTGAAAAGACAGCTTTTTCTTTTAGTGTCTCAAAAAGCAAGGCTTCAAAATGATGGTTGTGACAAGAAAAAAAAAAAGTCATAGGAGTTTGTTTTTTGTAGTATTTGTTTTTGCTTGGAGCTTTGTCTCCTCTTAAAAGAGTGTAGTGACAAGTCTGACTAGCAGGTGTTTGTTACACTGAGATGGAGTTTCTTTACTGAATGAGCAGTCAGGCACTGGAACGGGCTGCCCAGGAAGCTGGCAGAGTCACCATCCCTGGAGGCGTGCAAAAACCATGTAGATGAGGAACTTCAGAATATGCTCTAGTGGAACAGTGAGGTGGGCTCATTTGTTTTTGTTTGGGTTTTGTTGTTGAGGATGATCACGGATGCAGTGATCTTTGAGGTATTTTTCAACTGACAATTCTGTGATTCTGTGAAAAAAAGCTGCTGATGATAGATGTTTTTCATTCTAAATGGTTTTGAGCAGAACAAAAGAGTGTGCTTCAGGAGACTTCTTTGACAGGTATATGTATTTGAAAATATTTAGAAATAATTTGGGCATTTTCAACAACAACAAAAAAAAAATAAAGACATCTCTTCACTTTTAAAAATACAGAAAAGAGATCTGAAAACCAGGACTTTTCCATCCATTACACTCTCTTCCGCTCATGTTCCATACCTTTGTACTGATGATTCAGTCCTCCAATCCATTTCTTTATCAATGCAGTGTTTTCAAAGTGTTAACAAAAAGAAACTTCACGATCCTTAAAGCCTACGTATCTCAAAGAATACCAAAGTTCACTGCATTATTGAGATCAATATATTCCACGTGTAGATAAGAGGTGAACTATTGTTCCTCTAACAATTAAGCATATAACCTGAAAAAGGTAATTTTACTTTGTTCCATTTTTTAAATGGATGAAAATAAAAAGCCATAAAATGTATAATTTTCTGCAGCTTTTTATGCTGAAAATGTTTTGTTAGGTGAGACACGCTCAGTGTTGGCTGTAACAGAATTTTATTGACAATACGTTTAATTTAATTATCAAAATGTCAACAGTTTTCCAATTCAATACTTCAAATTCCTATTGTGTTTTTTGCCTTTTTTTTTTGTTTGTTTTTTTCCTATAATATCAAGAAAATATCCATTAGTTTTTTAAAAAGCTGTGTTCAAACTTAAATAGTGCTGAAACATTATTCTTATTCCCTAGACAAGAACCCACTACAGTAGGCTGTATCACTTTTCTCAGAGTCAGAAAGTGGGAAAAGAGCTGCTCGTACTTCACACATTGGTTGTGCTCAAGCCATCAAGATACTCTTCCCTTACTCCTCCCTTCAACACCCAGAAACTCTTCCCCCCTCTCCCTTTGACATTGCTTTCAACCTTTTTGTACTGAATAATATTAAGATGGACAGAGAAGGGGGAGTGTTTGTATTTACCTATAGCCTACATTTAGAAACCAAACTCTTAACCCCTAAGTCAAGGGATCCCTCTTCCAAGCTCCCCAGAAAGCCAAAGAACTTGAGAGAGACAGAGAGAAAAGTTCAGCCCAACATCAGTTCAGAGCAGGATAGTAGCTGAAGCACTCCAGCTGCTGTTCTGGTAACACCCATCCGCCTACAGAAGTGAACGTACTTCCTAGGCTAACGCTGAGGGTGATGTTAATAGGGCTTATGTTACATGTTTATAAGGAGTTTTTCCTAGACTGTTTCTTCAAGTATCTAACTTTTCTCTTTTTTTTCATTTTCTCATAAGAATATAGAATATTTTGTCCAAATTTACCATTTATAATTAAGAAGTTTTATCTCGGAAAATTAAAAAACTAGTGTAAAACACAGATTTTCTTCTCTAAAGAGCAATATAACATATTACAGAAGTAGTAAGCAGGTTTTGGACCCAGAGCCAAGAAGAACCATGCTGTTTGTTCATTTACCTTTTGGCTTCAGATGAAGTTGAAATTGTTCTTATGAAAGGGATAGGAGAGCTACAGTGCCTAGGCTAGGTAAGCATGTTCAACAGGCCTGAAAAATGAGAAGGGAATTAATAGAGCAATTTCTATACATCTGTACTGCAATATAAAACTATAATAACCTCAACTCCTTTCAAAGTCCTTCCTCGGTGACATGTACAGATAGTATCAAGAGGATCTAGCACTGATTAACTTGAGACTGCTCGGTCTTGCTAGCACACGCTCCTGCTTTTGACTCCCAGTAGCAGTTTTGACTTACTATCTATTTTGAGTTACCTGCAGTTGCAATAGCATGTCCTATCATTCAAGATACCTGTGAGATCTGCTTTAAAAAAAAATTGAAAATGAAGGATTGTATTTTGCATATTTACAGGTTTCTATCTCCAGTTAGAAAATGCAGACAAGGAGATATTCTCTGAAGAACTCTGGGTTGATCTGAAAGTTTCCTGAGAATGTTTTGTAAGCTGCAATTTTGAAATGTACTAAGTTTTTGAATGCAGATACACTGGTACCTCTGGCACCCAGAAAACAGGAAACACTTCAGAAACTTTTTTCTTGAAGATTGGTGATCTGAAAGCATACAGAATACATATCTGAGGTCCCTGTAGAAGAAATGGAAGTGTGGAGTTAATATTTTTCTGATAAAACCAGAAAAGCTTAGTCAATATTATTTGACTTGGGAAAAAAAAAAAACCACAAAACACTTTTCAGTAACCACTGACAGTGACATTAATACCTTGAAATACAATAACTACTTTGATAGGAAGACTATTTCATGCAACTATGGATTTGCAACTGTAGTTGCCTCATTTGCACAACGTAATGGATTAGCTAGCATGTCTTGGGATCATATTAATACTCTTTGCTGGATAGGATGAAGGTAAGACCTGCTTGACAATGCCGTTAGCATTAGATGTGGCTGGTTTGTCCTATCAGCACTTCAGTCAGACACACACAGATGGAAGCAGGATTTCAAAACTTCTATACCTGTTCTTATTTCTCATTTTGAGGATTAATCAGGAGTATCATGGTGTAAATAAAATAAAATAAAATAAAGAAAGGCTGATGGTTTTAAATAAGTGGATCTCTGTTCCCTGTTAATGATTTCAGTTTTAAATCACAGATATAATCCATATATCAGTGTAGTAATAATCACTTCAGGTCTTTTTGCATGGAAAGTTTGCAGGTCTGATACCCACTGGTGTACAAGCCCTCAGTTCTCATTAGATCAAATTCAATAGATTTTCACCTATTTCCAATTAGCTGGTTTGTAGAAAATATTCAGTGGTGTAATAATGATGGATCCATTACTCAAGTCCTTCATACACCCTGTATGAATGTAAAGCCAAGACACCAACAAGGCCGTGGGAGACAAAGAAGCAGGCACTTTCCTGTAGGCTTTTATCTGGGATCACTGTGAAAGGTCATGAAGCTCTATTTACTTCCCTGGGACTCTTTCCCACAGCTGATGCAAAAGTTTTTTCCTGATATTCATTCTGAATGAAGTTTTATAAATGTTTTGGTATAAGAGAAGCTACTCGGGCAGAAAGGTCTTTTCAGTGGTTCCCTTGGAATAAAATCCCACACTGATTTGCACAATGGGAAGGGTTTTATATGTGACAGACCAGAAGGACAGCATCCCTTTCTAAACAAAAATTCTGAATCCCTGTAAATGCTTCCATCAAGTTCCTAGGCTATACCAAGCTATAGAAAAAAATAAATCCAACCTATTTTTCTTTCATTATCTCAATTATTAGTCTCAGAATTGCTAAATAGTTTACCTGTTTAGCATTCAAAATGCAGAACAAGTAGCTGAAAATAAAACTTGTTTCTTCATGACTTATTAACACGAGGTACGGTATTGTCCAGGTGACTCTGAGCACTACCACTATGGAGATAGTGCCAGTTATCTTTTTCATAAATTAATCTTTTTTTATTCTTAGAAACACACACAAAGAAGTTATTAAATTTAATTTAACATCTTTTTGAGCTTTAAACTTTCTATTTATTCAGGGCTATGTTGCAAAGATCTCTTATTCAGGTGAGTTGAGAACATACACCTTCCTACATTTGTTTGACTTATCATCCAGAGAAAAAATCCAGGCATGCCTCCCTTTCACACAAATAGCTTCTTGCCTCCTAAAATCCATAGATTTTAAGAACTCTGCTTCATCTGCCTTGCACTAATCTAAGCGGGTTTTCTTTAGGCTAGAGGAAAGGCAAGGCTGAGGATTTTGTGCACCTGTTTTCTGAGGATAGATCATCTCCATGACTTGCAGATTTTTTCTGTTCAAGAGCTTCAACACACCTTCTAGAGACAAGGCCAGTGGTAACAGAACAAACTCCTTCCTGTGCTGTAGCTGTCTCCCTCCTTACGTCTGTGCAATCCTACCCTCTTGTCAACAGTGAGAAACTTAACTGAAGAAAATCCTGCACCAAGCACCACTGCATTTCATATCAGTTCGATACAGAGCACAACTTTTGCCTTCCAAGAAGCATGGCAGCATGGCTGTGCCTCCTCAATGCTTTGCTTCACTTCCTGTCTTCCTTATTTTCCTTATACCTGTTCACTAAGCAGTACGTCTTATGGGAAGGAGCCTCCTTCACAAGCATTTATCTGGGAAAAAAAACATGCTTCTTAAAGTCTGTTCCTCCTTCAGCCCTAATAAATAAATTCCAGACTGCCAAGTATTTGCTATGCTCCCAAAGTAGATCTGAAAAGCAGTGAGTCAGAATCATGCTATTTTGAACATGTCACTAGTCACAGGACACAGTGAAGAACCTAATGCTGTCCTATCATGCAAACAGACATGGAGCATGATGATGTGTAGTGAGACAGCTTTTGCTGAACATTCTCTGGCTTGCACGTGCAGTACAAATTCTAAAATTTTTTTAGGAGTTGCCTTTACCCAAATGCAAAATATAGTAATGAAACAATCAGGCTCTAAAACTGCTCGGTAGATGCCATCAGAAACCACACACCACACAAGCTGGTTACACAACATGGAAAAGGCAGGTATTCCTGTACACTGTCTTAGAAGAGTTTCTTGAAGGAGGCTGAGATTTTTACTTTCCTTAGTGGACATCTGCCTGCATTCTTCAGTCCTCCATGTAGTTCCCTTTGAGCTTTCAGTGTTGTTGCTAGCTACTGTACTGACTTAAGAGTGTACCCTTTGCTTATTAATAAATAATATGTAACAAATAATGCCAGTCATTTCTTGCTTTTGAATGTATGCAAGGCTTGCGACGAGGTCATGAGGAATCTCAGAGGTATCTAAATAAAGAATTTGAGTCCATACATGCAATCACAGTCTCTGAAAGATCTTTCACTTCATTGACAGAAACTGGTTGCTGAATGCCTTGATTACTGTGTAAATTTCTCCTGTACACAACAGACCTCTGTTGCTGTGCCAGCAAACAAGCTATCATCTTCAGTGCCATATCAGGCCAATGAAAACAACTTAGCTTATCCCAGTTCGTGTGACCAGTAGCGGGAGATGATTTATTTGATCATGTTGCGCTCAACCAGAGAGATGTTGATTATAATTGCTCTCTGCTGATCCCATATCTTTACAACTCCTTTTGAATGCACTATGTACTCATACTTTGGTAAGAGTTGCCATATCTAAGACTTCAAATCTTACCCCATCTAATTACTGACGTGGCTATGAGGAAGTATCCATGCAGGGGCTTCATCGCTCTAAGCAACAGTAAGTACAACTGTGCAGAACTGAATGCTGTCCACATAAATATCACCAAGAAAAAATAGCGCAGTACAACAAACATGGCTGTACACCAGGAGTCTGCAGGAGGACCTGCCATGTCAGATGTAAGTACAGTGTAACTGGAGGTATCATAAGGAAGGTATTGCTGGTAGTAGCTGGAGGTATTGTGCTGTGATTCCTGGCATTTTGGTTTTCAGTTCCAGAGATTAGGACAATGTTAAAAATGAGCATAGAGAAACAGAGACTCACTAATATCCACATTACAGATGACTTTTTCAGTTTTTCCATTGGTAGGATTACATTTAGGAGAAAAAAAAAGAGCGAAAGAAGAAAAAGTGTGAGGTGTTTCCTCGTGTCCGCTGATATTAAAAGAAAACTAGAGTGTGAAGTTTGTAATACAGAGAGAAAACAAGGCAATAACTTTATTTTAAAAATTCCACACCGTCATTACCCTCAGACAACTTATCAAATCCATCAATTCAGTCTGATTTCAACTAGAACAGAGAATACCCAACACCTTTTAGGACTAGGCCTTTTCCAGCAGCAATGGGG
Organism: Todiramphus chloris collaris; assembly: GCA_025345505.1. Lineage (NCBI taxonomy): Eukaryota > Metazoa > Chordata > Aves > Coraciiformes > Alcedinidae > Todiramphus > Todiramphus chloris. Next base: position 32,197,732 of record JANVCC010000017.1, read on the forward strand.
ATGCATTTTCTTTTTTCCACTCTGCTCTTTTTAGACTCCTTTTCTTCAGTAGTAAGACTTGAAATAGCGTAAGACAAGTATTTCTAACCTCTTTTCAAGGTACAATAGAATAATAAACCTCTGCTTCCAAAAGCTGTCTTGTAAAAGTAAAAGGCAAGAGTTTGGAAGCTCCTACAAGCTTAAATACATTGACCTTGATGGAAGTGCTTCAAATCTACATTAGTGCAAGCAGGATGTGTTCACCTACAATAAGTACAACTCTGTTGGCATGACTTTGCTCCTCGTTCAAGAGGGAATCACGTGACACCATTAATCACAGGCACATCCATCAAGGAAGTCTGCTGCAATTGTATTTGAATGAAGTCACTCACAATAAAACTACATCACAAGCAATGAATGTAACCTATATTGTTGTATAATCATGGTGCTTTGAAATCAGCTGGTCTGCACAGGCATTTTATGAACAGAAGGCAATAGAAACTATCAAATAGGCAACAGAAAGCAGAGTAACATTTAAATAGGGTAGCAAGAAGAGAACTTGAGGAGCAACATATATGCTTCTACATGAATGCTAAACGTCTAAGCAATAAGACAGTTGGCTGAAATGATTAGCCTTAAATGAAGACACCAATGTAACAGGTGTATGGGTAACTGGCTAGAAGAAATATAACTGATTAGACACTGTAATACCAAGGTACAAGGCACAGAGGAAAAAAAAGGAGATCATGCTGGTAGTGGAATACTGTTTTTAAAGCCTAGTATTATGTGAAAGAAATGAACTAAACACCTCAACATGAAGCATGGACCCATATCAGTAACACAATGCTGTCTCTGTGTTGTCAGCTGCCTGGCCGGGGTAGCAACAGAGAAACCAATGAGGCAGTGGGGGACACAATGCAACAGAAATGGCCAACAGGCCTTGCCCCAGGTAGATGGGACAAATGTCACTCTGGGACATTACCCAGAGGCTAGACATGGTGTTGGGAGCCCATGGTAAAAGGATCAACCTTTGACTTGATCCTCAATAACACATTCTTCTTGTTTTGTGTTCTTATATCTGGTGAGCTGCCCTGTCAAAGTGGTGGAAAGATTTTTCTTGTCACCAGCCATGCCCAGTGTTTCCTATGAAAGGCTTTGCCTTTTACCATACTGGGCTCTTCTATACTCTGTTATATCATTTATTTTTAAAGCTTACATTTTTGAAGGTGGATTTCATTTAGGTTAGTTTTATTTAGGTGAGTAGCATGGTGGAGACATCTCATATCTTCACTTTAACCAGTAAGCGTCACTTAGTTCCCAAGCTAAGCTACGTGATTAGCTCTTGGTTTTTAATGTTCTTTGACGATCAATAATACCACAATATGTTCTAAATGGGTGTGTCTTTGTTTTTCTCAAACCATACACAAAGCAAAGTATTGGAACCTGGTGTAAAATACTTGCAGTTTTACATCTTCACCCTTACCTAATGAATATTTGAAACAAAATGGTAATGACCAGGTCAGCCATGGACAATCCAAAACCAATGTAAGAAATACACTCCAAAGGCTTCACATATTTCTATTTGATCTGAAAAGCCTAGAAAACAAATTGTATTGGTTATAAGATGAGAAGAGATACATTTCTTTCCAAAATTTGTGTTTCTAGTTGCACATAGAAACAAAAAATGTTTTAGCTGTGACTGTTGCTAGCCACTGCCAAAATTTTCAGACAAAATTATTCTGGACCTCTTCTACTTGTGAAGAACTCTAAAAAGAGACTTAACAATGTCAAGCAAATATTTAACAAAACAGCAGATTAAATTATTTAGAGAAAAATGCAAAATGACGCAGTCTAGAAAAAGTAGCTTTAACTTTTCAGACTGATGTGCTTTCTGAATTTTGACTTTTGAGGGTAGGGTCTAAGGTAAGACATTATGAAGAATTACAAATCACAACCAGACTTTGTATAATGTCAATAAAGCAGCAAGTAAATGTAAATGTATTAAGTGAAACAGAAAATAAAGTTGTCTTTTCATAAACAAATGGGAATCTTCTCTAGAATATAGTCATTTTGTGTGATGAAGACATGTATAAGATAAGGGGAAATACAGAAATAAGAAAATATTACAAATACGGAAGACAGATTAAAAAGGTACTATGAAATCCCAGCACTGCTGAAGTCAGATATGTGATTTTACCCAGGGAGTGTTTTATTTAGAGAAGCTGAAACACATAGTGAAAGAATAACAAATGTCAGAGACAGACAGTCACTCCTAAACCAGTCTTCTTAGTACATGAAGTCAATATCTAGAACTTAATGGTAGCAGGCTTAATATTTACAAAGTGATTGGTGTTGATAAACATATAAACATAGAAAGCAGTTAATACTAAGTACTTTGGGTTATTTACCCAGCTCAAGGCAGTGCCACAGCTAGCCCAGATCCCAAGCTACTCTATTGTTCATCTTGGGGCACTTCAGGCCTCAGACATAAGCTCATTTAATAAGTAGCTGCAGCAAGAGGTGCAGAGCTGGAGGCTACCAGAACTGCACAAAGGGAATGAATTGTGCCAGCCTTTCCATGCTGCTGGGCTGCACAGGCAGGTGGGCACAGCCACGACTTGTGTCAGAGGGAACCAGAATGTGCCAGTATGTTTGGCTTCCCATCAGCCTGTGGACAACTAGCATATTCCAATTTGCCGGCTCTGCCACGGGTCAGAGTACATGGGGACATCTTAAAGTCCTGTGCCTTCTAGCTCAGTGTGCCTATGCCTGTTCATTGTCTTACCTTACACTTGAAAGCAACCAAACAAATGAAAAAAAAAAAACCCAACAACAAACACCTCTTCCCATTCAGGAAAGGATGAGGCCCTAGCATCAGGACAGCAAAATTAGTAGTGTGATTACACCTGCATCCCAGGAGCTGTTCTCTTCCTTTTGCACAGCCAGCGGTGCCCCAGTAATTGACAGTATAGTCCCAAAAGACACAGGAATGATCACGTGGCTGCAGTTTGAATGTGCTGTGCTATGGATTGGGATTCAAAGGAGAAAAAGTCACTACAGAAACATAAATGGATATGGAACAGCAAATATACTGACAATTATCCTCTGAAAGGGGAGCTGACAGCTACGAAGGGATTTACAGGGTTTCCTGTAAACCTTAGGAACAGTATCAATAACAACATAATTTGCCATTTTGAATTTACTTTGTATGCTTTTCTCAGTCAAGACTGCAAATGAAATAACCCATTTCTGTGAATTATTCAGGTTATTACAGTTCAGATGCACATTGACCAGGCATTAAACAACTTCCAAATGATTTATTCATAAGCCCAACAACAGCTTTCAGATATTAGTAGCATTAAATTACTGCCAACCAGAGCTGAATCCACACTGTAACAGGAAGCAAACAACAATAAATGCCATGAACCATGCCCTCCCCTCCTGCAGCATGGCAGTCTTCATGCCGTAATATGTCATCACGCGTGCAGCAATTTTTGAACAACATACTTCTGCAGGGTACAGCAATTAGAACTGCTTTTTAATAAGCAACAATCCGCTTGTTGTACAAATAAATAGTGAAAACAGCTATTCACAATACTAGGTAGTTCACTTAAAGATGAGCAATAAAAGTAGGAGTAAAAAAAGAAAATCCATTTTAAGTTTGTTTCAGTGATTGTCTTAGAAATACCACGTGTTTCTGAGATCACTTAACTGTATGGATCCATGATGATGATTACGGATCTATCATATACATGTATTTGGGCTTAAAACCTTGTTAAATCTTGTAAGATGGACCCAATTGCTATTTGTAAGAGAAACCATGCTAAACATGGGTTAATAAACATATTATCTAAAACTTCAGTTTATCTGTGCAAACAGGCACTCACATAGAGCATTTCCGTCAAGAAAATTGTATATCTGGGGGAATAAGTAAAAACAAAACACACAATTATTTTATCTGGAATCAGGAATTAAAAGATAGTATGAAAAATGAACACTCCCTATATTGGTAAGTGTATTGGGCTATGCCAGTCATGCTGACTTTTTCTTATTTGCAAAAATTTCTATAGTCTTCTGGAAAGAAAAATTGTTTACTAAGGACCTGGCTTTTTTCATTCCTGATCTAGGACTAATGTACCCTAGGACAAATGCATGCTGATATACCCCTAACTTTTTATGGAATACAGTTTTTCTTGCAAATGCCCTAGTTTAGCAGTACTGAGTCAGTAACATCAGGTGTTAAATTAAAAAACCCCATGTTTCCTATGCCATGTTATCTAAATACTCTTCACTTACGTCACCCATATACCCCACAAACTCACAACTACTTATTGCTAGAAATAAAGGCAGTATGGAAAAAAAAAAACCCCAACTCTGCTTGAGTTTCTTTCCCTAACTCCAGAAGACAGGTGGTAGGGCAGGGGTATCCTCTGTTTCAAACTGAACATGGCATGTGACTTCTTATGGAGCCTGACCTAGGGAATGAAGGTTCTTTCAACACTGCTGGTTCCTCCACTATGATAGCTGCCAGAGAAAATGTGTTTAGAGAAACTACTGTGACTCTACTAAATCCTTGACTGGAAGAGTTTGTCATTTTTATACAGGACAAAGACAACTCTTCCGTTTTCCGATGAACCTTCATGAGGCAAACAGAGAAGTAGTTATGGATAGCAGATACCAGAGATGCTGGTGCCTTTGAAGAAGCCTACACTATGCTGTTTCACACATCCAGTATTTACAGCACATTTTGGTTTAGATATTTATTTAGAATCTGTGTAAAAGTAGAGATGAGCTTTTCTTCCCATGAATCTTAAGAGAGTCATCTTAAATTTTTGCTGAGGTAGAGTGTGAAAATAATTATTGCTCCTCTTTTAATGTAATTTCTGGGGAAAAATGCCAGTAATGAAGAAAATAATATCCTAAATTCCAATATATGCACACACTCCAACTGGCCATGCTTTTATCAACACTAATTAAAAAATAGTAACACTAAGGACATTTACAGTCAGTAGGAAGTCAGAGGATAAAAGAGGTTGGCTGGGCTTTTGCCCTCACATCCAACTTTTAGACTCTGCTTCTTTTGCATTCTTATACCAAATTAGAGAGGCTTCATCTAAGTGATTTAAATTGCTAGTCTTAATTGTTGCTTAAGTGGGGAAGCAAAAAGCCTGGTTTAAATAATGTATTCTGTTCCTGATTTTATATTTTTTCTTTAAGATAAAGAGAGATTGATTTGATCTCTCCCTTATTTGATCAAGAAAGACTAATGTAACTTTTTTTCTACAAAATGTCACAATTGTGCATTTAATATTGAAGAAATTATTTTTTTTAAGACAAGCTGTGCATTTAATCTAGCTCTTGAGAGAAGTGTAATGGTATGCAGGCATGATAAGGCTTTAATTACATGATCACACTGTTTTTTCACTGGATTGTTGTTTGAAAGAGTGAACAGAAAGAACAATGAACAGTTAATGAGATGTGCAGTGGGGTTTCTATTGTCATTGCTGGGGGTGGAGAGCTATTTGATTTATCTCTTCGAGTCTTTTCTAACCCTGGTGAGAGGACTGAATTATTAATTTCCCTGTGGTCTTAAATACGAATGATATTCAGCATCATGATGTCTAAGTGCTCCACAAACTTCACCTTCATTATACTCTTGTGCTGTGATGTCTTAGTGTTACTGTCACTATACAGAGAGACTGACAACAAGTCTGCTGGTTTCAGGTGCCCAGTCTGAAAAAGGTGACTTTCAGAATGCTATAGAAATGCACAGGTTCAAAGCTTGTCTCTGCCACACCCACCATCTTCTGCAGCAAATGAAGAAGAGGAATTAAATTTTGGTTTGTTTTTTTTTTTTCCTGGGTGATACCAATTTATTCATTGAGCACTGCAAACTGTAAGTAACGGGCATCTGGAAAAGTCCTGTGTGACTGTACCATTAAAGACTATCCCAATATATAGATGTGAGGATATGTATGTCCTGTCTGACAGCTGGCAGCAACAGTAATTTTAGTTGTAATGGTTTATGTCTTTGGATTTCAGACAACATATGTATGTACTGTCTCTCAATCTTCATGTCTGTAGAGTTATGGTTACAGATTCATTACATTCTCAATTTCAGAAAACAAAACAAATTAAAAAGTCCCAAACACTGAAGCATTCTGGCCATTATGTGTACATGGGAATTAACTTATAAATAAGATTATCCAGATCATTTGATATGTGCATTTCTTGTACCACCGTATGGCATCAGCATGCATAAAAAACCCAACATGTTAGTGTTTATATTGGCTAAGGATTTTTTTTCCAAAGGAGGTTTTTAGTGAATATTCATTCAAAATTTTGCCAGTTTTCAGTAGGAAAAAGAACTTATTGTTATTTATAATGTTGAACAGTATCTGAACTTCAGTACTGATGTCACCAATAAGCCCAGGGACATTTTCCTGTATTTCTAGTTTTGTTGACTGATAATATCGCAGTGCTGTATCTTCAAATATTAGCCATGGATCCATTAGAGTTTATGGTACATACAATCTTGTCCACGTAAATCCAATGACACAGACAGGCTTACTTCTCTTTGCTGAAAACTGAATCATAGAGGAGATTAATTTCAGTGGAGCAGGCTGGATTTCAATGTTGGTCTGTGAGATGCTGCCAGTCAAGGAAAATTCCTCCATTGTCTCCATGACGCTGTGTCAAAATAATGAATGGGATTAAAGTTACTATCATTTTTTAATATACAGCTACAGGTTCAGTTTCTGAGCTTCCTATCTGAGTTTGTTTTCCCACAAGAACTGCTTCTCCTTCCCTATCCTCATCCTTTCTCCAAAGCAGAAAAATCCAGACAAAATTGTTTTTATTGATATGAATATACTGAATCAATGAAATTGTATATTGGAGTTGAACACTAAAAATGTTTTGTCTCATCCATGAACCATTTTCATCCTGAAACATAAGGGAAAAATGCAGTTAACTACATCTGAAACATAAATTGGCAAAAGCTAGAATTACCTTGCTGTAACATTGAGAAGATTATTGAGGCTGAATTCTGTTTTGTTGGCATTCAAGAGCTGACTCACTGCAGTCGTTACTGCCACAGATGCCGGAGACAAGAAGACGAAAAGGCAATATTCAAATGCAATTGAAATAAGCCACCCCATGCACTACATAGTAGATGGGCAAAGGACACTTAGTAAGCATTGCTTGAAATTACACACAACAGTGTAAACAAAGAACAGGATGCCATTCAAGGGAACATAAACTTTGCACCAATGAATTCATAAATACCACACTTTTATTAATTTAGAAAATAAGGGTTAAATGAGTAACTTAAACATGACATGATGCTTGTATTAGAATCACATATATATTCAAGTCTAAACAGCTGATAAGAAACAAATTTACACTCAGCTCTGAGAACTACCCCAGCAGTGATTGCACAAGTATGCACTCAAAGCCACTTAAATAACTCTGCTAAATGGCAAAATGAATGTATTTGTTTGGCATGTCTTGTACAGTTAAGGGGAAGGACAGTGTTCCTTCTGTTGGTAGTGGCGGGGGGGGGGGGGGGGGGGGGAATGAATTGATATCCCAAATATTAAGCCATAAAAGTGTTATCTTAATTTTGAGAAGTCTCACCTGTGAGTCTTCTGAAACATTTGGCATTTTCAGACTCTGCACTGCAATATTTGCAGCAGCAGAGGTGTTGTGTAGTCAGCTGTTCTGGCGTGGAGGTGAGGATTTGAGTGTTACTTGCAGTAACATTTCAACCATTTCAACCTGTTAGGGAATGCCATTCAACAGAAAGAAAAGAAGAAAAGGAAAAAAAATTCACCACTTTTATAATGTTCTCACATAAAATCAAAATATACAAGTAATCGGTCACCTAAATGGCTTCTGTTCAAGTAGGTGGCATTTGTAGATTCTCTCTAGAGGATGATTTCATAGACTCACAGAATAGCTGGGTTGGAAGAGAGCCCTGGATGTCCCCTAGCCCAGCAGGGCTGGCTGAGACCAGGCTGCTCAGGGTCTCACTTTGAATATCCCCAACCTCCCTCAGAAACATGCTTGTGTTTGCTTCAGGGGAAGCTTCAAGGGGAAAAAATTGTCTTATCTAATTGTAATTTCCCATGTTGCCACATGTCCCCATTGTCACTCATCTTAAAACTGCACATCTTGAAGAAGAGCCTGGAGCCATCATTCTCCACACCTTGCCCTGAGTTAGCTGTAGACAGCAGCAAGACCACCTTTGTCTTGACGTCATTGAGGTCATATAAACTACTGTACCTTTCACTATTCCTTAAATAACAGAATGGGATGTTTTGAAAAGCTTTCAGAAGAGCATGAAAAATGTCATCCAGAATAATCGTGCTTCTCAACACAGTACTCATAACCTGCATCGAGAACATTATCCTCACTTCAGTTCATTGTATATAGTGGCATCTTAGCATGAATGTAGGAAAAAAACACCAAATGTTCTGGTACTAGTGATACTAAAAAGAATTGCTAGAAGCTCTGGCTGGGTCCAGTTTGGGTCGGTTATCACTTGATGGGTGGAGTGTAGATGTCTATAGTATCTTGAGAGTCTACACACAAAAAAAACCCAAGATGGGGCATTAGCTGTATGTTATATGAAGGTATAGCTAGGTAACAAGAAGACTTAAAGAGACGGAAAATCTACTAATCATCAGGACAATTTCCTTTGAAGGCTATGGAGACCAACTTTTCTAATGTAATCAGTGAATACCTTAAGTGAATAGCTTCAATCATTGATTTGTTCTCAAATTTTTTTATGTTGGGAAGCTATAACAATCAAGATTAATTCTATTATGCAGCTTTGAAGTGTCTGTAAAGCTTGGAATGGTAAGAAACGTGAATGTGTTGCATAGGGAGGAAGGTAATTTGCATTTATAATTACTGGAGATTATTGCTACTTGACTTGAAAGCATCTGCGTACATACCATAAGCAAGCACTACATCGTGAATGACATTTTCACTTTTCTTCTGACTTCCTACATGACCTTGTATTCAAATTATTTGTATTTAAAAGAAGTAAAATCCTTTAAAATCTGGGCTTTGGGTCACTCGCATGAACATCTCCTCCCATTTCCTATCATTCCCCTTTGCACCCTCGCTGCTCTGGGCTCACTAGATGGCAGCAGGGCATCACAACTCCGAACTAAACCCCAACTTAATAACGGCACCAGAATAACCTTGCGTTGCACCCTCATGTTGTATCTTAGCTTTAGAAACAGCTACTAATAATATTATCTAATACTTCAGAGAAGAATTGACATTCGAACTCGTCAGTGAAGGCTGTGTACTGGGAAAATATCATATTGAGCTCAAGGGTTTACCATCAAAGGATCCAGGCAGGTGAAGCGGTGCGTTGAAGGTACAATAGTCAAGCAAAAATGCATGATGAAAGGGACTTATTTTATTTACAGGGATTGTAGCTGGGTTTTTGTTTATTTGTTTGGTTTGTTTGCTTTTTGTTTCTTTGTTTTCTTTTCTTTTCTTTTTTTGTTTTGTTTTGGTTTTTTTTTTCCAGCTGGGACTGGTGATAAGGAAATGAAGTGCAGAAGCAGAAGAGAGACAATCTGTAATGTGCTTAGCCATGTTCAGCTCTTCATGTTTTGTAGATATGTCAGAGCTAAGCTTTAAAGCAAGCTTTAGGGGTTGATGGATTTTGTCAGGAAGAGTTTGTTACTCACACAAGAGAGCTTAAATTTGAATTCTTTGAGGCACAGACCTGTTTTGTCCATATTCAGCTGATCACAAGACTGAAAGGAAGGACTTTGCTCTTAAACCTTCCTAAAGTGTCAGTGTCAGCATCACTTCATTCTATCATGCCAATCTTCACTGAATCCTTTCCACTTTCTTGCCAATTTGGTAACCTGGGTGGGTTTCACCTCCATTCAGAGGTGTTTCCTGTGAACTGGGAATCTGACTGAGGAAACTGTGAGCCAGTTATGAAATATGAAATGGGATGGTGTGTACAGGCAAATCCAAGCAAAATAAAATAATCACTGTTGGAAATTCAGGGCATTTGCAAAGCAGCCACATGCCAAGAATTCCACTGAAAAAGGCTTTCTGCAAAGTTTTAATAAATGTAACACATATGTACTTCCTGCCTCAATTTCCTAGAACATTTTTTTTTTCCTTGGGATGACGCAAACACTGTTTAAATAGTAACTTAAGATTGCCTGTGATGCTAGGGAGTCCAGATTTTCATTACAGTTCAGAATTCAAAAGTAAGAGTTGTCCCCTCTCTGGAGCACCTCTGAATTGCTATTGAAGTGTTGCCCATAATTTTGTAAAAGCAGAAATATATGCATTTAGTACAGAAGTGCTAACTCATATACGCATGAGCTCATTGGGAATTAAAACTGTACAGTAGGTGTGACACCCTATCCAGTGTTATTTGCTGTTTGCACATGAAATACTTGTTTTTCAGTGTCAAAAGTGACCATCGATTATTTAACTAGTAATTGTTCTTTTTAGAACATGTGTTTTATACTCATATACACAATCTTGTCAGAATGAATGACATAATTAATGCCAAATTCACATAGGTTTAGTAATGCTAGAGCCACAGAAACACAGCTCTTAAACAGGATGCACAGGTATCAACACTGAGCCATCAGAAAGACTTGTTATCATGTCTGAAAAACATAGTTTGTATGTCGTGAAAGAAATGCAAAGGGCACATGGAGCACTATGCAACTTGCTCCTCTACAAGGTCTCTGAAATCTGAGTGTCCTGGTTTGAGTGAGAACAGAACTATTCTGTTCAGTAATTTTACTTTTCAGCTCAGTTCTTCTAACTAACTGCACTGTCTGAAGGTAGCAGCCTGTTCTCACAGTGTCTGCTTCTGGCAATGATAACACCCCATGTTTAGAGTTACTACCAAGGCTTGGTGTGCAGACCAAGGCCACTGCTGGGTCTTGTGCAACACTCTGAGGGGGTGCAGAAGGTGAAAGGCTGCACCTGTAGCAAGGAGCAGCCAGGACAGGTGACCCTAAGGTGACCAGTGAGGGATTCCAGCCCATAGACATCATATTCAGTATAAAGCTGAGGAATCAGGAGGGCCAAACTCTCATCTCAGGTCTTCTTCCTCACTTCTTCAATGGCCAGCATCCAAAGAGGATTCTGTCCATTCTGCCTTTGATCTCAGTCAGTGTGTTCCTGAATCCAGTACCAGAATCCAGCTCTGAACACAGCTGCTGTCTGCCACTGGGCCCAGTATGGGTCTTCCCCTGTGCCTTCTCCACAGTATCAGTGGTGACAGTGATGTAGTTGCCGTCAGGGGGGTTGGGTTCAATACTGGTTTTGTATATATTTGTATATATTCCATTTTTTAAATTATTATTTTCATTAAAGCTGTTCTAGTTTCCTTTTCTAATCAGTAAGTCTCTCTTTTATTCCTTTCTCTTCCCCTCTGGGGATAGAGGGGGGGTTAACAGATAGTGTCTGTTATAGGTCTGCCCTGACCCTAACCCATGCCACTGAGACATGGAACCCCAGTTAATGGAAATTGCCCTGAATGCTGAATAGCAGGATATAACTGGATTATTTTTCTATCAAAAGGCTGTTCAGGAGCAGATTTTAACAGACTTTCAACCCAATCCCAGACAGGCATAGATATGACTTGGCACGCATACCTGAAATTCTCTGCATTTGGGGTAGAAAGCTGTGCAGAAGGGTTTGCACTCCTGCTGCCTGAGCTATGCTGTTCTGGCTTCAAATGCCGACCTCTCATCTGATCTAATAATCCAACATCTGTCACAAACCTCACATTTACTTTCGGGAAGTAGAAGTGAGAGGAAAGATATACATACCATTCACAGTATCAGGCTCTCATTCTTCTTTGGAGTTGCCATATTTACCCACTATAATCCATCCAAAAGTAAGTTTTTTAATCATGCTTTCAGAAATGTTCACTGTGCAAGTACTGGCTTCACAGAAATTAACTGCACAGAAGGGGAAAAGCACATATATCCAGATCAAATATTTTTAGTACAAGGATCAATTTTCAAAACCAAAATAGTATTGAGAAAATAGAAGCTCACTGAATCTTTTGCCCTAAAGGAAATAAAAGCAGTTGGGTATATCTTGTCTAAACCTGTGCTGCCAAGCTGCTACAAGTGGTATTTATGAAGTTGCTGAAACCCTAAAAGCCCATACTTTCTACCATCTCTCCTATGTTCATTGCCTTGGCCCTAGAAAATTTGCAGAACATCATAAAACTTCACTTCCAGAGTCCTGTTACCCCGGCAGAAATCAAATTCAGTAACCTAATGCCACAGAATACAGCAGAAGGGAAAATGCACATTTGCTTCAAATGGGGTTTGGACAATTAACAGGGACCCATCCTTTGGTGACTCTGAACCATGATGGGTCAGATGTGGCTTTTGGCAAAGGAAGCTGCTGCTCCACTGCCTGCTGGAATGGGACAGGATGGCCACCCCAAACCCCAGACCTTGTCTAAGCACTGGGTACTGGCTACAACTAAAGGCAGGAAGATGAGCTCAGTGGACTTGTGGCCTGACACCATATGATAGCCTGTTGCATTCTCCTGTCATGCCATACTTCTCTAAGTTAACACAAATTTACTTTGCAATGCTGAAAGAAAAAAATCCTACAGCACAGAGGCAGAAATTTTTTGCTTCCTCTTAGGACTTGCAACATACTGGGTTTTCTAACTTTTGCTAATTCAGACCACATTTCAGCTGACTGTGTGGCATTCTGAGTCAAAGAAGAACTTATGGTTGGGATCCTGAAGGAATCTTAGGAGACCTGGAGTGTTCTGCATGTTGTGGTACAGGCTTTCTTGCCAAGTTACATTACTTTCTGTGGGTCTTGTTTTCTATAGGGTCTCAGTTTCCCATGTCACAATGATACTTTCCTTCTATAGAAATGGTTATGAATAAATAAGGATGCGTGACTCTGCAAAGATTAGGTCTGCCTTATATCACCATACCTGACCCTCACTTGCCAGGAGGTGATTAGCAGGATGAGGTGTCACAAACATGTGACATGGCAGGAATCTCAGCATCTAGGCCAAACAGAGGCTCCACATCCTCACTGAGAAACATGTTCCAGTGACACACTACCTTTCTAACCAAGGCATTTCTCTTCATGCTCAATCTCAGCCTCTCAAACTGCAAATTATGACTGCTGCCTGTTCCAATATTCCAATCAAGTCACTGACTGCTTGACCCTTTGAGCTTGGCTGTTGAGATAATTTTCAACCCAGCCAGTGGTTCATGCAACCAACCCATACATCTTTGCCTACCAAACATGAATACCAAGGGAGACAGTGTCAAAGGCATCTCTAAAATCAAGGTATATAGTCACCTGTAATCATCCATTGCTCTTCTGTTGTCTACACAGACAAACATTCCATACAGAAGGTAGTCAAATTGGTCAGACATGATTTGCCCTTTGTAAATCCATGCTGATCCTGATTATCTTCTTGTCTTTCACATGCATGGAAATAGACTCTAAGATGATATGGTCCATAATACTTCTAGGACCTGAGGTAAGCCTGACAGGCTTATGGGTTCCCTCAGTCCTTCTTCTTGACTTTCTTGAAGGTGGTCATGATGTTGGCCTTTTTTCAGTTCTCTGTGGCCTCCCTTGATCACCATAGGTGACAGAAGTCCCACAGTGACACCAACCAGGTCTTTCAGCAGTCTTGAATTAATCTGGTCTAGAGCTATGGATCTGAATACTTATGTGGTGATCTTGCCTTCCTTCTGACAGCTGAGAGACAGAAATAAAGTGCTACGTTCATGCATGAATGCATATGCATTCATACGTGAGTACCTATTCAAGCTTTATTTTTAATTTTTCTAGTTATCCAAGCCTTGCTCTGAAAGTGGTTTGGGCTGTTCTATGTGTATATCTGTAATACTTGGTATTGGTCTTACAAAAAAGAGTCCATCTAAAGTAATTGTTCAGTGCTTTTTTTTTTCTCACTGCTGCAAATCCCAGATTATTGCAAATATTCTGATGTCAGTAGAATGACTTCAGAATTTAAACAACCAAACCTCAAGAAAGAAGAAAACCGGGCGCTTTGTCATGAGCTGTGACGGAAGTAACCATGACATAATGTACAAAAGGAATGAAATATGTGCCAAGTGAAAATTTTCCATCGACACTGGAATGAAAGTGATTGGATTACAAAAATCGTCTACCCTATGTGCCCTGCTCTCATGCTAGCAATAAACCAGATCACCTCCTCTATATCCCCAACATCTGACTGCACTTCCTTACAGCTTCCTCAACACTTGTAGCACTATGTTCCCACACTCTTTATGCCCCGTTCTGCCTCATCCCATCCCTCAGCTCTGTCATACATTCACCTTTAGATCCCCAATAAATAAAATATACATCTTTATTGTGTGAGCTGGTAGAGAGGAGACAAGTGTCATGGGTAGTTTAAAGCTATGCATCTTATTGACTAGACTGGAATGACTGCCTGTGTGGCCCCCACCTCCTCACTGCCAGCATAAGTCTTCTTGCCTTTTTCTCAGTGAGCTATAGGGTTGGTCTTCTGTACCCAACTAGTGATATGTGCAAAACTTGTAGGATCTCAAGACCCATAAGACCTGTAACCATCTAGTGAATTTAATTGATTTTTGTTGAAATTGGTCATCAAGATAAAGTTTCAAGGAAGGCAGAACTACAGATATATAAACATTATATATAACATATATAGCATAAACATTCCTCTGGAAAACAGAGTAAAATTCAGATTCTGTAAATGCAATAATGTTTATTATTTCCTGTTAGTTATGCCTGTCCAAATATTCTTACCTCATTTATTTTAATAATTACAGTTATTAAAACCTATTCTTTAAAGCAATTCACACCAAATCAAAACCAGAATACCAGAGGTGTGAACATAGGGAATTACAGAGTCATCATAATGGTTTGTTTCCAGTGCTGAAATCCCAGCTATGATTATTTTATTTAAGCCAGTGTCTCTGAAACATTTTGCCCAACTGTTCCGATCCATCATGAAGCCATATAATCTTTCATTATGTGTTGGATGTGCTACCCATCCTGTCATAAGTCAAATGACATGGAACACCTGAAGTTTTCCATCTACCTAGCAGTCTGCACCAAGAATATTTTCCTGGATAAGCTGCAGATCTTTCAGTGTCCTTCTGACCAAACATGTGAGTTCATTTGACAAAGGTACAGCTGACACATGGCAGCATACCTGTGTGTCACACTGGCCACAGTGTGGGTTGTTGGCTTGGAAAGCATGAGCTGGGGATCTCACCAGCTCTGGAGATACTGCAGCTTGGTGAGCCAGCACCCTCCCAGGACCAGCTGGGAGCATCTGCTCCACTTATGGCACTGCAGAGATGCTGTGCTGAGGCAGAGGGGACTGAAATGAGAGTCAACCAGGGTCAACCAGGCCAGTGCTATGCGAGGCATAGAAAATGTGACTCATCCAAGAGCAGTGGCAGTGACAGCAGGAACTGAGGACGGGCATTGCCCTGCAGGGAGGTGATCTGGATGGTGTTCCTTTAACACTGGCAGATCTGGACACAGCAATATTGGCCACTGAGATCTGAATCAGAATTTCAAGACACTGTGATCTTCAAACAGAGGAATTCAAACAAGGGCCAAATTGGCTAGAAACAGGCCACAGACAGTTAAAGCCTGTAATGTCTTCCCCAGATACATTACTCATTTGCAAAAGCAACAGATGTGGGTAAAGGATACAGCCTCACCTAGCAAGAAGAGCTATGTCATTGCTTGCAGATCTGACCCTGTTGAGAAGGTCTTGGGGAGTGGGAAGATCACAGGCCACGCAAAGCAGAGGGGGTCCCAGGAGTGGCGCCAGCTGTCCATGCTGCCTGACTAGTACTGACCTATCTCACAAAGATATCCCACCCACTCCTGTGGGCACATGAAGGCTCCATCCTGAAAGATGCCACCATTGAGGCAGAAATATGGAGATACCACAGATTCTGTAGCGTCTGTGTAAATAAAGACTGAAGATATAAATATACTCATTAATATGTATGTAAAAAACACATATGTATCTAATTTGATGAAGGAAAGAAACAAACATGATTTATTTGAAGCTTCACCTAAAAAAAAAAAATATATATATATATATATATATATATATACAGTCTCATGCATATACTCAGCCATTGGTCCCTCCTTGCCCCTAAAACCAATGGCTTGAATGTGGGGTCAAAGCTTTCAAATATGAATTTGCATTCTCACAATGCTATAGGTGGAAACAGTTTTGTGCAGCTGCTGGACAAGTAGGAGGGATGGTGTGAGCCCTCAGGCTGCCAAAAGCTGAAGCTGTTGAACCTGTGAAAAGCCCAAATCACTTCTGCAGCATTTCACAGGAGCAAGAAGGCAAAACAGGGCCATAGATTCTCAGTGCTGAGGGACCTGGAACAATAACAAGGACATGGATAGTCCTACATCAAAGAATGAGACAGAGATACTCTGATTTAAGTCATTATAAGATAAAACAGATAAAAACTCATGCTCCAGTCTCAGCCATAGCCTCTATCCACAGCCCGGGATGGGTGACAATTTTTATGCTGTCTGTTGGCAGAAATAGTAGGTTTTGTTCAAAGCAGTTATTGCATAGGCTGCCACAGCTTCAGGAAACACAAAAAAAAAGCATGCTATAAGCAATAGCAGAGAAACTGCAGATCACAGAAATTTCTGAATATACCATGGTATGTGCTGTGAATAAAGCTCTAAGGGGTGTTCTGCAGCACAAAATGCAAAAGGGAAGGGGTCGATGGAGCTCAGGCTCTGAAAGATGGGTTCAAGACCTGGGGGATCTCCACAAACCAAGTCTTCCTTACAATTTCACCTGGTCCCTAAATGAAGATGGACTTGGAATCCCTTCCCATAAGGTACATGGTGGAAATTGTGTGCCTGTGCACTGAGAGTAGTGTATACCCAGAAATAATGCAGAAAGCCGGAGTTGAGGAGTGCCATTTGAGCTGACATTTTACCGCCTGTGTTTTGAGACACTCACAAATAGAGTAAAGCCAGAAAATTTAAAAGTAAACAGTGCTGTCAGGAATAGATGTTCTATTGTGTATTTCCAATGTTCTCACTGATCTAAAAAGATTGCCTAACTTCTTTAATAGGATTCATGTAACTGGAAGATTATTGCAAACTATAGGGGATGTGCCACGTGGTGGGGGTAATTCAGTTCTTGGCATGCATTGCTTGGCTTTTGCTCATGCTATTACTATTTAGCATTTGTGTTTCAGGCTGTCTCAGACATTACAGCCAGATGTCTATGATGACAGTGGAATAACATCTATGTTTCACTAGGTAATGTCTCCACTAGACATCAGATTTTCAAAACACATTGTCTCTCTGTTGGAACTCTTACAGAAAGGAAAGGAAGACTCCAGCAATTGAGAGCTAGGTGGCCCAAGGTAAGCAGCTACAGAGAAACAGCTATATCTGGGGGAGCTGGGTACCTGGTTAGGCAGCTGTTGCCCCATTGCCCAGCAATGCTGACTCACCTGCCAGGCACATGCATGTCGCACATGGGGCCATGTGGAAGAGGAATGACACTGGGGCCCAGTCACTTGTTTTGGATTGGAATCCTGGGAACCCACAAAATACTGGGGAATCTGAAACACGGCTCCAAGCCTCTGTCTTGCTCGGTGAACACATGCCCAAAGCAACCAGGCAGAAGGTGGTGACACAGCAGGGTAATCTGGCACAGAGGATCCCCAAATCAGGGAGGGAACATCGCTGCCCTGCAAATGCACAGCCCCTGGGCTGCCCACTAAGGAGCAAGGTGAGGAAGCAGCTGGGGCAGCCTCAGTTGCGAGCAGCGATGATGGTGCTTCCACAGCCAGACTAGGGTGTCAGGGTCTGGCTTTGGCACTGTTAGCTACAGGCTTCAAAAGGAGTGTTATGAAAGGGAATGTTGAAAAGAAAGAGAGGTCTGACATTCCTTTGGAAACACTGAAATAGAAAAGCATGAAACCGTGGGGTAAAAAGTGCAGCGTTTATTCCAGATAAAGTCTAGACCCTGCTATTTGAGTGCACAGCATGGCTCAGAGCCATGCCAGTGTACAAGCAAGACATCCCTATATATTATATATATATATATCTATCTTCTGGGAATATAAGTCTGGTCCTCAGACTAGACCTGCATATGGTCTGTGAGGTGCTGGCTGTCATGGGCCAAAACCATGCCAGGCAGTGTGATAGCACCTGAGGTATTAGTCCTGTTGTGTGCCCTCATTTTGCTTGCTAGCACATCTGTAAGCACCAGGCTCTGGGGAGACCATGCAGGACCCAGGGAGGAGGCTGTGAAAGGGTGAGAAGAAGGTCTCTCCGCTGTAGCAACATTCATCTTGTGCTGAGAGTAGGTGTAAATGCTGACTGTATTAGGACTTGCCTAGATAAGGCACTTGGCACACACTTTCAGGAGAGTAAATGTCATTTACATACTACATAAGGCAAGAGCCTTGTGGCATCCCCTCTGTGTACCTCCACCATTAAATATGGTCACTTAGCAGGCATTGGCACAGCTGAGAATAAAATTTGTGTCTTCAGATTCTTGGGCTATTTGATTTGTCCAGAAAGTAGTGCAGAAGAAAATAGGTAAAAGGCATGAGTAAAATGTCAACCAGAAAGAAAAGTTGTATCACCAGAACTGCCAAAATCAACAACTTCTTCTACACACATGCTAGTATGTCTCACAGATGAGTATCACAGTAAAAATGAAGAAGCAAATAGAGATATTTAAAGAACTAACTGGAATAAACACTGTCTTTTTTATCATCAGTGATCAGTGGATGAATCCCCTGCATGTGATTAGGAAGAGTACCTTGCTTTTATGTGGTAATCTTCACTGGCGAGGAAAGGAGGTTTGTTTGTTTTTTTTAATTACAAAAGCACTTCCATGTCAGTTTTAGAAGCAGGACTCAAAAAGCTGATGTGAGATGCCAAGGATGTACAGAAATTCAGCTAAAAAAAGGGCTCAGGTCTTGGGATGTGGTCCAATGGTCTAGCCACTAGATACTGCTGCTACTTCTAGATACTACTGTTTCTTTAACACCTTACAGATTATTAAGATGCTTTTTCCTCTTACCACGAAAAAAGATGAGTAAGATAAGGTATACATTTAATATCCTTAGTGATAATCTGAAAAATATTAATAAAAATACTCATGCTTATATTAAAAAAATCAATGCAGAAAATAATGTGCGTCTAATTTTTAGTGATTAAAACACTCTGTATGGAGGGAGGCACCTAAGGACATCAGGAACACGGAGAAAATAATGAAATAATTAAGATCACATTACAAATAGAAACTCAAAAATGGTTTATGTGCTTCTTCAGACAGCCACATATCTTAACTATCTGCTCGCAGAGGCTTTAGTTAAAGACAGGCTGTGTCACCACACCAGTGACTGGTACTGGGAGAAACCTCCAGGAAGGACAGCGCTGTTTGCTGTCCTTTAGGCACAGCTCTGTCCAGCTGGGGATCTGCCTGCCTGTCTGCAGTAGCTGTTAGGTTATGAGTGTGTCTCCTGTCCTAGCTCTTTCCTCTCTCTGTGTTATCCTCACTATCAGGAGAAACAAAGAAGGAAAAAGATCCTCGGTTCTGGGACAGCAGGAGAGTGCAGGAGCCTCGCATGCAGCCTATGTATGGGAAGGAGTCCAAGGGTAGGAGGAAACAGCCATCTCCCTGGCATAGAAGGGACGTTTTAGCCCTTTCACTCAATAAAATGCCAAACTGCAAATCCCCACCCCCCCAGGGGGTTGCACAGGCACTGGCAGGCTTTCTTCATCAGAGGGGTAGAAATAGGTCTCTGTGGGGTAGGGCAGCAGAGGAGCCCCCTTTGCCCAGTGAGAGCAGTCATGGGTGGAGGGTGGGTGGCACAGCTCTAGGGCTGGCCCCAGTGTGCATCCCACTGCCTGACCATCCCATGGGCTAGGAAGCATTTACAGAATTGCCCAGAAAAGTTCTGTTGGTCTAAGAGCTGTGCGGCCCAGCTATTTTATCTCACTGCTGTTGAACTGTGAACAACTGCAATGCAAGCTGGGGAGAAACATCGCCTTCTTATCCTACTCACCAAGAATCACGTGGAGATCATTGAGTCCAACCTCCCTGCCAGCACGGGATCACCCTGGGCAGGACACACTGGAACACATCCAGGTGGGTCTTGAAAGTCTCTAGAGAAGGAGACTCCACAACCTCTCTGGGCAGCCTGTTCTAGTCCTCTGTCACACTCACAGTGAAGAAGTTTTTCCTCATGCTGAGGCGGAAATTCCTGTATTCCAGTTTGTGACAATTACCTCTTGTCCTATCACAGGGCACCACTGAAAAGAGACTGGCCCCTTGTACTTGACACCCACCCTTCAGGTATTTGGAAACATTAATAAGATCCCCTCAGTCTTCTCTTTTCCAGGCTAAACAGCCCCAGGTCTCTCAGCCTTCTACCTGAATGCTTAGTACCTTTGCATGTGCTATTTTACAGCCTCTTGCCATAAGCAGTTAAATATTTGCTTTTCTGGTGTTAAAAAGGCTAAGAATTTAAAACTGGGTCTAAGAGACTCTCAGGAAGATGCCCATTCCTGTGCAGGACTTGTATAGAGCAAAGTAAAACCAAGTGTGATTCAGACAGGCTGGATCTTGCAGAGGGCAAAACTGAGTCACAAAATAGTTCAGCAACATTAAGTTAAGCTACATCGAATATATCTCCAAATCTCAGGTTTATAGTATATTAAAAGCATATACAGATTCTAAATCACAGGTCTGGGTCCTTTGCTAATAAAAATGCTGCTGGGTAATAGCAGGGACTTTGCATGCTTGCAGATATTTTTAAATGACGAAGTAAAAAAGAAAGAAGAACTAATTCTTTTGTTTAGAATGGTTCCTTTCTGTTCAATGGAAAAAACATCCCTGCTTCTTTACATAGCTAACATCATCATGGACATCCTTGCGCAGCAAGTTTTGTTTAGACATATAAAACACTGTGAGTCCAAAAACCTTGGGTTGCAAGCCCAGGTTTACATATGAAGGACAATTTGTCAACTGGGAATCAGAAGTAGGATTATGAGCAAAGAAGATGTGCAACTTCTAACTTCACATGAATATCTTAAACAAACACTAAAGAAAAAAAATGGCATAAAGAACCAGATGGCAAAACCAAAATAAATGAATGCATACATCCTAAAGGATAGTACACTTTTATTTATGAAAATATTAAACCATGTTTATAGGATAGAATAATCAAACCAAAATAAAACCTTATTACTTGCAAATTTGTATATGTGATGCAGCTGCTGGGAGACAACTAGCTATGTTTCTTCTGCTTTCCTCCATTTCTTTTAAGCCTTAATCAGAGCCAGATGCTTCTTGTTTCCTTTCTTTTTGTTTTCTAGACTGAAAGTGCGCTGCCAGGAGTAAACACCATCTTTGACTTTTTTTTATGTGTCAACTGCATCTGGCTGAGTCCGAGTCACAAAACAGTGAAATTCCAGCAAAGCAGTGCAAACTTTCAACCCTGCTGTCATTCCCATTGAGAGCAGGAAATCACTATTTCTGCTTGTCACACAGGTTACTACTGGTTATTACAGGTTATTACTGGTTGTCACACAGGAGCTATAAAAATCCTGGAGCACGCCTGAGAACCTTGTTCCTGGTAAATAACTCTGGAGGCAGACTGGAATGCCATATACCATGAAGGCAGCCTCGCCTTCCATAGTCTTAAGAGTGCTGGAAGTGATTTCTAGTAGCGTAATTGCTATACAGTTGGATAGATTTGCAGTCTATTTTCCATTTGTTCTTTCTCTTCCTCAGGAAGGCAATGGCTGGTAACCACAGTATGTAGACATAACCATTTCTGCTGCAATTTCATGCCCTTACTTTGACACTGACCTCTTGGGTACCATCCCCTGCAGAACATTTTGTCATTCAATGGCAGTGGTCTATCTGCCAGAGCTTGCTTTCTGAATCAGATTGCAAAGTATGCTGTAATATTTATAATTCTCTTTTTCAACTACTACTTTAATGTATTTTCTTTCTAGGAAGTGTGTCAAACATAGAAATCCATGAGCTGCAAAAATTACACAGTAAGGTCTTAGAAATTACTCTTCCAAAAAAGTAATCTGAGGACAAGTTCTGCCTTATTTGACAAATATTAGGCTTTTTACTTTGACATATTTTGAGCAAGCACATATTTTTACCTAGAATAAATTTTAAAGGCAAGTGCCCAGGGGTTTTCCAGTTGTCTTTCTCCCTTTTAACAGACGTGATGTTGTTGTGCAGTCCTTGGGAGTCAGGCTTGCTTCTGCTACTGCACATGATAAAGGGCTTTTTGGATAAAAAACTATTCTCTTTTCTTCCGCTGACTTCTGTACCAGTAACTCCTACGCCAGCTACTGCAGTTCAGAGGAACCAAACCATGTGGGTGGAGGGCATTAAAGTACCAGATACAACAAAGTTTTCTAGTGCTTCAGTTTTAAGGATGAATGAACCTGTAGGATTGAAATTCTTTGCTGACACATTTATTCTTAGTTCAACCTAGGTTTAGATACAAGGGAAAAAAAAGTATTTATAGAATATAGAACAAATATCATACTTACTAAGCTTTACAGAGACACAGATAAGATAAATGGGAGAAAGCCACATTTAACCCATTAATCCTCATGATAAAACTTTAATGAGTTCCTTCCTTCCTGTCATCTTACACATGTCGGTGCCTCCATTGGTAATGACAAAGGAGTAGACTTCTACAGGACAACCATTCCACACTACGGGCATTTTGGACTCTAGTTTTGTCCTGGGAATGCAGATGACCATTAGTGCTTGTAGCACCCAAGGTGTAGTGCTGAAGAGCACCATCAAAGTTAATTTCCTGTGAAGGGACTCCAGCTCCCATTCTCTGATTCCTCTCCATGGTGCTAACCTTAACACTTACGTTAGGATAAGCCTCTTGATCAGACTAAAATGCTAGTGTAATGCACTCAGTAATGTGGTCATAGACCCAGGAACTGCAGGAGGAGCCTTGTTTTAACCCAACAGCTCAGAGATGTTCTTTTTCCCCTCAAACATCTTGTTCCTTGGTTGTCCAGGGAGTGTTTTCTGCCTCCTTTCTTTTGAGCTACTGATTCCTTTTCAGCCTGCTGACAACAATGAGCTAGCTCTTTTGTGAGCCAAAATTGCTGCCACTCACTGAAGCTGTTCTGTCTTACACAGAGCCAATGGCAAAATGTGCATTTGACACAATTGCCCCAAGGGATGGGACATGTTCACTGGCTTTTCCTTGAGAATGACCATAAGAATAAGTGGTCACACTGGTGATGTGGTTGGAGGTAGCTGAGCCCAGCCCCAAGCCTAAGGGATATGGTGACATTAGTATATTTGATTTTCTAGTGCAAGCTAGATTCCCCTATTAGTTTATTTAAAGCTACTTCTAGATTTTTAAATTTTCTGACTGGTAGTTTTCAGAAGTCTTGTGAAAATCTTTTGGGTTTGAGAACAATGAGATGAAATGGGAAATTAGGAAGCACTAACTTTGTCTCCCTTATTTGGTCCAGGAGAAATTTAGACATTTTCTTAGATACAGGTAAGTACATTCCACCCGAAGTTCTCTGTAGTTGACAAAAAACCCACTCTCTGTCGAATACGTAACAAAGTGTCATCAAATCCATGGAATGTTGAAAGCCAGCCATGGGAAGGTAATCTTTAATAAATAATCAATTTATCTCCAAAATGCAGTCTGAGAGAGAGGACGAAATTATTTACTACTTTTTGTAAAGTATCATCCCTAGTTTTAATTGTAGAAACTGGTGAAAAAAAGTAAAGAGGATAAAATCTGTAATTGTCAAGATTTCTTCAAGTATATAGTTTTTTTCTTTCAGAATGCATTTTCATCTTACAGCAGAAAAAGGGTTTGGGGTTTTTTTTTAAAGTAAAAAGAGAGCAAAGGCAAATAAAATCCTAAATATTTTTATTATTAAGCTTGCAAAAACAGAAAGATGCAGTTCTGTTCACCTGGCTTACTGGCTGGTCTGTCATTTATGACACAGGAAACCAGATCCAAATCTGGGACCTCCTTTTTACATAGCATTTTATTTCCGTGGATCTGTGAAGCTGTATTGTCCAGACCTCAAAAAGAGTTGTTTTTACCTACATCATAAATGACCATTTGAATCAAGTGAATTTGATGAGGCAGCATTGAGCTTTCCTGAATTCAATGCAACTCATTCAAATGTCTGGGTGGGCTATGAAAGTAACATGTCTATCCCACCCCATCCT
Source organism: Todiramphus chloris collaris (assembly GCA_025345505.1). NCBI lineage: Eukaryota > Metazoa > Chordata > Aves > Coraciiformes > Alcedinidae > Todiramphus > Todiramphus chloris. The sequence continues at coordinate 32,222,015 of JANVCC010000017.1, forward strand.
GCCCCATAAAAACAGGAGAGACATCTTATATGAATAAATCAATTTTATTTAAATAAAATTACAGGCATATCTTGTCTATTATAAACTACCATATAGTTTTTCCAAGGCACCAATATTTAACAATAATTTAAATTTTCTTGAGAGCAGCTACCTTTTTCTGAGTGGCATTTGTAAACTTGTCGGACTTCCTTTCTCGTAGTCAACTCAAGTGAAATCTGTTGCTAGAGAAATACCAAAGGTTGTAACTTTTGCATCGTTAGCAGATACCTTACTGTTCCTGGGCATCTCTTTTGAACAATGCTTGAGAAGATTGGGTCAGGTGTTCTGCGTAGCAAAAAAGCACCCTGAAATGGGGTGTTTCTTTCCTTCGTGGCACCAAAAATACATCAGGCACAAACCCCCATTATGACACTCACTTTGCCATGTACTGTAAGTATTAAAAATTAAATCCAAGAGACCATTGTTTCTTTGAGGCTTCAGGATCTGTTTTTCCTTGCACTTCAAGCTAAATAATGCAATGCCACCTTCTCTTACACAAAAACAGGGCTTTCTAAGAAGCCTGTCCTACACTTCTCTGTCACAGACTGCATTAGTATCCATGTTGAGCTTCTTTAAAGGCATCTTTGATTAGCATGGTTGCACCAAAATGAGGGCATGTATCTGATGGGTTAATTCATCCAGTTCTGTGATCATTTATAGGAGGTTCACAGCAGGAAGACAGAAGAAGATACAGGTAATACCTCTCAGCAGGCTGAGTTCTGCTCAGGTTTTAAAGCAAAAACCCACACAGACCTACAGCCACTGCTGGGCTAATGCCCAAGCACAGGTAAGGACAGAGACACAGTGACCAGTCTGAGGTGGTCATGGGAGGAACTGTAGGAGACAGTTTTTGTAGGAGACAGTTTTTGGATATCTCATTCAAATACTGGCACTTTTTGTTCCTGAAAACCAGTTTTTTCAAAAGGAGAGTTTGCTAAGCACCCTTCACATTCACAGCTCACTCAGGTTGTTGAGTCCCATGAGGCTCACTCAACTGATTTTGGCTTATCACAACAGACTTTTGTAATAATCCCCAAGTTCTCTTTGACACATTACCATCATCTTCACTGCCCAGTGCTACAGAAGCTTTATAACCAAACCATGCTAACAGGAAAAATATTCTGCCCTTTAAAAAAATCCCAACAATTTAGAGATAAGGGTGATGTAGCACCATGAAGGCAAGATTATAGCTGGCTGTAAGGACATGCTGCAATTAACAGGCAAGCTTCTCAGCAAAGCTGTAAATCTTCCTTCTGGCTCATACTAATAGAAAATGTGATTTTAATGGAACCACAGAAATAAAACTCAAGTCTTAGATTCCCAGAGCAGAGTAACTATCAATTCAGAGTTTACAGTGAGATAACTGTAAAGCTGAGACAGAGGTACAAAAATGCCATACTAGTACCTAGCTTACAACAATATCCTGAGACAGGCTTCATTAAAGTTTGACAAAATCTCCAAGAACCTTCAGAAAAAGGCATTGAAGATGGGCAAATAATTATTAAGAGAACTGGTGATCTTTGGCTATCAATCTGCAGTTTCTCATTTGACATTTGTAAACATAAAAATGTCTGTGAGCATTGCTTTCTGAAGTAGATACATCTGGCTAATCTGACACCTGATTACGAGTGTCACTTTACAATACTTGGCAAAGATCTAAAATAATTAAAAATGCTATGAACTGAAGTCTTCTAAGAAGATATATGAAACCTCAGCCAGTTTATCCTGCTTTTCTCCCTGCTTAGGTTATCCCTTTAGTTTAGAGATACAGCACCTTAATATTTGTATAGTATTAAATATATTTATCAGGAAAAACAATGAAGAAACTTGCATTGTTCCTGCCTATGAGAAGCATCAAAGATTTCCTTCAGAATAAGCAACATCACTGATTTTGGAAAGGCACCAGTAACCCTTGTGTTCTAAACTCCAGCATTAACAGCATGTACAGGTAAGGAAGGTGCTCCTTGAAAAAGAGGAGAAAAAAGGTAGATATTAAAAATTAAATGAATGCTTATGGGGGTTTTTTTGTTGTTGTTTTTTGGGGTTTTTTTAATCTGGGGACCCTTTTGAACTACAAACTCTTTTATTATGTATCTTTTTAAGCAATCGGCTTACTGCAATTAGTAATCCTATGCTACTCATTTTTCTGGTTCACAATGAAGAAGTATAAGGGAAGCTCAGAAGTGGAGGGACCAGATACTATAAGTCTTACCTACCAGAGTCCAGCTCTGCATTCCTTTAGGAGTATCTGGAAATATTTGCATAATAGAAGAAACACACTTCTCCAGCATAAAACCTGATGAACTGGCACTATTTGAACAGAATTTGTTGGCCTGCACTATACTGTTTCTGAAAATAATTAGAAAATAATATGTTTAGAAAGAGTTCTAAAGGGAAGGGTCTGCTCTCCAGAATGACCACTGAAGGCAGGAGACGGGATGTCTGGTAGAGTGACCCCCTGTGCATCCGGCACCGCAAAATAAAGAATGCCTGCTTAATATTTTTGGTTATTGAGTTTTTCACTGTGTCACCACCCTACTATGACCACCTTCCCACTGATGGATATGTAAAATGGCCCATGTCCACCAGCATGCATCCCATGCTCAATCCTCTGGAAAACAGAGTGCAGGTGCTTCTGTGCCGCAAGCTGCCTGTGACAATTTTTCAAAAGACCTATTTAGAGCCAGAGCAATGCTTCAAGAGTGTGCCCCTTAGAGGCAGTGTGATTATATACTATATCATTTTCTGATGACTTTTGCCAAATGTCAATTATTTCCATTTTGTTCACGTTGGAGATCATCCCAAGCAGCACTGAATGCTGGGGTGAGCACCTTCCTTTTCACCAGACCAAGACTTCAGTTTTGGTGGAGAAAATATATAAAATTAAAACCAAAATTATTTTTTAATTCACTGACAGCTCTGCGTAGCTGGGCATGTATCTCCTATGAAGACAACATCTGCCTTTCCACAACTCACTGCACAGCACTGTGTAGGCTGCCTGGCACTTGTGGGGGTGACACAGGGAAAAGGTTGCAAATCCATCTCATCCTGGCCAAGGATCAGTATTACCCACTCCTCACTAAGGTGCTGGGTCCAGTCATGTGTCATTTGGGAAAGAAACCGGCTTTGTGGCCAGGCACTGCCCCACTGGACATCCCTCAGCCTTTCTGGAAAAGGAGTTGCTCCAGGAACTAAGGGAAAACAGAGTCCCTTCACTGCCTTTCAACAGTCAGATGACAGCAAATGATAGGACTATCTAGGCATGAGGATGAATAATTGCAGTGGCTTTTGATCATCATACACCTCTCTGGTCCTCCTACCAAGCTTGGTAGCATCACCACAGGAGTGGACACACTACACACTCTTCAAGTAAATGCTGAATGGGTTTGCAGTAAGCACTTCTTTCCATTTAACTTAAAGCCACAAGTGGAGTCACAAAGGTCTTACAGAAGACAGCTGCAAGACCCTGATTTTTTATCTTGTTCTACTGTTTTCCAGGTCTGCACAGTTATTTGTGCACAGTTACTTGCAGAGTAACAAATATGCTTATTTGGACATCCTAATTATGGAAACTTAACTATTCAGCAGCAGCTGGAAAACATTTTGCTTAGCTTTTAATCAGGCAAACACACAGACTTCATCACAACACTTCATGCAGTCCAAGTCTGTCTAATATTGGTCTGGTTTTCTTTGAAGCATGTGATAAGCAAGGTACTAGTGCAACCACCACAGATCAATACCAAGCTTACTTTCCACAGAGAATGTTGTAACCATGTAGATGTAGACAGTACTCGAGGGATGATATTTGCATAGCAAGTTGTAGTAAAGAATTAATAAGATGGCAAACAAATCTAGAAATGAGGTACCAATTAGCCTAATGGTAGAGCGAGTAAACTAGTCAAGCTATATTCATACTAAATTTCATCTTCTGACTCCTGATCACGTTCAGATGTTTTCAGTAAACCCATTTCCATGGACTGGGACTGTTTAACCTTTGCACGAACTGCCCTGGAAACAACAACAAAAAAGAGTTGTCAATAGTAACTCAAAGCCTCACCTGGCCATTTTTACATGGTAAAAAAAAGTTTGACTCTTACATCTCACTGAGGAATGATTGATTTAGCGAGACCTGTAGTGGGACACTGTAGAAGACATTGCAAAAAGGAGGTAGTGATTTCAAGCAGAATCTGGTCAGAATTTACCGCAGGCTTGGTTGTACACACCTGTATGTTAGCATAATTGACCACCATAAAGTGTGAGCATGTACTTGTGATGTTAATATGTGTTGCCTTTAACAATACCACCTGCTTGGACTTCTTGTAAGAGCTCATTCCTACAGATGCATCTAAAAGCATACACCTTAGGCAAACCTCAGTGTACCATCCAGGCATTTCAGTGTTGTGTAGGCACAAGACCAAATGCCGTGTTCACTTGGAAGAGTACTATCAAGCTGTGAAGAAAAGTGAGTCTAGCCAACTTCCTCGTGCATGGGAACTCAGCAATGTGCTGTGGTCAACCTCAGGGACCTTGTCTGATGCTACAGCAGCCACTATTCCCAGCATCAGAAGGGATGTAAGATTGCTGTCACCTCTCTAAAATTGCCATCCTTTACCCAACACATCAGTTACTCAGCCTTGAGTGTCAGTGCCTGTTGGACTGAGACCCAAAAAGACATAGCAGCTTCTTAGTACAAAGCAGAAATGTGAGAACTAGGTATCACAGAATCACAGAATGGTAGGGGTTAGAAGGGACCTCTGGGGATCATGTAGTTGTCCTGCCCCTGCTAAAGCAGGTTAATCTAGTTCAGGTTGCACAGGAATGCATCAGGCAGGTTTTGAAAGTCTACAGAGAAGGAAACTCCACAACCTCTCTCAGCAGCCTGTTCCAGTGTTCCCTCACCCTCATATATAGACAAAGCATGACTAAATAAGGCTATTAAGATGGTAGAAGTAAAGCAAGAGGTGAGAAACATGTTTAGGACACCACAGGTAAAGGCTTGGTAAGGTTCTGTGGGCAGAAGGTGATCACATATGGCAGAATCAGGCTCACTTTTACAACCAAGTTGTCCTGGTTTGAGAACAGAACTATTCTGTTCAGTAATTTTGCTTTTCAGCTCAGTTCTTCTAACTAACTGCACTGTCTGAAGGTAGCTGGATGTTTCCACAGACAGTGTCTGCTCCTGGCAGTGATAGCACCCCATGTTTAGAGTTAGTACCAAGGATTGGTGTGCAGACCAAGGCCACTGCTGGGTCTTGTGTACCACACTGGGGGGTGCAGAAAGTGAAAGGCTGCACCTGCAGGGAGGAGAGGACAGGACGGGTGACCCTAAACTGACCAGCAAGGTATTCCATCCCATATACATCATATCTGGTATAGAGCTGAGGGATTGGAAGGGTCTCTGGGCTCTGCTCCCCTCTTGGACTGCTTTGCCAGTTTTGCTTGGCTTGGCTCGGGTCTTCTTTAAGTTCCTTCCTCGGAGCACCCAAGGAGGCCTCTGTCCATTCTGCCTTCGATCCGGTCTGTGTGTTCCTGAACCCGGTACCAGAACCCAGCTCTGAACACAGCTCCCGTCTGCTGCGGGGCCCAGTCTGGGACTGCCCCGGTGCCTGCTCCACAGCATCAGTGGTGATGGCAATGTAATTACCATCAGGGGGGTTCGGTTTAATACTGGTTTTATATAGATTTGTATATATTCCATTTTTATTCATTACCTTTTCATTAAAGCTGTTCTAGTTTCCTTTTCTAATTGCCAAGTCTTTCTCCCTTTTTCCCTTTCTCTTTCCCTTTGGGAAAGGAGGGGGGTTAACAGAGAGCATCTGTTATAGGTCTAAGGGGACACCCTGACCCTAAACCATGACACAAGTTAACTCTGCAGTTGGAATTTTCAGAATTAGCACTGGGGCAGTGAGGAAAAGGGCTAACTTTAGAAATTAGGGGATGAAACTAGCTAGTGAAAAAGAAATTAGGTCTAATCACAGAAAATTGCTAGCAATGAAACCTGTCCAGTAATCTTCAAAGTTAACTCATGAAGCCTGCTGACTAAGCCATTTGGAATTAGTAGAGATGAGCACTGGGAAAGCAGATGTAGGAAAAAATGATGTCTCCTCCTTGTATCTTTTTATACACTTTCAAATGTGGAAGACTATCAAAAAAAGATCATTTTATATAAGAAGCATTATGCTGTCAAAGCTGTTATCAGTGTTCTTTATGAATGTTTCTACCAAAGCAATGAGACATGTTGTCGTCATTAATAAGCAATATCTATTTTTTATTTTACTTTTCAAGGCAATTAATTACTTTGTGGAAACCTTTTGATATGTCAGGGAAAATTTTCTAAAATAAAGCTCCTGATAGACAGGTCTTGAACATTTTAAGTGTTTCAAGTAACTTACCAGCTGACGATTGTGTAATTCACTGCAAGTATGAGAAAAGCAAAGGCATAATGCCAGCAATAGCACATGGTCAGGAACATCATATTAGTATGATCCATCTGATTCCACTCTGGGCTCCCATTTGGAGGATAAAGAACAAACCCAATCTGTATTAAAGGAAAAGATATTTAGCAAATGTAATTTGATGTATATCTTGTGCTGTATCATGAATTATGCTACCCATCACAAGGAAGACATTTCATTTTCTTATAGTGATGATTATTTCTGAGATTATTAAGAACAATTTTGCAGTCACAGTCAGATGTGGTGGATCATTTTACATAGTTTTGTGCAGAAATGCCTTTGAAAATTCAGAGCCAGTCCCAGAGATCCCCAGCTCTTGCACAGTGAATTAAGGAGATGGCTCAACAAGTCCTGCAGCAATCACAATTATTTGCTGTAAGGAAAGGGGCTGGTGCTCAGCCATGTATGGTTTAAACTGCAAGCACATAACCAACCAGCAGACCTGCTCAGCCATTTGCACTGACTCACTTCTTCCCAGCAGCATCTGGGATTGTGTTACGTGATTCAAAAGATGAATAATAAATTAATAAATAAAGGTGAGACATAAGTCTATTTCTTCTGGGTCATCCAAGGCAAAGGTCAGGTTTTGAAATTGCATAAAAATGGAGCTTCCCCACCCAAAGCTGTAAGATTGTGTGGAATATATAGTTGTTTTGTTTATTCAGAGCTGGGAAAGATCAAATTCAGATTAATGCATAAACTGGGAACCTAGTAACCCTGTAGCTACACTGGGGTCTGCTTTGACAAGCACTGGTCCTCTGTACTGCCTAATACTCTTCAAAGCTAGCACTCAGCAGTTTAGATTAGAATTTATAAGCTGGGAAGAGGAGGAGGGGAGGAGTAAATTTTGCATTTCCATGCAGAGAATTCAATGAATGAGGGTGTTGATGATGCAGAAAGAAAGTCCCTTTACCTTTTACAAATTTGTCATTCTGCGGCCAGTATGTGGTATTCAGTCACACATACGGTTGAAGTCTGATGCGGATGTGAAAAAAAGGCACACTTAAATCTCCTGTATTTTTAGTTCTTCAACTTTTTACTTTGAAACAAAACCCACATTGTCTCCAGAGCTAAAGAAATAACTTGTTCTAAAATTAGACTAGGCAGACAACTAAGAATGAATGGTTGCATCTAATTCCTCTTGTGTAAAGCTTTCTTAAATCACTGAAGAACAGTTTACAGTATAAGAAAATAAAACACCAAGTGCTGCAGCACCAGGTGGTTGAGTTCCCTTATAGAAAAAATACTGACATTTTGGAGGTCTGTCTTCTTGCCAGAGCAAGTATTTAAATATTTGATTTGGTGCTGAGTGTCCAGTTCTCCTAAGGAACAGCAAACGTTTTTATTTATCGTGTCTGGCCAGCATATAAAAAAGGGAAGCCCGTCTAGACATACTGGAAAAAAAAAAATCACTGCAGTGACCTCAGTTCTTCATTATAACATGAAACACATCATCACTAGCATTCCTATTTCTTTGTTACAAGATTGCAGCAATTCATTAAATTCTCTCTCTTGTTTGACAACAGAGAAAGGGTTGCTATCTAATATCTATTAACTGGATAGAATCACAAGTAAGTGAAGGCATGGCAGTGACATTTTGAAGAGTCCTTTTGGGAGCCACATTCATGAAATACAAAAGTTTGGGCTGTCACTCAAAGTTTGGGCTGTTACTCCTTCTGCTCAATTTTGTGAACACTGGAAAAGCAGGAGGCTTTACATCACTCAATCTCTTAATGAAAATTGGGAGCTCAAATACCTTTTAAACATAGGTTGCCACAATTGAAATGCTTTTTGGAAAGTAGAAAGAGGCAGCTGACACAGAAAATAATTTGTGCCTTTACTCCTCTTCACACAGTGCCAATGAGTTCTATGTCTCACCTGTCCAGTGCTTTACTGGGCTTTGACTCAAGTGCTCTGGCAGTTGACAGTGGGGACTGTCTTTACAAAGAAGAGCATATATGGCCAGGCTGTAAAATCACTGCCATTTGGCCACCAAATTTTGAACAGGATGTTACAGAGATCAGAGGGGGTGCACTATCACAAAGAAAATGTCAACAAAACCACCTCAGCCTTTTTATTGATTCAAATAAAAGACACTAGAAGTAAAAAGGCTTTTTTTTTTGTATCTGTAAAAGAGATATAATAAATACTTTTATCACTTTAAAGGGACATTAAGAGTGCATTGTTTTCTATGAGTTCTTAGAGGTTTGTGTTTAAAAGGCTTACTTTATTACCTGTGAAACATCTTCAAAGAAGTAAACGACTAATTTTGATGAAGGAAGAAATTCCTAAGGAAGAAAAGTGACCTACCTGCCAGAACCAGCTGCCTTGTAATATGCAGAGGCTTGTACGGAGCATCTCTAGCACAATACTGCCACGGAAGAAAACTTCCAAAAATATACAAACAGCAGCTCCAAAGACAGCATATAGCAATAACTGATGAACATGAACATCCAGCATGGCTCTCCCGTGAAGATGGTAGCAAAAGAGAAAACCTGGAGTAAATTAAGTGTTCAGTTTAAGATATTTTCTTTCCTTGTAATCTCCCTCCATCTGCTTTTAGAAAACAGTGCACCTTTAGCATTTTCCTTTATGCCAAAATCACCTTCTCAGTTGAACTGAGAGTAATTATTTTAAGACTAATGCCTACATACTGTCTACTCCCACCCTTGAGCTCAGACCAGGAAATTGCATGAGATGCTGCAGCTCTGTTACCTTTCATCTAAAACATGCTAACAAAAAGTCTCGTTCACCCCTCTGCAGTGAAACAGGGGGGATACTGTGAGATATACTGTACATATAGAAAGTATAAATTGCATGTGTCTCCAGTGCAATTCCAACGTGCAATTGCTGTGCAAGTAAATGCGCTCACACTGGCTTTAGCTAACAAGTTGTGTACCATGTCAGTACATGTATTGAAGCACATGTATACATTGATGCACAAACAAGTTTGTGCTGCCATTTCCATAACATTTCTGTTGCTATCTGAGCCGCTTAGGAAAGCACAGATACACCTCTACAATGTCTGATCATGCTCTGGGCTGCAGTACAGACAAATCCTCAGCAGCTTATAAGGAGGCCCAAGACTGATCTGTTTTAAGCACTTCATGGAGTTAAACACCCAGCTCCCATAGGCTCAGAGATTCTCTAAGGCTGATTTGAGATTCATAGACCGAAGGTTGATACCCTTCTGCAAGTTTCACACTCATCTCTGCAGGAAGAGCTAAACTGACCTTCAATAAACACTGCTAAGGAAAGCATCATCCTGTCCGTGGCCACTGGCAATGCATTGGTCCCATGAGCCACAATATCAACCAACCCTGAAATGCCATAGAAGAGGTACATGGTGGCATGTTGCCAGTTCATCAAGTGATCCCAGTGCTTTTCCTCATAATTGTACAACTTCAGATGAGGTCCATCGGGAACAAACTGCTCGGCCACCATTCCTGCATATGAAACAAGAAGTATAACTATTTGTCCTGGTGCTGAAGGTATAGACTGATGATAAGTCTTTACACAAACAGTAAAGGCAACAATATATCCCCACGCAGCGTAACATCAGTCAGTTTGGGGTTTAGTCTGGCTGCCTGAGGATTGTTCTGTGTGATTGCTGTTTTGCTCCCTTCTGCCCGGTTCAGCCATTCCCAATACAGTTTTTAACATGTTGTCCAAATACAAGTGAAAAGGCACAGAGGCCTCAAAGGTATAAATTCTACATAAATTTTCAAGAAAATAGGCAGTGTGTGGAGGAGAGATGAAATAAGTTGCTTTGCTGAGGGAAAGACTACAGAGAGAGCTCAAGCATATATTAAGCATCACATAATCCAGAGAGGAGAAAGACAGAGGAAACCAGGCTTCAGCTCCAGTCCTGGTGGGACTATTTGCATCTTGCAGTTTCCAGCAGTGAAAATGGAGACAGCTATTCTGTGCTGCTTTTTCCTTTTTTTTTCTTTTTTTTTTTTTCCCCACAAACAATTGTTATTGTGGTAGTTCTCTGACTGAATTTTTCAGCTGCCTTTCCCAGTGTTTCAAACATGAGTGTAACACATGCTAAAGTCCTCAAAAGAAAGATTTACCACTTCAGTCCCCTGCAGTATGCAGGATGGCAGAGTCCAGACCTAATTTAAAGGGCATTTTTCCTGTAAAGCCATAAAAGGAAATACCTCCACTGTGCAGAGTTATTAAAGGTCCCATGAGAGTGTACATCAAATTAGTATTTGAATTGCTGCTCCACCGCCTCCCTTACCTTGGCCCCTCGGTGTCTCGCTAGCTAGCTGCAGTACTCCAGGAAGGGAGTTGCTTTTAGATACTTCATAAGATCAATGAAGTTTTAGAAGAGTTTCAAATATGTTATGCTTTTAAAACATTAATTATATTGTTTATAAAGCATGGGCCAGCATCTTGCTGTATAAGTGGATATGCTACAAAGCAAATGCAGTGGTTTTTCACCTTTTTTTTCAAGTTTTCCTAACAGAAACACTTCTGCTGCTTTTTCTGTTTGTGCTTGCCAGGCTTCCTTGTCCACGTTTTTGACTAGAATTGAAACTACCATATGTTAAAATAATAGCTTTTTGTTTCAGGGTAAAAATAAAAACACTAGATGAGTGTTTTAGCTGCCCAGCTACCTCTAGACACTGGGAGACTTGTAGGAAAGCTGTCCCCACTCAAACCTCAAAATGAACATTACTATTTAGGTCTTTGTAATTTTTTAAGACATATCAAATTGTGTCCTGCACCCACAACATCACTTCAGATGCATCTTAACTGATACTGGTACAACTCCCAGAGTGGAGGGAAAACCAAGAACAAGATCTTGACACAGCTTGCACCTTGATTAGAAACCAGAAAACTCTGAGCATCTAAAGAATAGATAGAATCTAAAAATACTAAAAATAAAGATCCTATTCAACTTGAGAGCCACACGTGCTCAGCTCCTCAGGTCCCTTGTTATTTAGCTTATTTCCCTTATAAAGGTAAATGGCTAATATACAGCCTGCTGGGATGCAAGAACTAGGCACAGCTCACAAAGCCATCCCCATGGATTGGTACACAGGCCAGTCCACAACAGAAGGACAAACAGCCTCCCTCATCCCCTGCCACCACCCTGGTGCAACAGTCTTGCAGCAATAATATTTGGAGTTCAGTATTTCTTTGTGAATATTTTCATTTTTGAATTACATTAATGAAGAATCATCTGCATTTACATATTTTATCAGTAACTCAGTGGAGGCTACCAACATCTGAAATGGTTGGATACAAAACAGAAAAGCAATGCTCCCACAGTCTGGTGCTCCCAGTCAGCACACGAGAGCCCTTTGCCTAAATAACTTACTTGCCTCCCTGAAGTAGTGAACAGCATATGAACACTCAGATGGAGAAGCTGTGAAGTAGTTAGGAGACCTTAAAGCAGGTCCAGAAGAGCTCTATGGATGGAAACCATGTTACATTCATAACCATGTAGTTAATAGCAGTAGCCCAAATTGTTCTTAGATTCATCATGTTTAAAGGACAAAATATTAAATGTTTTATCAGAGAAAAAAAAATTTAAAAAGAGAAGTGTTAAAAGACACAGCCTGCCTTTGGTCCACCTCACTTACCAATCAGGGCAAAGACAGCTTTGATGATCCCCTCCACAAACTCCAGGCGCTGAAATCCTGCCCTGGAACCAAGGTAGCAAGCGTTCTTGTTTTTCCGACAAGCGTACTTCAGTGGGTACTTCACTGACCACCACAAGCCAAAAAGAAGGAAAAAGCTTCCAGGGAGGGCATGCCCCTTGAAATTGCCCATGGTTTTCTGATAGAAAATACCTGAAGGTGAAACAAATGCAGATCAATTATGGTAATAAGTAGGAGAATACTGCGGGTTATAATCTTTAAGTATCTCCTTGCATAAATGAAAAAGGGTGTCACTGAATTAAGTACTGACAATTTATTTTAAAATAAATTCGTGTACATACCTTCCCTGGCTGTTCAAAACACCCAGAGAGTCTCCCCAGGTTCATAGCTTTGCAGAACAAGAATAAGAGACACAACTGCAAAGCAGCTGACCTGACATGCAGCCATATGGCAAGTTAAGAGGAAAAAAAGCCATAGTATTACTATGTCATGCTGTTGAAGTTCTACTAGCAAAAGAGAACAGGAATATTCACAGTTTGGTTCTTTCACCTCTAGAGAGGTTTTTATGTTTCTTTACTCAACAAAAAGAAATCAAAACAATACCTGACTGAAGGAAAAATGAATTGTGTACAGTTAAGATGGGTAACTAACTATTAACCAATAAGCTGCATTTTGTATTTCAATCCAAATGTCTCATTACGATTTGCAAATATCAGGTCATTCTCTGTATTTGATAGGTGAACTATGCACCCACGAGTATATCAAATACACCGAGTTATAAGGTTATTAATTGGTCAGGGTTATAGAATCTTTGAAAAGCAGTGCCATTAATAAAACCTAGTAATTCCAGTCATCATCCCAGCTTTTAGGAGAGTTAACTTATCTCCAATAGCTTCTTGATTAAAATGACAGTTCTAATATTAAATTGCAATTTTTCTTTAAGTTATAAACTGAGCTGTTGTGCTTCATCACCCAAAGACATACTAAATCTTTGTATGGGCAGCACTCAAGACTAACTACTTTATAAGTATTGGTAATCTGTACTGTGATTATCATTGCTGACTTAAAAATTCAATTGCCTCACTACATTGGAGCCATCTGGTTATGAATAGAATGTAGAGGCTCTGGTATATTTTTCTTTTCAGTAAGTATTTCCTATGGTCAGCTCTGCATAAGAAGTTTTAAACTGCGGGTTGTGCACCATGGAGTACTTGCAGATGGTTCACGTAATGCTGTCTAGTCACGTAGCGTGAGCCCTCTCCTATTTCTGGAGACTAAACTCCACTGAAAGCATTAATTGTTTTTTTGTTTTTTTTTTTTTTCAGAAGAGAAACTTTTCCACATGCACAGGTCCTGAAGCTGCCGTAAGACTCTAACCCAACTACAGGAGGAGAGGTGACCTATATAGCTACAAAGCAGAAGAAAAAAACATATGACTGTTCATGCATAGCACAAGGCAGGTTTTGATTTAAACAAGGATGTTGAAGAGGGTCTGCCACCACTGACTGTTCCCTTCTCTTCCAGAGCTAATCTCTGTCTCTGTAAGGGCTGCAGAGGGGGCTGGTGGTGGTGGTGGTGATGGTAGTGTGAGCTTTAACAGCTTTCCCTGGGTAAATATCCCCTCAGCTAATTTCTGGGGAAGTATTACTGAACTGCAAAGAAAAGGGAAATGTAATACTGGTTGCCCAAGCAAGCCCATTTCTGGAGGTGTCCTCCCAGGTGCTGCTGTCTGTGGAAGGGCTCCTGTGTGACACTTGTCTCCTGTCAAGAAGACAAGCCCAGAGCTGCTGGGGGGCGGACTTTGCCTCGCCTGGTGGCCAGCTGAACACTCAGAACAGAGCTGCAAAAGGCATGTTGGGGAGCAAGCTGTGGTAGACGGGGCAGGTGGGTCTCAGCACAGGCACCCCAGACACCAGGATGGTGATCGCCACCTCCATCCCCACTACCAAAATGTTGAATTAAGTTCTAAACCTTCTTGGGCTGAGCACATGTTAATGGTGACAAATCAGCCTGCTTGTGAGCTGAGCATCTCCAATCCCGGCTCAGGGTGCAGGGCAGGAGGAGGAGGAAGTGGCAGCCAAGGGTCAAGAGAGTCTTTCGCTGCCTCTTCTGTCTCCCCCCATCACAGTTAAAGTCCCACTGGGTTGATGCCTCTGTGTTTTATTTGCAGGTGGGGAAAGCACTGCTTGCTCTCAAGCATCCTACAGAACAGTCAGGCTGTCAGTGGTACAGCTGGAGGGCTCAGCCCCACAGGTTAGACCCAGCCCCCATGATTTCACAGAAGACTCTGACAAGCTTGTGCATCACTGACAGTAGTCCCTGTGCCATTGTTTGACTCAAAAAGGGCAGTACTAACAGAAGATGAAGTTTTAGACAGTAGACTAAACTTTGCTTTAAACTTTGAAATACTTCTTTTTCTTTGAAAGCCTTAATTTCTGTTTCTTCTAAAACTTGATGGCCTGAAATGCTTTACTATCTTTTCAGACACGTTGGGGTTTTTCCTTCAGTGAAAGAAAGGAATTAGGGAGGAGTGGAGAATGGCCTTTCCTTACCATATGTCTGATCTCACTGAACACCATTCACTAGAAAGACTTTATTAGTTATTTTATTATTCACCACAGGTACATAGCACTCCAAATGGAAAGATTTACCCTGTACTCCACATCAAAGTGCAATACTGGATTAAAAATGCAAATTAAACCTATGTAAAGACTTCCTCTAGGAGAGCACAGCTGCAGCATGTGACAAATGAAAAGCAGTGTGTTAATCTTGTTTGTAGTGCATGGTATACAAAACTTCAAAAGTAATTCTCAATCTGTAAATTCACACCTGGGTTATCTAGAGCTCTGATCACTGCAGAAATTTTCTGCCCTAAACCTGGGTATTCCATCAAGATACTTTGTTTAAAACTGGTTTTTGCCTTTCAAAACAAGGGAAAACAAAAAAAGGAGAAGACTGATACATCAGCTACTGCTGTATATCCAGTATAAACAAAACAGCAAGAATTTTTTACTGGTTTGTTTTGTTGGGGTTTTTTTGTTCTATAAGCAATATAGCCACGTATTAGTAGCTTTAGAGAGTTCATCCAAATATGTTGGGGATTATTTGTAGAATTTCTCTAGAAAGAAATATGTCAGATCTGACAGACAGCTGTTGTGGCAGATCTTTGTAATGTGGAATCTTAACAGTCAGATTCAGAAAGGAGTTAAATGAATTATACTTTAAATCCTTAGCAAACTTGAAAACATCATGACAGAGCTCACCTTAAAATGATTGAACTTCACAATTAATGAATTTTCTCTTGCTGGGCCTAGGAGTTTATTTCAGCGAGGCTAGAAGTCAACTGCAACCACCCACAGTTCTGATGTGACTGAGAAGTTTTGCCTGCAAGTAAACCAGGTGATATGACATGGTTTGGGGGCTTAGTACGACTAAGCAGAGCCTCCACTGCAGGAACATCGCTGTGGGGTGTGGGGCAGAGGTGCAGCAGGAGGTGGGGGGAGAGAAGGACAGGATGGCAGGCTGCTGCCTTTCTGCGCTGTGCTTTGGCATCCCCCTGTGCAGCCTGGGACAAAGCAGCTCCCGACAGCTTTTCTGCACAGCTTGAAAGCTGACCAGTTTTTGGTATCTCAGATGCTATTTGTTGGATAAAGATGGCATCAGTGTGTTATGACAATACTTAATAAATCTGAGTGTTTATTTTTACAGAGCCTTATCCCATAAGCTAGCAAACAAATCATTGGAGGACTGATGGTGCAAGATGTGCACGTGCCAGACCCTTGTTTATCCTCAGGGATTTCAGAGCCAGGGGTGCTAGCAGAGCCTCATTTATGTTCTCAGCAGCAAACCTTCCTTGCTGCCCACCACCTTTCTAGAGCACATCATCTGACAGAGATGCAAGCAGAGAAAATCCTGAGGCTACCCCACAGCTGGGTACTATGAGGTCTGGGTTGGGCCATGAGGGGTCTGCCCACACTCCCTCCACTGCCCCTCAAAGCCACCCAGTCGCACCAGGTGCTACATGGGTACCTGCAAGCTGGTGACCTGTGTGCACAGCCTTAGCCTTGTCCAAATCCTGCTTCTAACCCTTCCTACAAAGAGTCATGCAGACAGCCAGCATCACCTGGCCACAGCCCTTGCCATGGATGACAGAGTTTGGCTTTCCAACCACTCTAACACAGACTCCCTGACCACTGCTGATCGAACCACCCCTGTCACCTGCTGTGTGCACCCCCAGGATCCCTGCAGGCTCACCCAGCTTTCCATGTCTCCACCCTGTAGCCTCATCACCCAGGACACTTCCACCACTGCCACTAGCAGCCACAGCAGCCAGGGTACCACAAATTTTGGACTCTTGCAAAGCTAGTTTTGGACTCCAAATGGGGGAAGCTCCCTCCCCACCAATGAGCAGGGTTGCCACCCTGAGAAGCCTGCCCAGGAACCAGACAATGCACATACTCCAGCCCAGATTTAGATTTTCCACAGCAAGTAGTCCTTGAAACCTTGCTCTTTGGAAGGTATAGGGCACACTAGGAGGGCAGCCATGGGCCTTATCTGCCCCAACCAGCCTCACCCAGGATCACCACTTAGGTCCCCCTGCCCAGCAGACCATGGTCACAGGGGAACTGGAGAAAAAGGTAATTAGGTGTAATTATGGCAATAAACTCAATTGTCAAGGTAGTTTATAAATTTTAAGTACCAGACAACATCTCTGCAGCTGCTTGGAATGAGGATCTAGAGTAATTTACAGCTACCTGTGAATGTGAGATTTTTTTTTTTTTTCCATGTGCAAGAACTCCAAGAATGTTTTTTCTTGCAATAATCACAGAAAGCTCTTCATAATTCCAGCTTTTCCAGCAATTAGAAAGACGCATAGTATTGCAAAAGTGTTTTAAACTCAACCGAAGAAGGTTTTTAAACTCAAAAGAGGGCAATACAGGGATCTGCTGGCAAAGAGGGGATGTGTAAATGCAGTTTCCAAGGAAGCATTCAGGAAAAGGTGTGCATTTTTTGTGGATATTAAAAGCTGCATTTTTAGCCTAAAAATAATCTCATGCCAGCAGAAGCATGAAAGACTGTCAAGAAACAGATGTACATGATTGAATTGAACATCTTCTGACTTTTTTGGGAGGAATGTTTCATAACATGAATCAGTTTGATTCCTGACTTCCAGAGGCTGCCTGTGTGGGGACCAAGGCAAGACTCACAAGTGATATGGAGAAAGCAGCTATATCACTTATTTACTCAGCTTCTCAGTCACTTCTGGAAGAACTAGATTAGTTTCCCTTTTTTCCCATCCTCTCTTTAAAAAAAAGCCGGAGGTTTAGGCTGCATAAACCTGTACTGGATGTAGACACAAGCAGTTGCTGAGCCAGAGCTAGTCCTGCAGCAGACAGCTTCCCTTCACTGCACATTCTCCTGCCACGACAGTATGCCTTGCAATTTCCTGTGTTTATCAAGCCCTGGGGAATGTTAAAATGGACTGTCAACCAGAAATGTGTTTTTTTTCCAGAAATGACACAAGTTAAGGGGCCACAAACTCACTCTGCTGCAATGCATTTGTTTCTGATACAAAACCATACGATAATAAAAGTTAACCCCAAAGATTAAACTTCAGGAAATTTACTGCAAGGGTGACACTGAAGGGATAGATTAGAAAGCAGTGATATGGAGCTTATAATATTTTATACAAAATGTTTATTTATCTATAAGAACCAGAGGAATCGATCATGACATCAATGAGAATAATGCATCCAGGTAAGAGGAGGAAATAACACATTTATTAACACTCTCAAATAAGTGCACAAGCTGTGATCATACAGCTTTTGCTGAAAACTGGAATCCAGCAAAGTTGAATGCATTTAAGACAAAGAAAATCACAGACAAGTTACTTCAGTACTGAAGTTTCTTACTTGCAGTTGAAGATGTATTCACAAGGCAAGTGCCTGTTACCTTGCAGCCTTTAAATTGTAAACATCATGGAGAGCCACAATGATACGAAAAACAACATCTGCTATAATTACTTTGTTCATTAAATGCAGTACTGCTTTCATGTCATGACTAAAAGTGTTTCAGCAGCTACAGTCCTAGTTTCCAGATGAGATCACTGCTCTGTGTTAAGGAAATACTCAGCTGACACGTGTATCTCCTTCACAATTAAACTGGAACAAAGTACTGTGTATGCTAATATAACAGAAGCAGGACTTCAGGCTTCTTGAAATGATAAAAAATGATAGTACAGCCTTGATATTTTTGGTTTAAGGATGTGGGAGATAAAGATTTTCAGGTAAAAAATAAATAAATAAATCATAAATTAGCAGCTCTGAAGCCTGTAAGAGAAAAATTCAACTTCTGGTAAAATCTTCAAGCCTGGAAGAGTGAGATGAAAACCAAGGACCCCAAAAAGGTAATGATAATAAAGCTATATAATAGCCTTAGAAAGGAGGGTCTCCAAGAAACAATGCCTTATACTGATGAGTATGGACCCATAACCTGAACTACTCTACTTTTTCCAGTGCCTTGCATCTGTCAACAACCAAATACTTGTCCTTCTCAGCACTTTGAGTACTCCTTACTGTGCTTTTTCATCTCTCATGACCCTCAGTTTTCTGTCTTTCTTTCCCCTTTCACTGTGCATCTGCTGACTCTGTTTCTGCTCCCATAGCCAAGAAGGCTATCTCCAGGGGTTATCCAGGGACAACAAACACTCCATAATAATCTTACCATTGGCTCTTGATATCAGAGCAGCTGCTAATTTTTGGATATGAAATTTTTGGTCTTTGGGACTGACAACTTGGAGACTTTTATTCAGATCATCACAAGTTCAAAAAACATAACACACACACAAAAAAAAAATCTTGTAATTGCATGGGATACATAAGAGTAATTTTTTCCTGTGAAAGATTCACAGTTTCTTTATTGGCCATAAAACCCGGCATTCCCTCTCACTGCCCGAAATAAAGGGTAAAATAGCATGGGTATGTGAGTAAACTATTGCAGGTATGAGAGTGCTACCTCCTGTGGGAGTGTCTGGCTTCAGCCACTGCAGCCACTTCCCTGCCCACAGGAGCCCAGCAGTAGCCACTGCCTCCTGTGGAGTGACCTTTCAGCTGTCCCCTGTGCAGAGCAGCAGTTCCCTTCCCTGTAGGGGGTTACAGAAGACTGCTGTCCTCAAAGCGAGGTACTACTGATGCATGGCTCCTCCCAACCCAGCAGACTAGGGCAAGTTTTTGGCTGTGTGAGGCAGTGGCTGAGCACTGCCAGACAGACAGAATGGTGGAAGGACATTCTGTGACATCCCACTGCTGTGCTGCAGGAGCTCTCAACTGACATCCAAGACTGGTTCCCCTTCCAGTCCACCTGGTGCTGGGATCAGCGAGAGTTCTTACTGCTTCCTGATTTCAACCTGAATTGTGCCAGCTAGTGAAGTTCCTATATGCTCTCTTTTTAAAGTCAATTCCTTTTATTGTCTCTACAACAGTTGAAGTCACTTCAGTGAATGACCTCTGCAGCACCCTAGGTATTCCTGAAGGTCTGTGGTCAAACAGAGGCCACACTGACAGTAAGGAGATTGCACTTTGAATACCCCACAAGGAGCAGTTTTGCAGGGTGTAATCCCTGGCTTCTCATTATAATGCCAGGTGTGCTCACCTACATGAGCTCTACTTCCTGATGGCCATGATAGCAAAATGTCAAGAGAGCAAAAGTTTCATATATGAAGTGATGACGTAGACATCAAAGCCCAGTTCTGGGGAGGAAATCAAATAAAATATTATTTAGTTTCTGTTATCATCACTTTTATGGACCTCCCCTTACAGTGTCTTCACAATACAGTTAGGGCTTTGATAGAAGGATCTAAGAAGACAGTGAAACTTACAGGACCATTGGACTATGACAAATATTTGTAATAAATACTAATGACCACCTGGACTGTGACAAATCCTGCATTTGAGAGCATTATAGGGCACTTTACTGACTATTAAGTTGCTACTAACTATTAAGTTGACTACTAAGTTGCTGCAATTGTCATTTATGTTTCCAAATGCTTCTTGAAGACAAGAAGACACAAGCAAAAAACGGGTTTTTACTGAGAAAAGTCAATGTTTGAGTGGTCTAAAATTGTATTTTCCTCCTGCAAGTAAGACAGATATGAAAGAGAAAAGTGAGGAATTCTGTTCTCAAAGAGGGACAGACCTTCAGGTATGAGAGACAGGGCTTGCTGACCTCAATATGATTTATAATTCTTTGGTTGCAAGGATTGCTCCCTTACTGTAACTACCAGTGACTGTGCAGAAAAGGCATTTAGATTTCGCTTTGTTTTGTACAGTACCAGATACTGGGGTGACTGAGGCCTTAGAATGAGAAACTGGGATACTACAAAGAAGACCCTCTTCTAAAGAATCACCAAACACTAACAAAGCAGAATGGTAAGCAGAAATCTCATGCTGTGCTGTGCATACTAGTAAGCTTGCATCTTTAAGGATAGTCTCAAGTTAACGAAAGTGGTGAGAGAGCTCATCTCAACAAATGCACAAGCATTAATAAGTCCCTGTTTGTGTTCTTAGGAAGGACTCAGTTTTCTCATCAAAAATTCACAAAACAACTCAATTAGCCATATGATGCTGATAACAGCTCATATCTGGGCAACAAGCAGGTGACACCTGTAAGAGCTGAACTTCTCCTGTCCTCTGCCTGGGAGGACACTAGAAACCAAGGGTCCAGAATATTGACTTCTGGTGGGACACTGTGCTCCATTTTGCTGTCTCCTCCTGATGAGATCCAGCCTCTTCTTGAATCTCTGCTTTCGGAAGTTACTTGATTAAGTGATTCTTAACCTTCAGACATCCTGTCTGTGGAGTACAGCTGGGGATTGTGAGCCCTCAGGGCTCTGAGATGGCAAAGAAAGTGATTTTAAAATAATGTTTAAAATTCATGAATTTGGATGCTATAACCAAAGACATTTGAATGTCTGCAACTTGTATTATGATAAGGCAAAAAAAAATTCTAAAAAACTTTTTTTGCCAAAAATTTCCATAAAGCCATGCAACAGAGCAGAAGGTGGTATTTGCACCTAGAGCTTTGTCCTGGCTGACTTGCCTTTGTACCTGTAAGTTTTCTCTGCAGTCTTATCTGTTTGGATTGGGGTGCTTGATGTACTGATTGTGAGAAGGGTCATCAAATGCACTGCCTCTACCAACTATGGCTTGGGGGAAAGACACTCAACAGCAGAAAGCTGCGTGGATCAGAAAAGAAAGCAAAACACTAATGAATAAATGGAAGCGTTGGTAAGGCAGTCTGTAACATCGATAACAGCTGGCAGAAATGGCTGTATAGAAGTAAGAAGTAAAAAATGGCTGTATAGAAGTAAGAGGATAGTTTCTCTTTAAGGAACCACCTCATGCTCACTAAATGGGAATTAGTTAGTGCTAATGCAATATTAGCAGGAGCTGAAGTGTCCTCCATTATGAACAGCTATAGTAGCAGCAGCTTCAGTTCCTGCTGCCCCTCATATAACGGAATTAATGTAGCAAGCAAGAATGATGCTATGGAGTAGGAGTTTTGTAATTCAATCAGACCAGCAGATGAAGCAAGGGGATGCATATTCTTCCAAAACCACTGGTATTACAGATGCTACAATCTGTATTATAGAAATGTCTCAAGTGCAAGGTCATGTGGGGCAAAAGATTTAGGAATTTTGCTCAGATAGAATTAAAATATTATAGCAGGCCCTGATTTAGGCATAGATTGATTAGAAGGGACTAAGTCTCCTCTTTGTCTTCTGGAGCAAAAAGCAGTGCCATGGCTCATGCTGCGTGATAAGACAGGAGTGCCACAGTAGAGTGGCACTCTACTAAAAGTGAAGGTATTTCAAAAACAATGCTTAATTATTTATAAACCCTGAATTTAGGAACTATCCTTGCTCACAGCTAGGAAGAGATGATCAAAATGCCAACTGTTGCCAGCTGCAAGTGAGCATGAACATGTCTGGTCACATCTAAGAAATAGAGCGGGAGACAGTTGGCGAGAGTTTTGACACTGACAAGTCTTCTTGATTCATGTATGTCTTCAGACTGGAAACAAGGGGCCCATTTTTGTGCTGCTGCACTGGCCATTTGCAGTACTGAGTAAAATAATTTTTCCAGGACGATTTAGTGGGCAAGAAGAGAGTAAACAGAGCAGTTTGCCTAAACACAGGCGTAATTATTCAAGCTACTCCTCAAGGTTCATTTGACTTTTCTTCCACAGCAGTTATTCCTACCCACACTGTCCACAACTGAGAGAAATCTGTTTGGTTTACCCAGCTCCATTTGTGAAGAGAAAAATACAGGAAAAGCCCACATAAGCAGCCCTGAAAGTGGTGAAAGACATCTGAGCAAACTTTGGAAAGGTAACTCCAGAGTCCATGAATTCACATGTAAAATGGATATTGAATACATTCCTTTTAAAAATTACAAAGTACTTACGGTGACTTATAGTACAACATATGCCATAATTTAAGGGGGTGTACAGAAACAGTAATAGAAGGTAACACAAACAAAGTAATACATACTAGGGAAATCATGAGTTCTAGGTATGTAAATGCATAGTAATCATCAAATACTCAGTTTAAAAATGAAGAAGCATAAATACTGTGGTTTTAAGTACTTTAGTTCCTAAGGTCCGAAATTTTAGAAAGCCGCCTATCAGGAATATAATGAAATGTCAAGTATTAAGTGTTATTAGGAGAGCTGAATATGATTTATTGCTGAAAAAAAAAAAAAAAAAAAAAGAAAGAAACAAAATGGAAAATATGCATGGACTTAAAAGTGTTTTTCCAAGGGTTATTCTGTTTAGAAATAGAATAGAATAGAAAGGATCAGACAATATAATTTTAGAATTTCTCTCATATAATTAGTAGTCATAGCTACATTTAAATTCTCTTGATTTTGCCTGGAAATTCAAGTTTGTATGTACATCCCCATTTGAGACACCAGAGAAGGAGGGAGGGGGAAAAAAAAAAAAATCACTCAAGAAACCTAAAACTAAACCGAACGTTTTATCCACATCCCTAACCTTTAATCATCGCTTTTGTTTAAATGCTCCGGATGCCTGCAAGGGCTACGGTCGTACTGGGACACCAACAAACTTCTCGAGAGCTATTTCTGATTTAAAAGTCCCGTCCGAGCTTTTTACCTCAGGAGTCCCCCTCAAGGACCGGGTTTAGCCAAACATGGAGTAGTTGTTGTCCTTTCACCCGGGAATATTTAACATCCCCCATCCCTGCCCCCTCCGCCGCCCGCCCCGACTTCACCCCGCGCTGCCCGCTCCGAGCGGGGGGAGACCTCCCGCCTTTCCCGCACCCGGGGCTGGGGACACCCGGGCTGCTCTTACCTGTGCCGCCCTGCTCCCTCGCAGCCTCCTCCTCCCAAACTCCTCGCCCCCTTCGAGGGGTTTCGCTGCTGGCCCGGGCGAGCCCCGCGGCCGCGGGACCCTCCAGCTGAGGTCGCCGGGAGATGCGCCACGGCCGCTCCAGATGTTTGCGGCGCGACCGCCCAGATGTTCCTCCCCTGGCGGCCCCGCGGGGGGCGGGCGGTTTCCTCCCCGCCTGGCCGGGAAGGACCCAGGGCAGGGCCAAATAAAAGGGGGCTCGGGGAAAGCGAGGCTTCCGCAAGATCCGGTGTTGTCCGGTGCCCGGCCCCGACTTCTGCCCCGCTCTCCAGGAACAGCCTCCGGGAGCGGGCAGGGCTGGCGGCGGGGCTCACGGCCGGGGATAGCAGCTCCCACTACCCCATGCAGGCTAAGGAAAGTAGAAAATGTAGTGAGACTTTCTGACACACAAGCCCTGCTTTGATCACTGCATATAACAGAGGCCTTTTCTTATTTGCCTGTTTTCCGCCCCCTCCCGTGGTTTTCTCCATGAAAATGAGCACCCATGGCTGTAATTCCTGTAATTTCACAGGAATGTACAGCAAAGCCCTGAATCCCAAAGAAGAATGTCTAAAAATAAAATTGAAAGGATGAAGCCATAGTTTTATTTGCAAATATCATGCTGTAGTAAACTGCGTTAGTGGCTTTACTGAATACTTCACAGTCTAATGAAAGGCATCTTATACTGCACCATCTTTGTTACATTGGCCATCAAACAACGAAATCTTCAAAACTTACATATGGAAAAATCCTTACCTGTGGTATTTGCCAGGAAGCTGCGATAACCAGATTTTGAAGCTCTCTTTAAACTACACCAGAAGCCTCCCTGACCCTTTCCACCTCTGTCAGCATCAAGCTCTTGTGTTGCCAACCTCCCCTGTGGCTGTTGGAATAGCCAAGCCGAGATGCATCTCTCCCTACTAGCTAGTCATAACTTGGACTAAATTCTGAGACACCTCTTACCCCAACCTTATCAACCCTACCCAAGTCCTCTAATTTAAAATTTTTCTTTTCAGGATCCCAAAGCTTTTTGCTTTGGGAAAGGTGTGGATCAAGTTAATCCCATGTAAATATTGAAACATAGATCAATGTCGCATTTCTGTTTGACACTTTCCAACCTTGGTTATCTTTGCAGACAGCTCCATTCATGCCTGTCTCTTTACTATATAGTGACACTTTCCCTGTCAGATAAACAGTACTCCAGCAAATACCCTTAAGCATCTGGCAAGCAGATGCCTTTGCAGGTTGGGTGACGTAGTAAGTACAGAAAAAAAGTCGACTAATATTTTCCAGAAGGACCACCTCTTTGTAAACTGTGCTTCAGAAATCCAGTCTCTGTGGCAGTTGCTCACCTTTCTTGGTCTGAGTGACTTCTTTTGCAATACTTTTTTAGCTGGATGCATCTCACATAATAACATTAATTCCTACCTTCTGTTGGAAAAGAGTTTTCAGTTAGACTGAGCTAAATCAGTCAGTGAAACTGATAATTGTAATTACCCCATCTATTTACCACCACTTTGTCTTGGCAGTGGAGCAAAAATCACTTCTTGGATTTCCTCACTTCCATCCATACTTAAGATGACTTAAAAGTGATTCTAAGTAATGATTAGTGTCTCCAATGTCAAAAACTTCAATTAGCATCCCAGAAACCCTGCAGGGATTCTGCACTTCTGCAAGGACGTTTGCAGTGTGCATTAAAGTAACCACAGAGAAAAGCATATATAGAATATTTATAACACTGTTAGGGACTGCAGAAAAACAAAGCATCCTTCATAATTTTTTACCAAAGGTCAGCAAGAGGCCAACAGCACTGCTACAGTCAGTCAAGTTCAGACCTTCCTTCATTTTCATCTTATTTTTTCTCCTTGTTCCAAAGCTAGGAAATCAATTCACTGTACCTGTTCAAAACTTAGGATACATGCCTGACATGCAGGCAGGCAATCAAGCCCTTCTCTAGCTGAAGGAATAGAGCATCCACCCTTCTCTGAAAGGGCTACATGTGCTTCATAAACTCTGGTTGGTGAAAAGACACAACAAATTCTACAACACTTGTCTTCCTTGCTGGGACAATATATCCTGAGAGTTAATACAAAGGCAAATACCTTAAATAAAATTTAATACATAAAAGTTAAGTAAAGTAAGTGAAAAAGACTTACTCAGATCACAGCTGTTCTTCTGCCTGTTCAAGACTGCTTTCTACAATAGCATTATAAAAGACAATTAAAATTACTAATAGGTCCAGTTTATCAGTTTGTAACTAATAACATATTGGATCCACTTTTCTGCCTGTTCAGCCCATCCATCAGAAAAAAAAAAAAAAAGTCTTTGAATCCTGAATGTTGTATTTTGTGTTAGGTCTGCGCTACAAAGGATTCAGGACATCCACTAAATATTTGAATGACATGGGTTTGATGCGATTAATGTTGCTGTACTGTAAAATGACCACATAATGATACTGTGTATCCTCTCCATCTCAGTAAGAACAAGCTATCAAGTAACTTCCAATAAAAAATGGTGGTTTCTAAAGCAGAGAAGCAAGATTTTCTGAGCAATACAGCCTAGGTGCATCATTTATGGCTTCCCATCTGACAAACAAGTTTACTATTTCCATGTGCCTTTGAGTCCTCCTGGCTTTGCCTGAAAAATTCTTTCATAATTAGGAATCCCTCCATTCTTGTTGGAGTCAAAGTAAATAGCATCCACAAAAATCATTAAGGAACACACTTTAAATAAATCTCCATTGGGATTGAGTCCCCAGGATGCTTGCAAAGGAGTCTTCTGATAGGCATTTGTTTGGTTGTTGACTGCTGATACTGAATATTGCATCTGAAGCAAGTCATAAAACCATTTCTCCATCACTAAGCCTAAATGCTGTGAGATGATTTTTCAAGTAGTGCTTGAACCACTTTTCACAGGAGTTACCTTAGTAAAACATTAGAAGGCCAAATGTCTGTGGCTCCAAGCCCCACAGGACTATTACACTGCACTTAATTTGATGCCTAGTTCTTTTACTTCATCAGAATTATCATAGATATCAGACAATTACATCAACCATATCTGTCTACTTCACCACTTGCCCACAGTCACACATCTATACTTGATCCAAACACCCATGAGCACATTATAGACAAATTAGAGTTACACATGGTTTAGGATTACTGTAGCATCTGCAGTTTAGTTCAGAAGGCAAGTGATAGCACTTGGTGGCATGTGAACTAGTTTCAAACTAGTCACTTGGAATAATGATACCTTCAGCAAATGGTGGAAGCAGGTGTCACCATAACCTTGAACTCTGAGTTGTTTCCACAGGGATCTCACAGTTGCACTCTGTGCCTTTGGCCTTTGCCACTTTTACCCCTGGCTGGCTGTATTCATGCCAACCTGCCTCCTGGCCTCCAGCTCAGCTAAACACTAGACATGTGCAAGGTCGTAGCCCTGCACAGTCATGGAATGAAGCCTAAGCCTAGATTCATGACAGGTTTCTGGGTAAAAACTGGAGGGAAATTTTGATCTACTCTCCTGGACACTTCATATCCAAAGTTTGCTGTATGTAGGTGTCTTCGTAGCACCACATCGAATTTATAGATGAGGAAATGTATCACAGAAGTGTAGCTGACACTGATAAAATAATTGATCTCCAGACAGAGTGCCCAGAAAATTAAACAAACAATTCTGGTCTTGCAAAGTTTATACAACAGTTGAATAAGTTGAATAAATAAGTTGAATAAATGCATTGGCTATGACTTGAGGAAAAGACATGTCAATGTCAAGTCATTGTATATTTTATATTCTGTTTTCAATATTGTAATTTGTAACAAGAAAATAAAGAAAAAGTGAATTTAATTACAAAGACTCATGTCATGACAGTCCAATTTTTTGAGTGCTAGTAGGAATATTTGCTCGGATAGATTTAGAGGACATGGGTTTAAATCAGTAAAGTTTAAAAGCACTTCTAGGCCACATCCTGCCATCGGTAAAAAAATGTAGTTACATTACAACATTTTAAAAATTATCAGTGTTAATAATTATTATGTTTTTGTTGTTTGAAGTGCTTTTCCTTTTTTTTTAAGTAGTCTGTAAGACCTTTGTGAGAAACTTTCAAGAGTACTTTTTCCAAGTTTGTATCCTCTCTTGTGCATTAATCAGCATTTTGCCAAGCTGCCTCCTATCATATAAAAATGTATCCCCCCCATGAATATCTTTCATCTAGAAAAACACACAAAAGCAATCACAGAAAAAAAGTTGAAAGAGGTCATCTTACCTCTATCTGCATAAAGAGAGCAACTGCCAGGACTATGGGTGCAATACATGGGTAATTGGCTATTTTTCAAGTTGATTAGAATCCTATGAACTGATCTAACAATTTGCATGGGGAATCCAGTGCAATAAAGCCAGAAACACGAAGCATATTAACAGCAAGAATTTTCTCCCCAGGCTTCTCCATTTCTGTATAATGATTCAGAATAGAGAGACCTAGGAAAAGCAGAAGCACTAGGAGAAAGTAGCTTGCAGATCCCAATATTTTTCTGCTCAAAGTATCAGTACTTGAATATATGCCTTAACTCTGAGAGCTGTGCTGGTGAGGTTGTCTTCAGTATTACATTCTTTAGAAAAAATAACCCCTGTTCCCACACTGCAGATCAAGAATCTTTTTTAATTCTTTGCTTGTCACGTACCAGCTGAATAAGAGCAAAGCTGATTTTTAAGGTTGCAAATGCCACCACAGAAGTTTGAACTGTGGAATGACTTTCTTTTTACTATACTTCAGCTCACTGAGCAAATTCTGAATTAGAAAGTAAGATTTATTCACACTGGGGAAAATAATGTGCACTAACCTGGCATCTTTCAGTGAAGGATGGTCAGCAACAGATTAGTCAAGGTCTACAACAGAGTAACCTCAATAGTGTCAGGATGTGAAGAGCTCATCTGGTGTATTCACTTGGAGTCAAATACTAAGCCAAGGCCTAGTTTATCAGTTGTTGCAGAAATTGGGACGTGGAAATCTAAGGGCTGTGGGAAAATGGGATAATCTGCTAGCTGAGGAAAGAAACAGCGGCTGCAAGAACTAGAGACTCTCTCTGCCTCTGTCAGGTTTCTTAGTCATTCCTAGATGAGTTACCTGCGTAACTGTGCTTGGCTGATGGCTATTTATTTTGGGGCACCTGGTAGGAGTTATCGAGATTATAGATTTATAGAAGCACAAAGCACTCAGAGCAGCAAGTGAAATCTGCCGATACAGTTACTCAAAAATATAAAGTGTTCTGAACAAAGGTCAGGGACAACAGAGTATGCTAAAAGTTGCAAAAAATCATAAAAAGAGTTCCCAGTTTCCTGGAAATGGTATCTCCTCACCTTTAATGCACACTGTGATGTTAAACATGTTTGCAAAACATTTGGAGGCTGCAGGAAACCTACCCCAGAAAATCCTCATGAAGAAGCTGGCAGCTCAGAATTCAGCAATCTGTCTGGGTTGCGTGGCGATAAATAGGGCTCCTAATCACACACTCAGTCCAGTAAAAGTGCAGACCAACTTCATTCCCAGACGCTGTCCTGCATTTATACCAAATGAGGCACTAGTCCTGTGGGGAAAATAGTATGCAGCCAAGCGATTAAATCCTGTCACATAATACGTGTTGCATGGGGGAGGGAACAGGGGGCTGAACTTCGCTTCCAAAGGCAGTGTTAGGTCAGGATTTGTCTAGATTTTGAGATTTTGACTTTGTAAACCTAATGGTGTACTTTCAATTTTTTTTTTATGATGCAATGTTGGGGTTTTGGGGAGTTAATCTGTTTTTCTTTTTCTCTTAAAGAATTTTTCCATACTTGTTTGTCAGGGATGTAAATTGCTGTAT
Source organism: Todiramphus chloris collaris (assembly GCA_025345505.1). NCBI lineage: Eukaryota > Metazoa > Chordata > Aves > Coraciiformes > Alcedinidae > Todiramphus > Todiramphus chloris. Next base: position 32,251,382 of record JANVCC010000017.1, read on the forward strand.
TTAAGAGAGACAAAAAGACCTGGCCACAGGGGGAGGGGTCCAGCCTGCCGAATAAAGGGGGTTGGGTGGAGTCCCTGGGGCTCTTGCTTGGTTTGCTCCCTGCATTCGAGGAGGAGAAGCTGCCCTCGTGCTGCGGAGAACTCATCCCCACTGCGTCTCCTGCTTCTCCTTCTACCCCTGCTGTCTCCCGGGGATCCTGCTGGACACCGGGATGGGCTGCCCAGGGGGTTCGTGCCGCGGGCTTTCCGTCGGCCATTGCCCCGTGGGGCCTGAGCTGGCTCCGGAGCGGCGGGGAGACCATCGCGCCCTCCCTGCTCCCCGGGAGCCCCGAGAGGCTGGCACTGGGTTCCCTGTGCTGTTTGCTGTTACTGCCATAGTTAGTGTTGTTTGTTTGCCTTGTTTGTATAAATATATATATATATTCAGTAAAGAACAGTTATTCCTATCCCTCATGTTTGCCTGAAAGCCCCTTAATTTCAAAATTACAAGCATTCGGAGGGGAGGGGGTTGCATTTGCCATTCCAAGGGCGACTCCCGCCTTCCTTGGCAGACACCTGTCTTTCAAACCAAGGCAGATTTTGGCGCCCAACGCGGGGCGTGAGACCGAGGGGTGGATTTAACCATGGACAGTATCTCCCAAGTTATCCATGACTGTGAGACATGCGCCGCAATCAAGCAGGCCAAGCGAGTGAAACCCCTATGGTATGGTGGGCGGTGGTCCAAATACAGGTATGGGGAGGCCTGGCAGATTGATTACATCACTCTGCCTCAAACCCGCCAAGGAAAACGTTATGTGCTCACCATGGTAGAAGCCACCACAGGATGGCTGGAGACCTACCCTGTGCCTCACGCTACTGCCCGGAACACCATCCTGGGCCTTGAAAAGCAGGTCCTTTGGAGGCATGGTATGCCCGAGAGAATTGAGTCTGACAACAGGACTCATTTCAAGAACAGCCTTATAACCAGCTGGGCTAGGGAACATGGCATCGAATGGGTGTACCATATCCCTTACCATCCACCAGCCGCTGGGAAGGTTGAGCGGTGCAATGGGCTGCTTCAAACCACATTGAATAAGAATTCGGAGGGGAGGGGGTTGCATTTCTATTCCAAGGGGGACTCCCGCCTTCCTTGGCAGACACCTGTCTTTCAAAACAAGATATGCAACCTCGTCTTCCTCTTTGTTTTGTTAATTTTTCGTTCTCTCTGACTCATTTGCTGTGTTCAGCACGTACCTCGGGTGAGTCAGGAGAGAGGACTAGCCAGGGGAGGATACCAGGGTGAACAACCTTCTGGACACAGACATGATGCAAAAAGATCAGGATGAGAAAATTGGCTAGTTGAGCAGTGATACGAAAAGCACCAGCTGTAGCCCAGCCTAAGGAGAAAGAGGGGAAAAAAACCTCTTCAGGGAAAGTGAGAGGCAGGAGCACAGTGTGGGTGGTGTGTGTGGATGGGGAGATTGGAAAGCCAGTGTCACTGCACGGATATTGCCTGTCGTGACCGTTTTCCCCTGTCTCTCCAGCAGCATGGCAGCTACTAGTCTTCATTCCATGGGACACCAGGGCCAGAAAAGCTTGAGCAAAAAATTTCCACACACACGTTTATCACAGACATGAAAGAAAAAAAGCACTAATAAGGAAGCAGTCCACTCAAGCATCATGAAGTCTCTGTGTCCAGGCACAGAATTCCCTGGAGACAAATACTTTCTTTCCCCTTGGTGTCTGTCCTCCACAACTGGGTCCTCACAGACACAACCACACATCCCATCTCACTTATACCCAGGAACTAGATCCTTCAGTCTCCCTGACTGTCACTTCATCAATCTTTGCCCTCCCAAAGCACCTGAATTTACAACACCCATGTCTTTGTCACCAACACAAAACACTTCTCACAAAACAGCTCCCTCCCAAAGGCAACTCTGGGCTCTCTCTGTCACACTCCTTCCCAGGACATCCTAATCAGATGGCCCCAAACCCTCTGAGTTCTTTATCCCTGGCTTTACTGACCCTGCTCCCAGCCCAGCCACCAAGCCACAATTGCAGCTTCAGCATTAACTCACTCAGCTCTTCCTCTCCTTTGCTTTAATCCAGGAGTCCAGCTGGTGCTGCCAGGGTGGGCAGAGCCACTTCCACAACACTGACTCCCACCTGGCCCTGCCTCTCCACCAGGTTTCCTACAGCATAGAAATTTCCATTGGCCCATGAATTACTATGTATACATTGGCTCAGATGCCTTATAAACACAGACACACTTGAATGTTAGTTTGAACTCATGAGGTGATGTTGGATGTAATGGGATCGCAGGCAGTCAGCTAAGCAGCTTTTTAGGAACAGCCTGTAGTAGGGAAGCTGTAGAGTGACAGGGAGAAGTCTGTTTTGACAGGGAGAAGTCTGTTTCTGTGCAAGAAAGTTGAGGGAAAGCAGAGAAACCCATGGACAGCTTGAAAAATAGTAGTTTGTGGCTAAGCAGGGGGAGTGGTGAACAGAAACCTGCAGTACAGAACACTTCTGGGAGATGCATCAGTACAGATGTCTCATTGTCAGCACATGTCAGAATATATATACACTGTATATATATATACAAAATATTATTTTGTATCTTAATGAACAGGAACAATAAAAATGAAAATTAGTAAGCCAGTGACTGGTGTAAAAGGGAAAGAGGGTGGTTTCTGATCCTGTGTCCTGCTGAAGTTCCCATCCAGAACATCCTCTTTCAATTGAAAAAGAAAGGAAAAATAAATCTATCAGCTTTGTTTTGACATTCCTGTGATTGACTTTGATTGTTTTAAGAAATTCAGTTGGGTTACCTCCTTTTTGTTTCTGACTAAATGTATTTCTTTATTTGACAGAACATAGGAACTGATCCTGCCAACATGTCCATTTGTGCTTCATTTCACAACCATGAGTAATCCTCCTGCAATTAGCATATTTGTATGTATTTGAAGAATGAAGTTCAGTATAGCTTTATGTCTCCAGATTTCCTCTGAAATAATAGTGAGAGGCCAAGGACTGTAACTCCTGTTAATGTTAATTGTCCAAACAAGCTGAGTGGTTTAAGTCTCCCTGCTGTTCCCCAGAAGCTCATTTCTGTCCTGAAGCCAGACATACCCTCAGAGCAAAGCTGCCCAACAGGAGTGTGTCCCTGCCCTTCACCGTTGCAGTTCCCAGACCAGAAAAATACACAAACCTCCCCACCTTGTTTGGACTCTGAACTGGATCAGCCAAAAAGTGTGTGGATGTGCCACTTGACTCACTTTCCTATGGACTATTGTAAAGCAGGGATTGTGTTTGATGAATGGAGATGTTTTAACTGTATTTTAAAATATAACTTACTTTCAGCTATATTGTATATTAAAAGTACTTGCCTTTTTTTTTTTTTCCCATGTGACATAGGAGAACAGGAGAAATGGAGATTTTTATGCTAGTTTAGGCCATGTGAGGTCTGTGTTTGAAAAGTCAATCTGCACACCTGACAAGTAAAGAAGTGATAAAACTATTCACAGAAACCTGCATAGACCTGCTAAGTGTAACTTACATTCTGGAAGGAAAATGTTCCTTTTAAAAAAAATTTGTTTAAAAACAGAAATTGTTTTAAAACAAAAATTGTTTAAAAACAAATTGTTTTTAAAAGGAAAGGCTTTGATTATTTTACATTTACATTTTTTAGAGTAGTATGTGCTGTTTATAAGAAAAAAATGCTATTGCTTTTTCTCACTGAGAAACTTCTGGCATTGCATATAATTCTGTCAGAATAAACTTGTGGCAAGAAACGTATTAGGATTAGAGGAGGGCTTCCCTAAAGCTTTTTTGTATTTAACTTTGAAAATAAGAAAAGCAGGAGTAAGCACTGGGAGTAGCAGGTCCCTTAGTGATAATAGGGATATTTTGGCCTACAGAAGCATCTCACCAACTATATGCAAGTATCTGAGAAAGATTTCAGAGAAGTATGGGTAGACAACCCACCTTGGTGTGGGGTGGAAGCTGTTGAAGCCCACAGAGATGAAGAGAAGCTCAGATGGGTGTGCAGGAGGAGCAGTTCCCTGGGATGGAGCTGGGTAAGCTGTCTTTGACCCATTGACCCCAAGGAAATCAGCAGCCAGGGGGTCCTCTGTCCCTCTGCAGGAGTTGCTGCTCATCCCTTTTGTCCAGCCTGGGCTTTCAGTGTGCACGTGGGTGAGGGCACCCAGGGCTATACCAGTAGCTCCATGGCTGGATAAAGGAGGGGATGGTGGGCTACATCCTGGAAATGAAGGGCAGAGGAAGAGGACAGTGGGAGGTGTGAAACACCTGTAGCGAGGAGCTTCTAATTAGTGATTCAGTGATACAGGGTCTCCAGAGATAAATCAAGGTCTTATGCTGATCACGGGATAAATACTGCAGTCCCTAATACCAAACTAAACTCTGTCACAGGCTTTTGTGTGTATTGATTTCCTTCATATTAACAAAGGTCATATGTGAACAACAGAGGGCAAAATTTGACCATACAGTCCTGTGCTCTTGATTATGGGTTTTTTTCGCTCTTGTCTCCTGCTGGCACTGTAATTAGTTTTAATGTCAAACTCGTGCTTGCAGCAGACTACAGTGCATGTTCTCATTCCCTATCGACAGACTCCCTCTGCTGGAAAATGACTATAAATGGATCTAGCCATTTAATGACCAGAAGTGTAACTTCTAAGCAATGTGTTTTGCAACAAACGTGCAATTTTTATTTATGCTGTCTGTAGAATTGTAAAAATATTTTGACCTCTTCCTTAAACACTGGCATGTTTCTTCACACAGAGGCAGGAGTTAGGAGTTACTTGTATCTTCAACCTTAATCTCTGAACTGTATAAAAAACTCAACACCTGCAGTAACCTTGTAGTGCAGTAATCCACTGAGTAAAGTTTTGTTTTCTTTCTTCTTCTGTAACTGGCATCAAGCCTTGAATATTTCCCCTACGTAGTCTCAAAGGACCCTCTTTTTCTTGACTTCTTCATCAAGGATGACATGAGTCTGCCACAGACTTTACAGAAGCACTTGGACGTGTCATGATGGACAGGTGGGTTTCTTTAATAGCCACTTTCGAATACATTGTTAAAAGCAAATGGAAAAGTACACTAGTGAACAGGCTTTAGACACAGGAATTCGTGTTATTTCCCAGTAATTTCAAGATATGTGGCTGATATATTCCCTCAAGAAATTAATATCCCTATTTACTGAATCAGTGATATTAAGGAAATGATGATACAGTTATTAGATGAAGTCCTGGTATCATCAGAATAAGTTCAGCAGGATGCAGAGCAGATATGACTTTTTTTTTTTTTTCCCCCCCCAGAAGTATGTGCTGTTCAGTGCTTTTTCTTTTTGATTATTTGACAGTGGACCAAAAAGTCTTGAGGTAAGTTTCTGTGTTTGAATGTATAGGTAGTGTAGCAGTTATACGTATTTCTCTCAACCTCCAAACAGAGGAGTACTTAGTCCTATGTCCCTTTCCTGAGTTTACCAATATAGGCACCAACTGTACCCCATAATTTATCTCTATGAAGGGAATTGAGCTGGACTGACTGAAATCTTAATTAGAGCTTAACAGTTCTAATTCCTGAATTCTTAATTAGAACTGTTTGCTCCTCTGCAGTGCCAGCTCTGAACTGCAGACATGGAAACACCCAGCTTCTTGCAGCTTTATCATAGCACTGGTGCTCCCCTTTTCCATTAATATAGCTATTTAAGGAATGACACATACTGGTGGCAGCAGCTCCACTGTGTCCCACCATCTTCACCTTTGGTCTTTCCATCAGCACAAAAGTTTGTTAAAAACCATTAAAGATGATACTGAGGATTCTCCCATCTTCTAGGTAGCATTTGGTAATGTAGGATTACGGCAGCAGCTTCAACACACTAATGTAGCTCCTTCAAGTCACCATCATTCAAGATTTAGTCTAGGTCTGGAAAAATTGATATATAAACCTCTTCCTCTGCTGTCTGCATTGCAAATAACAGAAAATAAGGTCCTGGGAGTTTGTCATGATACCTCTTTGTGAAAGCTGTGCATGCAGTGAAGTTCTGTGATGCTGCCAGTCCCCAAGCCATTGTGAAAAATAACATACCCAAATTCTTCTCCTTCAAGTGGAAGGAAATTTTTATCAGTCTTAAACAACCTCAGCTCAGAATTGCTTTTGATTATGTAATCAAGTTGTAATGAGTAACTTGAATGAGTGAGGAACATTATGGTTGATTTCTGTTGATCATATAGTTGAGAACTGGATTATGTTATTGTGGCACTACATTTGCTCCATGCAAAAAGAATTAAAGGAATGGAAAACCTGTTTTCTGAAATAGCCTCATCTCCAGCTGTGTGTAGGTAGATCTTGGCACAACAGAGAAGGAGTTCATGAGAACTTTTTCACATCCCAGATTCTGGGCTAACCTCACTCCTACACAGGTGAAAGCGGCCCAAAGTTACATTGTTCTCCCTGAGGACCATTTATTGCTGATGGGACTTTCAGTGCAAATGAATGCCCTAACCGTTCCTCTCTCCTAGGCATAAATTTGTGATAGCTGTGGGAAAGCTAATCTAGTATCACACTACCTGCTTTCTGACAACCAAAATTCTGTATAGGAGTCCTCAGGGAGTAGACCCACTAGATTTAAAATGCTTATGAGAGACATTTAGGATGTATTTTGTGCATATAGGAAGAGCAGAAGATCAACTGAGATCCACTGCATAAAGGTCCAGGAAGGGTTGCTTTCCAAGGGTCCAAAACCTTAGGTCCAGAACTTCATATAATGGGATATCGTTGCAAGGAAGCCCAGAGAAGCAGTGCCCATGAATCTTTCTTCTCAAGCTTTGGAGCAAAAAAAGAGAGCTCCTTTTTGATACTTCAATATCAGGAATAGCACAGTTCATCAAACTGAGGACTCTTTGTAAGGACCGCATTGGCTTTTTGATGAAAATTCATATATAACTGTCACAAGTTTTGTTGGTCTTCTCAATACAGCAAAAACTCTATCGAACAGTTTAGAAATTGCATAAACTGAAGCATTTGACTAACATATAAGAAGGACAAGAATGCATCAAATATGACAGAATATCACTTCAATGCTCCTTGTATCACTTCTTTCTCCTGTTTTCTGTCTGGCCTCAGAGACAAGACACAGCTGAGAGAAATTATCTTTTTCCAAAATACAGTAGAGGCTGGGCTAGGATTCACAGGGACTCTCCTAATAGGAGGAATATTATCTGTCAATAAAATATAAAACAACAGAGTAAATAAAAATCAACACCCTATGAGCAATGATTTCTATGATGAGTGGGTTTACTTTAACATTTGTTCATACACAGTTACCTAAAGCTTTGGCACAACAGGTGCAGGCAGGGCATTATCTATGAAATTTGTTGGATTTCAAATTCACTTCTCTCATTCAATGACTAGATTTTGGCTGTGATATCCTTCTGGACATAATTCAAGACCTGTTTTTTTTTCAATGTTTTGGCAGATGGCTGTATAAACTCGAGGTCCCATGATTGTGATTCATTTCTCTGTGAATAATTTTGGTTACAAGGTTAGATTATATCTCTGTGTGATTTTATACTATTCATATGTACACTGAATGCGTTCAGAGCCAGGGCTTGGCTTATCCAAATACCTTCTTTTGTACTAAAGAACAAAAAAGTACAGATTAACATTTTCTTTTTTTCATATTTTATATTAGGTTTCTTTTTAAACAGGTATTATATTCTTGTTCAGTTATACATCACAGTTGTTTTGTTTTATTTATGTGTTTAAGTATTTCCCATTTTTTTTGTCCTAGAAAGGACTGTTGCAAGCATGTATATAACTATAGATATTGCTTCATTTTGCCTTTGTGGGCTCTGGTATTTTAGGTACTAATATGTGATATGTTAACAAGAACCCAAAGTTTAATCCATCCTCAAAACTATGCTGCAATTAAACAATACCTCAGAAGCACACAAGAATAAATATTTTGCTTTGGAAATGCCCATGTAAAAGATGAAGTAAACACGCCTGACATTCTCTTTTTACCCCTCTCAGAAAACACTGTGGTATAACTGGATCTTGTTCTTGAAATACTTTTATGTACCCACGTCCTGACTTCCTACAGGAGCACTTTCCAATTAGCCTGAAGTGCTGGTAAGGATGCACAGACACAAAGTGTTTTACCAGAGTGTGGTCTCCCACCCATGAAACACAGCAAGCTTAAAATGTCCTTCACAGGCCTCTGAGTCACGTCAGCTTTCTACAGCCAGCTTGCAGTGGGAGTGTCAGCCTATTTCTGCTGCCTGCTGCTTCCCATCTCTGGTAAAGCTGTTTCAGGTTTTTCAGTATTACCTGTTAAGGAGCATTTTGGGAAATATATTTTTTGGTCCCTTTGTCTTTGCTTCCCACTCACTGACCTCCTTCATGTCCAAGGTTTGGACCCTGATGCAACTTGTAGCTATCCTACTCTTGGAAAGAGTGGAAAAAGCAAACAGTGATTGCCTAGGAATGGGTGTGTGTGCATAAAACGTCCACAGCCATCCCCGCTGCTCTGGGAATTGGGGGTGGGAATCAAGGCAGTGACTATTTTTTTGTATCAGTCACAATTGAACTAGTGACCTATTGTGAAAATAAAAACACTCTGGAGTCTTTCTATTTGTATATTCCAATTCCACTTACTGTGGAAATAAAAATATTGGCCATGCCATTGCAATGAGGCTCCTCTTCAAATGTTTACTTTCCTCCTCAAACTCCTCATTTGTTATGGAATAATTGTTAATTTATATGGGGAATTATTTCATTCTATCATGCAAGTTTCATTCTTTCTAAGTAATACTATCGTGTCAGACTACATAAGACTTAACTGGAAAGGACTGTTGGCCCAATCAGGCATGATATGAAGCAAGAGAAAACATTTTTGAGTAAATATTTTTTAGTGATTTAAGGAGGACAGTGCTGAGGACATTATTGAAAGTTTCTGTTTCCAGAGTCACACCACAGGGCTGGCAGAACAGTTCAGAAAGAACATACTTTACAGAAACACTTTACAGGCTCCCCCATTTGAGAGATGGAGTTCAGTGATAAACATGGGAGAAGTTGGCAGGGAGACCTGCTAAGCTTCCTCAGTGGCTTTGATGGAGATGGAAAACAGCAAGTCAGCCCCAGGCACACATAGGTTTTCTATTTTTGCTCCTTTTGGTGTTTTCTTTTCATTAGGTGTGGTGTACAATTATGACACTATTATGAATACAAGCTTTTTGAAAATTCTGCTGGGGTGCAGTTGGTCTTGTAAAGTCAACCTGGCTGGACAACAGGAAGATTAGGCTGATGCTCTGAAATACAAGCAAAGCTGGTACAGCCACGGCATTTAGCTCTCATGAGATGTGAGGGCAGGCTGCTACACGATGGGATTTATGTGAGATGTTTTATCTGAGGAACTGAGGCATAGCTGGCCATGTTCTGTTCTATCCAGGTCTATTGTAATGCAGTCTTCAAATTAAGGCTATAAAAGGAAGCTTTCTGCATGGAAGTTTTGTCTGGCAGAAAAACTTCATGAAAATTCAGTCTGGGTTGGGGAGGACAGAAACTATGCATAGGAACAATATTTTTCAGTCAGATTTATTAGTTTATAATGTATGTTATCAAGCAAGAAGTAATTTACAAGCATCAGCAAGGGTTCAATTGCTTTCTTATATATCCCCTAAAGCTTTACCTAAAAAGTAAAACAATTCTTTAATGGAGATAAGCATTACAAAGTTTTAAGTGTGCCTTAAGCTTTTAAAAAGGTTGAACATTCAAAATTAAGGCTCTATAGTAAAATAATAAGATATTTGTTAATTACAGAAAATCACAGGAAGAATACCCAGCAGACACTGACTTTTGCTGATAGCTTCATTAGTCTTCACTCTTCCCTGACTGCATTATCCAAAGCAAGCTTTCTGTATATTAGGCCTGGGTAAATTGTTCCCAAACAGGGCAGGATTCTTCTCTGCAGGGAAGACTTACTTGTTGAAGAAGGGCATGGGTGTGGGGGTGTGTGTTTATGAGCATGTGGAGGTGGATTGCCTCTGCATAGAAGGAACTTTTGCTTATAGTTGGTGAGATTTACAGCTAAGTTTAGGAGATCTTCAGCCAAAGGAAACAGTTTTCCTAAGTACTGCTTACTGTAAACAGAGCCAGTTCCAACTCCCTTGTTTTTACCCTTAGTTCTAGAAAAGGGAAAAGGGTTGCAATGCCTCACCTTGAATGTGTGGCAGTACCTTGGAGAGATTATATGGAAGTGTGAGAGGCAGAACATCTCTGTTTTCAATGGAGAGTTTTCAGCAGGGCTCAAATTTTGATGAGGCAAAACTAGAGGTGTAGCAAAAGAGGTTAGTAGCTATGTGGCAGTAAATGAAGAGTGGTAAGGCCACAGAAGAAGCAAAATGATGAGATTAGTTAACAGAAAGAACTAGTTGTGTGACTGGGGAAATGTGACTGAGGATACAGGAGAGGGCTGGAATATGCCAAAGAAACAACAGACATATTCTATAGTGACAGGGAAAGCAGAGAGAAGTGAGACATCAGGGAGATGTAGAAGAAAACATGTGGGCTTCTCTTCTATTACTTATGTAAATTTGAAGCTGGAAATTGTGAAAGCAAAAGGATAACTGTTTCCAAAACAAATCTAAATGAATGTCAGGGCAAGGAAGCAGGTGGCCACATGATTTATGTATACTTTTTCATTTCCAAACTTAACAATAAGCCTGTTTTCAATTAAAACAGAAACATAAGGCTTTGTATAACTTTTCATGGCTCTGCAATACATACGTGTTCTCCTCTTAAATGAACACATCCACCACTGTCCTGCCAAAATGCTAAATTTGCCTGAAACTTTCTTAAAGTGGTTAATTGCTAACTTGGATCCTGCTGCAGATACACTCTTCCTATGGCAAAGGTCACATTCCTAATGGCAAAAGTAAAGACAGGAAGGTAGTAAGATGGTGTCAGTGATGCAGTTGAATTTTACTTTTATTTTACAGGTTAGGGTTTATTCTAGCTAACAGGCCTCTTCTAGTCAAAACAAAGCAAGAATAGTCTTCAGGGGGAGTCTTAAAATTCATTATCTCAAAATGTTCTAGCTGCCTGTCCATAAATGTCCTTTCTCAGTGATTGCTTGTGATGGAAACTGTTCATTGTGTTTTGCAGGTACGACTTCTGAACCTTCATTTCCTTCCTGCTCTCTCCTTGGCTCTGATTTCTCTCCCGTTCTCTTGTGAGGTTTGCTTTTTCTCAAATGCAATCTTTCTCTTCTCTCCTTCATGCCTTCAGGTTGCTAAAAGACCAGAAAAAAAATAGCAGGGAATTAAAAGCAACTCCTACATGAACAAAAAAAATATCATTGTTTTATTTCACTAGTAAGGTATAATAAAATATGCCAGTCACCCACCTCAGCAAGATCTGCTTTAACATGACAGGCTCAAATTAAAGGCCCCAGACAGTCACCCTAAATCTCAGCAAGAGGCAACATGCTTTTGAATGTACTGTACAGATGGTGGGAGGCTCACCTGCCCAGAGGACTTGAGGGGAAGAGCAGGCAGGAAGGAAAAGGGGCAGGGCTCTAAGATTTCATCCCAGACTCCATGTTTCTGTCCTTTCATATGAGCCATCTTTATGTGCCTGAAGGCTGTTCAGTGCTAGCTGCAAAGACCTCACTGAAAACAAGTGATGAGGGTCATGAAGTGTCCTCAAAGCCATGTTTATAAGACAAAAGCAGTATGCAAGGAAGGAGATTAAATGGGATTACACTTTCACCACTTTTCTTTTAACCTGTGTGGTCATGGTAGTTTGAATTGCACTCAGAGAGCTCTGAAGGAGATACAAGTTTAAGCCCATGCTGAAATTTCCTTTCAGATCTCTTAACACCTATCACTCGGTTCTTCAAGATTCTCAAGTTTTTCACATCTCCCAAACTTAAATGGTGACTGAGGGAATGACAATTTGGCATACTTGAAAGGTAGATTAAAATATAGCCCAGCACACCACACTGCAGATAACAAAAGGGTACCAGAATCCATGTTTTTAACTGTTACTAAAGCCATATTTAGTGCATTAGACTCGCTATACCTATCTTACAATTATTACACACTCACAGACTTTCTAGCCATGGGCACTTTTGAGAAATGATAAATGAAAAACCAGACAACCCCTGGTGAGGGTTGGCACAGGAGGCTATGTGAAGTTCCAAATGAGATAAATTCTGAGTAGTTCCTGAAGGAGAAAAAGATTAGAGAATGTGCTTAAAATCTTAACAATGGCATAACAGAGTTGTCATCACCATAATTCTCCATATTCTTAGAGGACTGGGCATGCAAGGACTACAGCTGTGGGAATGATCATGTATTGATGCTGCTTATTGAAAAGAGATTTTTCTTCTCTTGTTGCTGAACAGAGGGTCTGCAAAGACACATGAAAATTACTTCTCTGTACAAACCATCATTGTCAACAAAGTGGAAAACAAAAAAGATACTTTCTTCTGTTGTTATTTTGTGCTAATGTGACGTGATATTCAAGCACAGGTTTTTCAATATGGTGATTGAATTTTATAGTGCTCTTCTGATACTTTAAAGTGAGTTAGGGTTTATTACCCTTTATTCCATTGTACGATACACCAGATATTATGTATCATCATAATAAAAATGTGTTAAAGTGTCATAGACAAAAGGTTGCTATTGGCTACTTCATCAACACAAACCGTACAGAAAATGCTCATGCCTCAGGGCAGAATGGTGGGGAGAAGAGAGGGATGAAATGGGAGGAGAATGCCCTGATGTCTGCATGCCATTACAGTGAAAATATGTCCAGCCACTTATAGCAATGGCTGCTGCTGCAGCTGTGTGGTAACACAGAAGAAAGCAAGTGTATGGAATCCCAAGGGGGGAAAGAGAAGCCTCAGTGACAGGCAGTCTTACAGATAACACAATATACTGTTAAACGAGGTCAGAAGCAGTAAGAGAGAGAGCTGGCTCTTATGGCAAAAGTGAAGCAAACCTGATTTTATATTGTCACATTTTGTTGGCACAGTTGTAGAAACGTCTGAAAACAGAGGTTGCCACAACAAGTGCAGTGTCTCGTTTTCAAGATACACAGTTTTGAATAAGTCTAAATGGTAACACTACATCAAGAATTCTCATACCAATGATAATAATCACTTTAACCTTGTTTGCACTACTGTAAGGACCAAATAATTTGGGAAATTCTAATTCAAGTTTATTTCTGCAAAGCCGCAGCAATTACACCGGGGATAAAGCTGCCCTCCTTGCTGGTTGGGGAGAGTGGATTTTATTTCTGAAGTGATCTTCAGTTGGTTGTTACCTACCAAAGAAACTGAGCGTTTGCTTTTGAGACGCAATTGCTTTTCAAAGGACTCCGCAAATTCCTGGATGGAGTTTGATGTTGTCTCTGGGCATGAACTGTCTGTTGAAGCTGTTCTGATTGCCTTCCTGTGGCAGTGGCATTTGACATCTTGGTCTTCTTGAAATTCCTTGGAGCCCTTGAGATGGCCTGAAGATGAGTCTTTGGTAGAAGCATGAAGTCGTGTTGTATGGAGGTAGGAAAGCCTGGCCTGAAAAACAAGAGGTCTTTGTTGAGTATGGGAGCACACAGGACAGATTCTTCCTGACACAGAGCACTGTCTGAACAATGGTGCAGAGTGAAGGACCTTGCTTAGGCTCCTGTATCTTTATATGCAGAAGAATCACACCACCAAGAGTTTGCTTTCCAGAGGCAGCAGCAGAATTTGCTTGTATCCCTGTTCTTGATTATCTAAGTTTTGGCACCCAAATGAGCATTTCAAATGCAAAGTGTGCTGGGTCATCTTAGTGCTCACTGACCCTAAAAGGAACTGGGACCCTTCATAACCTCAAAAGCTCAGGCCTCACATCTGGACGCAGGTTCTAGACAGGACTCTCAAAAAGCAAAGACCCAGCCTTTTGTGGCCAGGTGAGCCAGATATAGGCTTTGACACGCAAGTGCTTCAGGTCTTATCAGATGTTTGAGTTCATCTGAGTGTGACAGCGACTGCCTCTAGCCCACTTGTGGCAAATTTTCAGCATGGCCTACATGCAGACAAGATGCTCTATTGTCCAGGCACGTTTCTTTGGCACGTTTGTCCTGAACTGATGAGGGAACATATTCAGGGTACTGAGGAACACATCCCTACCAGAGAAATGGGAGGAAATGGGCTTCCTACAGTTGCATTTGTAAGGCTAAAGTGGGAAGGGAGTAGATGGTTGTTTAGTTTCTGTGTTGTTCACTTTTCCCAGGCCTGACATGCAGACAAAAGCTATTGATCTGCATCAGCTGTGTTTAACTGAATGTCTGGTCAGACATTCTGATACAGAACTGCTGTGTCCTGTGGAGTTATGTATTGGTGGTTTTAGAAATAGACAGACCTGTACAAGAGATAGGTGAGAAGGCCGTCACACCAAGCTAAGCACGCCACAAAATCTGCCAGATGTTATTGATTTTTCAGGATGTGTAGCTGAACGCTCATGCAGGTAGTGAAAATTGTGAGAGAGAGATGGGAGATACCAAAAATGAGACCTCCACAGGTGTCAAGTTAGGGCACTCCTGGTACCTGGCTGCTGCATACATGTTTGAATGTGTATACATTTTCTGTAAGTCTGGTGTTAAGCCTTCAGCTACTGAGTAACCCTGAGAGGCTTTGCTGGCTTCAAGGGAGCTGTGATTGTTCATAAAAACTGAAGGTCTATCCCACTTTCTAAGAAAATCCAGGAGAAAACTCTACACTCAGAGTAGGGTATGCTGGGAAGCTGGGAGCTTCAATTTGTTTCATTAACAAACAATAGTGGAAAGTTAAACCAATTTGATATAGTGGGCACATGAATCTACAAACTTTGGACTGCAAGGGACCTGAAACACCTCCTGTATACATGTCCATTTACTCTTGTTCAGATGCTATTATAAATGTATTGGCACAACAGGGATCTGTACAGCCTTTGTCTAAATAGTGAGGTTGTGCACCCCATGACTGAGACAGGCTTGATGAGAGGTGCTAAAAATAATAAATCTTACACCTGACAAGCACCTAATACCGAAGGGTTTTCAGATGATATGGTACTGGTTCATTTCTTTTCCAGACATAAGCTTACTTCACTATCTAATATTATGGACTGCCTCTGAGAATGACAGTAATGATTTCTGCCATACTATTTAACTTTGGTGTCAAACCAATCAATACAGCTGTAATTCTGTAAGGTCATATTGTATTGTTTTTAAAAGCACTAGAGCAATCCAGTTGTGGTTGAGGGATAAGAGTACACACGCCATGTCAAGCTTGACAAGCTAAATGTCTTCTGTGTCATTTTAATGGCATCAGCATACATTGTTTCCTGGAAATAAAAATTGTGTCACACTAAAACTCACTGGTATACTTTCTTAGAGGTTTTGGGAAAAAAAAACCAAAACAAAAAGAGGAGGATGCCTGAAATGGAGGATGGTATGCTATATTTTTAAATGTTTCATTTTACCAAGACATTGCTTTTTAATTTCCTTTTACAGATAGAATTATAGTTAAGCCTTTAACAAAAAGACTGTAGTTCACATACCAGCCTTCCTCTGAAATGCGTCCTTTCTTCGTTGAACTAAGGGTAAAGCTACACGTACATACATATGTAATGGCATTACAGTGACTGTGCCTCCTCTCACAGTATCTTTGCATCATACATACCACCTTAGCCAGGAAGATAGCATGCTCATGCATGTCAGAATGTCTCTTTTATAGACACAACCCTACAGAGGACAAGAGCCTTAACACAACTGCTCAAGTATGATCATTTCATGGTTTATAGCTAGCACAGTACTTTACTCTTCTTTCATTTAAGATTGACTCAGTGGAGAACGGAAAGAGTTATAAAATGAAGTTCAGCAATGAAGCAGATCTGGCACCAACTTTAGATAAATTCCATGTGGCTTTCTTCCTGTTTCTTAGATGTAATGCATACATTTAACACATGCCTTCAGTGCCAAACTGATTGCTTGATAACGTTGTAAATAAGAACGCCTGAAGACTGTTTTAATTTATGCTTCCCATCCTGATGTCTCAGCAGCTGCTGGGAAGAGATTGCCTCTCAATCTACACACTCTGGTGTCCACCCACTGCTGCTCTCATGCCTTGCTAAAGGTCTCTGAGCACAGTCCCAGTATGTGACCCTGTCCTTGCCCCAGCAGCTGCCTTGTGCCTACATCTGATGTCTCTTTAGGGAACTCCCCTTGGTCTCTGGCTCCTAGGACCTGACCTTGATTAGTTCTTAGACTGGTGAAGTGGGACAGAGGTGAAACAAGGGAAAAGGCATGGGAAAGACAAATGATAAATGCTGCTCTATATCAAAATGGGAGATTTTTTGCCAGTGCTGGGAAAGCCCGAAGCAGCAAACATGTTCTCGGGGGTTGTTCCTCCTTCCCTTTAGTAGTTCTTTTTTCTGCTTGAGCCTTTGTATAAAGGCCAGTCATGCTCAATGTATCTATTTACACAACAGCTAATCTTTTGCTAGTCACCCATCTAAAACACACAAAAAGTACACAAACAAAATATTTCATGAAATTGATGTCAATAGAATTTGCCTGTTCTCTTTCTCAGTTTCTGTTGGAGACAAGATAATCGCTTTCATCTTTTGGAGGGCTTACACAGCTGTCAGTAAGAAAATTAATCTTCAGTGTGTCAGTATGAGTGTTAATTGTTTGCTGAAGTTTACACAATGACCCCTGCATTTTAGGAATATCTGACATTCGGATGTTGTTCCATAGCTTCCTCTCCTTCTGAGAAGCTTATAGCTAAGCATATATTTTTTAAAAAAGTTTTGTCCTAGGCTTCAACTGACCTGCAGTAACAATATTGTGGTAGATGTTCAGTCTGACTGTAGTTTAAATTAAATGTTAGTAACTTCAACAGCAGTCATTTGTCCTGCTCCCACTCTCAGCTGTTTCTTAGATTTTCTCCTGTGAGCAGCAGTGTCTGCTGGAAGGTGCATACATTTATAAGGTTGTAAAACTCTTAACAGTGCTTCTTTGCCTCCTATCTTTTCCCCACAACAAAATCTCTGGGAAGTAAGAAACTGTCCTGAACCAGAATGATGGAGAATAACTAGAATTTGTCAAGGAAAGTCATAGCTGGAAGCTTCAAAAAATGTGTCACAGTTTTCTTCTTTAGATTAGGTTTAAGACAACATGTTTTAGTGCTCTTTACTACCAACTAGTCAGAGATTTCCAAAGAAAAAGGTTTCATCTCAAAAATGTATTCCTGAAACATAAAATGTCAAAATAAATCTTCCCTTCTCATTCCTCCAGTGAATTTCTAGCACTGAGAAATAAAGCAGTTCAAATTTCTCTCTCTTGTATGACACTACTGAAGCAAGACAAATTTGTGTGCAGCATTAATGTAAAGACCAGACATAATTAAGTCTATGGGAGAACTCATTGAATAGTAATGTTAAAAGTCACAGACTTTTGTTTCTGCCAGCTAACTTAATCCAAGTTCTAGGTATGGATTCATGGACACAACTATAGCAAAGTACTTGAATAGCTATTAGCTATGTATTTAAACAGCTTTTGCCTGAATACAATAACATGCTTCAAATGAAATATATGTGCACACACACAAATACACAAACAAATATACATGAAGATGTGTTCAGCAGCTTGCTGAATGGAAAGTCATTTAAAGTACATTCTTACACTTCAGTCTGTATTGGGGCCTAAAGAAATCACACATGCAAAGATCTCTGAAGGAAAAAATTAAGATACAGTAAAAATAATTAAAAAAAAAGATAATTAATAAATGTTCTGTTTTCCAGCATCCTGATGGAATCCATAAGCAAAGCTCTAGCTCAGAGTCTGTCTTGCAATCTGTGACCAAAGTGAAACATAGCTGTAAATAACTAATGTGGCTGATCAGTTCAAAACTAATGAATGAAGAGTACCTCTCCAGACTGTACATGAATTCAAAGAGAGGAAGAGTGGGCTTGGTCTGTTTGGTTTTTCTTATCCAAATCTTTTGAAAAAGAAAATCCCACAGTTTAGAACATGGTAGTTCCAGTGGAGGAGAAATTACAAGGTGAAAATAACATGGCAGAAAAGAAGTTTGGAAAAGATTAGCTGTTTGTACTGAATGTAATATCATTTGCTTTGTTGCATACATAATGATCTAAGGATATAAGTGAAAAATGGCTTGTGATGAAACATAGTGTCTTTGGTAAGTCAACTGATGTAGTTGTGAAAAAAAGAGATTGTTTGGACCACATAATCATTTTTTTAGACCTGAAATAAAAGCATGGTCATCAAGTAAGGATCAGACTGTGAACAGCTATTTTCATTTTAACTTCATTTTGATAACTGGTTGGACAGTTGTGCATTAAAAGCCTGATTTTGCATGTGAACCCTGCCCCTTTCCCAACCATTTTTCTCATTTAAGAATAAAGAACATACTTATACCTTAATATCTTACTTTGCACTATAGTAAGCTTTGTTATATGTTTCATCCTTGTTTTCAGAGTCATATGTTTTAACCCAGGAAGAACTGAATCCTCTACCTTAAGTTAGAAGTTACACCTGCAAAGAGCTAAATCCCAGGCAGTAAAGCATATAGCTTCCTGGAGACAGTATAGTTGCAGAATTAGGTCCAAACCCCATGAACACAGGTGAGGTTATATGGCTTTAGACATGAGAACAAACTCATTAAAGACAGCGTTTACATATACCTGTTGCCAAAATGGTTTGATCTTTGCCAAGTTGTGTTGAGCAGACACAACAACATTGTAATATGCTGTTATGCAGTTATTACACCCTTTTCCTTACATTTCTGGTCCTATCATTGCTTATCTTGGAGTTTGCCAGTTTTCTTGTATTCCAAATGCACCGGAGATCTGACCGTGGCAGGCAGCTAAGTTCAAAAAGCAACTAGCTGCTGCCAGTAGGAACTGAACTTCCTTGGCAAGGTGAACCATACTCATCCTCATACATCTCTAGGGCCATGCCCCTGGGGATGGCGCTTATATTTATACATAAACCATTCATACAGAGAGAAAAAACTGCACACAGCTCTTACCGGAAGGGAGGCTCTCCTTTCATGAAAGGATCGTGTCTGATGTTTTTTGTAGCCTCTACCCTCTTTCTCATTCTCGTCAATTAAGTTGTGGCCCCAGAAGCTGCTCATCCATTTTGCAAAGGAAATATCATCATCCTCTTCATATTCCATGTACAGATACTCCAAATGTGGGGGTGGTCTCCTAACCAGACAAGGAAAAGCTAGGTCAAATGCCACCACCAAGCCAATAGCCTCACACTGCTTTCTGACAACAAGATGAAGCAGAAATACAGTTTCAACCACTTTTTCTGCACTCCATCCCCTAAAACGTGTCCCACTGCTGCCCAGGGCACTGTCTCAACATAAAGTCAATCCTTTCTCATCTCTTTTCAACAAGGTTTCTTTTAACCTTTCCATTACAGTGATGTTCAATATGACAGTGCCGCAGGGGGCTGGTGGGAAGGGACATGTGTTGACTGCTCCCTCTGTTGCTGTTGAGTGCACCAGCTGTCAATACCAATGGAGAATTGCCCACAGTTACATGCCTGGGAGGTGTGTACATGAAGCCAAAGTAGGCTTGTGATTCTGAGAAGCAGAATTGGCATATTGATGGTGGTCAGAAACCGGCACAGTTGCTTGCAGAGGCCTAACTGGCTTTGTGGGAGGACAAATGGCCCTCTCTTCTCATGCTGCCCTCCCTCCTGACTCTGTTCTTTCTTCAGTATTTAGAAAACCTGGTCTGTTTAGGTAGAAGAAAGTCCCCCCCTGAAGAAACTGCTTATTCATTTTTTGAGTTATTACAGCCAGTGTGATCTTGTATCAGCTGCTTTTCACCAGATTCATTTTACCTGCCATATCAACATTATGGGACGGAGGCCCTGCCTCATTTGAAGGCACATAGAGTAAAAATACACATGATTCTTCCTCACCAGCCCTGGATGTAACCCATAGAGGCCCATGTCTATAACACAAAACAGAACTGGGCTAGGGACTATTTTCTGGTCCTGAGATCAAGTGGCTAGACTGGTCATATTTACCCTTCACAGTGCTTGTGCTGTGGGTCTGCTCAAGGCTGTATGTATTGCTCTGTGGCTATACTACTTTGTTGCAATTTTTCTTTTTTTTTAATGTTAAATTATCTAACACAAACCCTCTGTTGTGGCCCGTAAAACTATTGTTTTATGGAAGATGTGTTACATGTCTTGGGACATAGAAGAAGGACAAGGAGGAGGGCTTTGAGGCTGTAAAGCCTGTTGGGTTAGTGTTGGAAGACTGCACAGGAGGAAAAGACCTGACTCTAACTTATTGGAAGCAGTCCTTGGTATGCGCTAGGTAGCTAGGTGTTCTCCTGGTGTCTTAAGCATTGCTATGGAGATGCTAGTTGGCCTTGGCCAGGAGTATGTCAAAAATCTTGCTAGCAATTTATTATTACAGAGAATAAGTCATCAGCCATTAAAACTCGCTCCTTGTCCCTAACGTATTTAGCAATAGAGATGTAGTAACAAAACTCTTTTATTTTTTATTCGTGGGGGTGTAGGTGTGAGGTTTAAGTACAATAGTCTAATGTGGAACTAATAATAATAATAATAATAATAATAGTAATAGGGGTGAAGGGACCAATTGGTCATGGATGCCTATGTGCCCAAGTTTTACATTGTCCAAGGCAGATGAGACCATGATTAGCACAAGGAACTGGAGTACATGGGTGTGCAGCTGGCATATCCTCAGATGTTGCCTGTCAGAGCTCAGAGACACAACCAAGCCTGCAGCAAGTTGCTTTCTTGGTAGATGTACAAGTGGACGGGAGTGAGAGGAATACCTGCAAAACAGTAAAGTAAAAAGACTGCAGCCTGTCTGCAGTGGAGTATTACTCCTGTGTGGAGTAGGAAATGCTTCTGTTGTGCTGAGATAGGTGACAAGGAAAAGTGGGAGAGAGGCTGTCCCACAGCTTCAGTAAAATATGCTTATGTAAATATTAATAACCTGTAAATGAAGGGAGACACAGATCAAGCTGTTTACTACCAGGCACCAAGATATATTGACTCATAGTCCGGCAGGGAAAATTTTAGTTGGGCACCTGATGTATTTGCTTTGCAATCTTACTGCTGTTTTTATTTTTTGGTCCATTTTTCCTTCAGCACAGTAAGTGTCTTCAAACATATTCCTTCCATTTCCCTCCATCTACAATGACATTTATGAGATGACTAGTGTTATCTGAGTATAAAAAAGTATCAGAGACAGCTTCTCTTCATCCTCAGATGAAATCTGAAATCTTCAGAGAAATAAAGTGGAGACAGAAACAGTCCTCTGCCTATGGGTAAGGATGCTAAGTAGGCACAGACACACATACATAAAATTCCAGTATTGCATAAAAAGTTATCTTTATGACAGAATCAATTAATAACATTAAAAAAAAAAAAAAAAAAAAAGACAGAAAAATGTCAGTTACAGCAAGAATAATTTTGCTTAAAAGTGTTCCAGTACAACATCCTCGAGACTTTGCATCTGTCCTATATACTAGCAATCCAGACACTCCTTTTGCACAAAATTAAGCCGGACCTAAAGATACACTCGGAATGTTTAGTCCTGAGCTCACAGCTTACTGAAAGCCAGGGTGCCCCTGCACCGCGCACACCCGGAGGGAGGGGAGACAGCGGGCGGCTGGAGGGGGCGCTGCGGATACACCGCCGCTCCAGCAGGCGGCGGGACCGGGCCCGAGAGGTGAGGCGAGGCGGACGGAAGTGCTTGCACGACCCGCTCCCTCCCGGCGTGCCCCGAGTGTCCGGTAACCCCTCCCCTCTCCCGGGCGGCCGTGTGAGAGCGTCATGGCCGCCTCGAAGCCCGTGGAGCCGGCGGGCGGAGGCACCGGCACGGGGCTCTCCCGCTGGCAGCTGGCATTAGTGCTGGGGGCGCCGATTCTGCTGGGCGCCGGCGCGCTCTACCTGTGGGGTAGGCGGGCGGCCCGCCGCGGCGGCAAGGGCGCGAGCGAGCGGAAGACACCCGAGGGGCGGGCGAGCCCCGGGCCCTGCGGCGGCCAGCCCGATGGGCCCGGCCACGAGGAGATGGTGAGCGCGCGCCGGTGGCCGTTGGCGCGGGCCCCTCCCCAGCGCGCGCGGCGGCCGTTAGTCCCCCAGCCCCGCCGCTGCGGGAGGAGGGAGGGGAGATGCACTGTTCTTAACGTCAGGGACAGATGAGGCTTGGCCTCCGCCGCCCCCGCCGGACGTGGGGTGTTCGGCCTGAGCTCAGGGGTTCGGGCCGTAGCGGGGATAGAGGGGGTGGGCGGGTGTTCCGCCGCCGGCGGGGCCGCCAGGAGCAAAGAGGGGGGAATGTTCAGTGTCTGATCTGCAGGAGTCAGGGGCGGGCATGCCACGGGCCCGGTCCGAAAAGCAGTTGTCAAAGTCCTGGTCGTGGCCCTGGAGGACGCGTGTGAGGGGATGGAGCCACGCGGGTGGCACCCTCTTGTGCTCCGTTCCATGTGACCGCTGAGTGCTCGTAAAATGTGTTGCCGAGTGGATGGGGCCAGACTCTTCCGTGGTGCCCAGCGCCAGGTCCAAGGTGCAACAGGCACAAACTGGAACACAGAAAGTTCCTTCTGAACATGAGGAAAAACTTGTTTACTGTGAGGCTGCTAGAGCTCTGGAACAGGCTGCCCAGATTGGTTGTGGAGTCTCCTTCTCTGGGGATTATGAAAACCCATCTTGGTGCAGTCCTGTGCAACCTGCCTTGGCAGGGCGGTTGGACTGGATGATCTCCAGAGGTCCCTTCCAACTCCTGCCATGCTGTGACTCTGTCTTTCTGTAACCAGGCATTTGATCATAGCTTTTTCCTTATCTTACTGTGGCTGGTAGTACTTTTTTCTGAGTGAGTGTATTTGCCCTAGTCTCAGTGGTATACTGAACCCATCTTGTCCTGAAGTATGCATTAACTAGGTGGGTATGGGTCTGACAGTGTTCTGCTTTTAGGTAAGTGTACTCCTGCTTCTGAGGTGTAGGATAGCTATGAGTCAAGTTGCTTCCAGGAATAGTATTTTGAAAAGGAAAGGTGTGATCTGTTGTGTGTTAGTCTGAAATGCGGAATATGGCAGAGTGGAAAGAAAACACAATCAAAATCTTTTTAAATTTAAAGATTTTGTGTGAAAATAAGAAAGCCATACAATTCAAGTGACTGAGGCTTCAAAGTAGAGTTTGCCTAAATTTAAAATTTTGCTTTCAAAATTTACATTTTTATCTTGTAAATTACCACTCTAAGACGTTTCGGATAAACTGATCTATACAAAAATTGAAGGACAGCATAGAAGATCAGAGTCCATGATTCTCTTGTATGTTTGTATGTGGAAAAATGCCTCTAAGATGCACTTTCCTGCACATCTGCAGTCACAGACATACCATCATGGTCACGTTGTATTACTGAGGTGAGGTGTATTAACTGATTAGCTTTGATAAGAAAATCTCAGATATTCCTGCATTTTCTTCTCCCATTCTTGTGTACCATCTGTCATGCTCTGAACTGTCAGACCGTGACAGTTTAAACTTCCTGTCCCAAATGATCAGGAGAGGAAAAAAATCAACTTCAGAACATTGGAAAAGGCCAGTTTTAACGTTGCTCATTTCAGTGATGAAGATTAGTGTTACAGGAGTGGGCAGGCAGTCTCAGGAACATGGGAGTGGTGATGAGGGTGGCAACTTCCATAGCTAGTGAATCATAGGTACCCTCAGGCATTCCTGGAAGCTTAGTGAGCTGCAAAACCTATGCTGGACCTGGAGACAGTTACTTGAACGCCAAGATTTTGTTCCTTCACAGGCAACTACTAAGCAGATGGTGTACAAAGGACAAATTCAGACTTTGTTTATTGTGGTAACTTTGTTTTGTTTCTGTGTGTTAATGGCAGTGTGCTTGCTACCTGTGAGTTCTGATTTGCAGGACACTCATGACCTTTGTGTAGCTGCAGTGACTTTTCTGTAAGTGTGTTAACTCTACATTTCTTGAGTGTGTTTCTGAATTGAAGTATATACTGTCAAGTGGCTTGTCATTCTGTAGTCATACTTGAAGCAAGCACTTAAAACATTTAAAACACAACCACTTGATTTAAAATATTGTCTGTTTAGCTCTTTCAGATTGCTCCAGAAAGGAGGTGACTGGACGACTGTATATCTAAGAATAAGTATATGGTTGAGTGGTATGATCCAGAGTTCCTTAACTAACTGAGTTCCTGAAGTTGTTTATACTGTAAAGAAATGAGAGCTGTTACTTAGGAAAGCTGTAGAAGAAGGTATCAGATTTGTCTTATTACATGAGATAATTGCCTAGCTGGTCAAAATATGTCTGCAGCAGGAAAATTAATGTGGCTGCAGGTTCCTTTCAGTGCTTTACGTGTGTGTGGAGGATTGCCTTCCTCATATCCAAAGTGGTAATGTCATGTAGATTTCATGTTTCCACACATATTTTATTACTTATGGACATTATTGATCAGACCTTTGATTGAAAATACAACCACTGCAGAGGCTTTGTTAACTACCTGCATTGTAATTTCTAATGTGGTGGAGTATTTCTTTAAACTCAGTTGGACTTCAAATACAAATCAGAACAGTAAGAGCCAGTAATTCATTTCACAGTCTAAACACAAGAGGGAAATCTTTCAGAAAACCCATTGGTCAGTAACACATATGCTACCAACATCTGTGTGTATGTGTGTGTCAGGTAATTATTCTTATAACTCAGATTAAAATCTTTTTTGTGCATTTCATTAAATCAGCTTTTGCATCCGTTTGATGCTCTGTTCACTGTTTCTGAAGACACACTCTTGAATTGTTTCGTTTGTTCTTTGAAAATATGTAGGGTCTAAAATAGTCATTGTTCTTTATTCAGCCCTGTTGCTGTTTTGCATGAAGTTCAAGTTTTTCTTTTACCTGCTGTAGACCTCTTTTACCCGTCTGTACCACAGGATTCTCCTCGCATAGGTGCACTAGCCAAGTGTGTGATCTGTGATTGACACTGTGTTGGCAGAAACCCTTAGCAGAGGTACTATATCAGGAAAAGCTGAACTACTTTTGAGATTCCTTCTCCTGTAAGCACAGCTCCTCAACAGTACAGTGACCTGGTATTAGTGGACCAGTTGAGTGCCACTGACAAAACTGCATCTGTGGATGACTCAAAGGTCAGGAAGTCAAATTGCATCTGTTACGGAAGTTGTCATTGTTTCTTACAATTTAGATGGAACGTATTTTATTAACAGAAGTTGCTTAGATTGTAGTGAATGTTGCATAACTTAAATATGTTGGAGAGAGAAACTGCTTTGCAATGCCCAGTTGATTCATGTTTTTTACTTCTTCCACGATAACTTAGCAACTTTATACCCTTCTTGTCCGATAGGAGCAAGCACGGGTTAATCAGTGAGGTAATGTATTGATCACTTCATTATTTTTTTCTCCTGAAGTCGAAATCACTTCTTTTTGCAAGTCTGTGATAGTCTGAATCTCATCCCTTAACAATTTCAACAAATTTGTAGGCTAACTCTGTGGTTTTGGCATGTGAGGAAGCCTGAGCAGTGATTCTTGAATTGTTTAGTGAGCTATGTGGCGTTGTGTGTGGCAGACAAAGCTGTTTGGCTCCACAGCAGTTCCCTGTCTTCACACATTTTCCTCTGCGCTGGATATGGTCCTTGAGTGCAGTGGTGGGACTTCTTGGGCTTGGTGCAACTTCTTGGCTTGTGTGGTGTCACATAACAGGATCAAGAGCCAACTAGTATGGCTTCTTTCCAGTTTCTGCTTAATAGCAATTGCTGAACGTTGCTTATTTCACTGCTGTGACATTAGATCAGCATATGAACGAATTAAAGCCCTTTGGGTATAATTGTGTTGATACTCTGAACTGATCTAAGCAAAGTATGTAAAAAGTAATTTCTGTTGTACTGTGCATCTGTTTCCTAATAAATCTCACTAATGACCTACTCTAAGTCTTCTTATGTTTCATGCCAACTGTAGTGGACAGGTGTATAAAACTCTGAAATGTGTGTATAATAGCAATAGAACAATTGTGAAGCTCTGGGCAGCTCATGTACAGCTTGCTTATTCATGGTAGGTGTGAATGGCAAACTCATTTAAAAAGAAGCTGACTGAGGGAGACCTTTGACAAATTGTTCTGTAAACTTGAGATTAATTATTTCTAACTATAATGTGTCCTTGCTTGTGCTCCGAATTTACATCTTAAGCCCATGTGGGTGTATTTTTTTTGTCATAGTGTCTTTTAGTCTAAGGAGAATCCTAAAACCATTTATAATCAGTTATTGTCTTTCAGTCTAGGTCCAAGAGAAGACTTGAGAGAAGTATTAGCCCTCCTTCCCTCCTGCCCCCCCCCCCCCCCCCCCCCAAAAAAAAAAAAAAACCAAACCAACTTTTTATTACCTGATCTCATCAACAAGGTCCTGTCACTTGGAGAGTTAAAAACAGATCTACACCTGGGCACACTTGTTTTTTTTTTTTCCTCCCCCCCCAGATTAATGAACTAAGATGTCTGAACCTAGCTCCCCCAAATATCACCTGTCAGACAAGGGCTCATGCAAATCCTTTTCAACCATTCAATCCTTTCCAAACTTCTAGTTTAACCATATTGACATTGCTAAGCTTTACTATTCTTGTACCTGGCAGCGTGTTGCTGATAAAATGCTGCTGTTTATGTGCAGTTTCTGAACACTTTGAGGAAAGCACATTTACTGAGGTTAAAGTAACAGTTAAAGATATTTTTGTCAGTGCTGTGTAGTCTTTAGACATCAATCTGCTTGCTTAGTTACCTAGATAAATGACTGCTGCTCAAATACACAAGTGTTCTTTGGCTTAAACTCTGTTTTGAACTTGTTAGTGAACAGTTGCTGAAAGTGGTCCTAGGTACCAAGCTGTTTTTTATGTCACTACAGATACATATGAACTTCCATTAATTTTGTTGAGCTTGTTTACTTGTTGCATGGATTCTTTGACCAGATGACAAAATTTTTCTTGTTCTATATGGACCTTCACCTTAGGGGCAAAAAACATCCAGTGCACCATATAGAATGCAAATGGGTCAGGTGAGGAGAAGCAGTGAAATTAGAAATTAATGTCTAGAATTATTACATTTGCAAGAAAATGGAAGAAGGTGTGAGTTTTTTTGATTACTTGTGCTTGAGGTTTGCTTGCATAATCAATTTCTTATATGTGTACATCTTCAGTGTAGTAGTTACGAAGGACTGGTGGGCTGCGAAGCAGTAGCTTAAAAAAAATTGTCAGGGTTAAATCTAAGGCTTCACAAACTCTTTCAAAAACTGATTTTATGTTAATTAATTGACATTCTTATTTGTCCTACTATGAAAAGGTATTACAGCATATAAAGTGCTGTATATATTATGGGTATGAGATGCTAAGCAGCTTTATTTTTTCATCTAAGGCCTTATCAGAATGGGCTTATTGATGATATGGATCTATATCAGCCTTTGTGTTTAAAATGTCAGCCATTCAGTTCAGTGCTCTACTGCATGCCTGCTGAGGGCTGTAGCAGAATAAAGTGACTAAGGTTACAGAAGTAAACCATCTGAGAGCTAGGAGTCCAGTTTAAGGTAGCATAAACAATTGATTTCTTTTTTGCTATGGGCATTACTGCTGACTTTATTACATGATAGCATGTTGTGCTCCAACTTCTGACTCCCTATCCCCCG
Organism: Todiramphus chloris collaris; assembly: GCA_025345505.1. Taxonomy (NCBI): domain Eukaryota; kingdom Metazoa; phylum Chordata; class Aves; order Coraciiformes; family Alcedinidae; genus Todiramphus; species Todiramphus chloris. The sequence goes on from JANVCC010000017.1 coordinate 32,279,127, forward strand.
AATTTCACGCAGTGCATAGGGCAGAGAGTAACTATGGATCCAGCATCTCATGATTCATTTCTGTACAGTTGGTTGTGTGGTTTGTGGTCCTACGTCTGTTCTTCAAAGCTTCCTCTGGTAACAGATTTAGTAAGTTTAATGGGCTTTCCTCTGGCATCATGCCCATATTCTCTAAAGTTGTTGGTCCCTGTTGCAAAGCACTTGGGCTTGTCTGAAGACTTCATGCTTCCCAAGAATCAGCAGAGCAGCAGTGACAGCCAGTGACAATTTCTTGTATCCAGTTACAATTCCTATACAATACCTGGCACTGGAGCAGCCATTGCATTTGCATATTATCCACTAGTCCTCATCTGTAGTGTGTGTCTTTATGCAGGAAATGCAGTGCAGGACTGACAAGGTGTGTAGGATGGAGTGGATGGGCTGGTCAGCCTGAGGCAGATACTAGATTCCTGGCCTAAAGGAATTGTCAGTGATCATTAAGACTACACTAGAACAAGATTACTACTTTATCTTGGCAGTCTTAAATAATTTTCATACTGGGAACACATGTATGAATGTTATGACATGGCCCACATCTTGTCTTTTTCTTTTTAGTACCAAGTAAATTGGAACTGCACTGAATTTTCTGGATTATTTCACAAAGATTTTTTTCCAATGTGTTTTACCATAGAAATGCAAAAGGAAAAACTAAAGATGACTTTCATGCATTTAAGTTTGTCTACTGCGTATGTATAACCGTTCCCTTAGTTAAGAGAAGCGTTGTTGTATTGGGAGCTAAATTTAGGACATACTTGAAGTAAATATAACCTTTTCAGAGTTGGCTTAAGTTTTAAAGAAATGATTTATCAAATACACAGTTACTTGTCTCTCAGTAAAAATATCTGCACTATAATTCTGGTTTGTGTATCAATGGAGTTACAGACAGTGTACAAAAAGGGATGAAGGTAATATTTTTTTATCAATTCAAATTTAAATTATTAGAAAACAAAAATCTAACAGCCATGCAGATTATCTTGTTCTGTGAACAATGGAAATGGTGCAGATTGATTTCCTGTGGCCCATGAAAGAAGAGTTTCTCTGGCAGTCAGGATATTTAAGAAATTCCCTCCCTTATATGGCTTCACTTCTAAGTCTCTCCTCAGGAGAGTGCCTGCAGGATACTTTTGTTCTATTTGGGTGCTTATTTTTATGTAGGAACTAAGGCTGGCACTCATCATCTGATTCTCTCATGCCATGATTGGAAACCAGGCCTTAAAAGAGGATTTGTATAGCGACTCCTGGGTTACCTTCTGTTTTTCAGTTTTAAAAACCATTTAGACACTAAAAATGATAAGACTTGCATTAAATGAGCAGACATTCAGGGAAACAGGCTGATGAAATGCAAAGATGGTTACAAGTTAGTCTTACAGAAACCTGGGTTTAGTTTGGCACTGGCGGTGGATGAGGGGGAAGAGGAGGCAGAAGTAAGGCAGCATTGACAGTTGCCAGCAAATCCTGAATGATCTTTCAGTGCGTATGATTCAACAGGTGAGATGTAGTGAATCCTGCAGCTAATTCTTTGAGGCATTATTGCCCCCGGTTAATACTCCTTCCTTTCTCAGAGATTGGTAGGGTGGCACATGTGCTCATACTTATGTTCATTTTGATCTTCATTTGGCCTGAACTGCCCCAAAATGTTGATCCTTGAAGCTAGGCTGTGAAAGAGCATCAGAAATCCAGAACATGAATGTTAGGATCTTTTGGAGCATTTCACTTCTTGAATGTGGGAATGTGGGTCATATCTCTGATAAAGAGGCTTTTTACATCTGACTCATTATAAACCACAACAACAACTGATCTGTAAAGCTAAGGGTTACAGGTAACAGTGTTGGTTTCTGCAGACGTGCAGATGATCCATAGACAGAGCAGAATATAAGATTCATTTAGCAGGGTCACAGGACAGTTAGTGAGGTTTTCCATCCTCTGCCAAGAGTGACAGGCTGTTACAGTCCAGTACTTTGTATTAGTTGTTGGACAAAGCAGGTTGTGTGAAGCTGTAGAGGAGTTAGCTGTAAAGTTAATTTGTCTGGTGTATGGAAGGCAGAACAACTTTGTTTTCCTTACAGGTTTTATTCATCTTGCTCAGTAGGTCTTTCCACAAAGTGTTTCCTGTATTTAATTCATAGTCTGCTGAGTCAGCTCTGGTCTTAGAAGCTATAGTGTATTTCAGTAGAAAACTTTTCCTATTTGAATTGCTGTCTTTTGGGCAATTGTCTTGAGGGCTTTACTGTCTTCACATATTTAGTCTTTGCAGTGGTGCAAGGGGATGGGGAATGAGGGTTGCAGTCAGTTCACCATATGTTATCTCTGCTGCTCCTTCCTCAGGGAGAGGACTCCTCACACTCTTCCTCTTTTCCATGGTGGAGTCCCAAACTTTTCCAGCGTGAGTCCTTCCCACAGGGCTGCTGTTCTTCATGAACTGTTCCTGCTCCCCTCTACTCCAAAATTTGCCCCAGCAAAAAAATTCCCCTCTTAAATCTTATTGCAGAGGTGCTGATTGGCTTGGCCTTGGCCAGAGGAGAGTCCGACTTAGAGCCAGGGGTACTTCTAGAAGCTTTTTAAAAGAGCCAGCCCTGTAGCCTCTCCTCTGCTACCAGAGGTCCACCAGACACAAACCCAACATGCTTGATATACTTGGAAAAGACAATCTGCTATGTTTATCCAGGAAATGGAAGGAGTGAGATTTTCAGCAGTCTAGGCTAGAGTTTTCCACTCAGATCCATTTTGTATCTTTGAAGATCTGCCCTTAAGTTCATAGCTTGCATGCAGTGATGCTTTTCTTATTTGAACTGACCTATTACTTGCTTTTTCAGAGCCCTCTTGATAGAGCCCAAGCAGCCAAGAACAAAGGAAATAAATATTTTAAAGCAGGAAAATATGAGCAAGCTATTCAGTGTTATACTGAGGCCATCAGCCTGTGCCCTCCTGAGAAAAACCTTGATCTTTCTACCTTCTATCAAAATAGAGCTGCTGCCTATGAACAACTGGTAAGAAATTATGCCTTTATTCTAAAAAGTTCCACTATAAATTAGGTATTTTCTCATTTCTGTCTGCTGAAAGATCCCAGGCGGTGATATCTGCTGCCTTTGCAACAAGAAACCATTGCTTGCAGCTGTTTTTCACTAGCTCGTTATACTTTTCCACTTACAAATAACATTATTTTCTGTTAATTATTGTCAGTATATCATATGTGTCCCTTTCTTGTAAGACAAGGTTTTAATTTCTTATCTTCTGGAACAGTTTTCTTGTATGTAAGCTAATTGTGCTTTTCTCTACTAGAATGTTTATTTAACTGTTAGGTGAAAGGCCAAATATTTTGGAAGGATGCTACTTCAAAAGTTAAACAACAACAAAAAATCACTGAAATCCTACTAAAGCCCAAGAACTAAATTTTGCACATGTGGCAGTAACATTTACTTGGTAGCTGAGTATACTTCATATTAGTTTTAGAAGCCAGCCAGTGTTGTTTATGATGGTGTCAGCAGATTTGCTTATAAGGTCAAGTTGCTGATCTGTATAAAGGGAGTGAAAAAATTGGCTTTGTGCAGTCTGAAGTGTTAAGTGAGAGACTGTGTGATTAGAGAAATCTGATCTAGAAAGTTAGGAGAGAGATAGAACAGTTCTTGTCTAATCAAATAATACGAATTCATGCCATAATAAATCCCAAATATATGTGGTTCTGCTTTTTTCAGTTATGAGAAAAGCCTGTTTTGATAATCAATTTTGCAGATAAATGGATTTTTATTTTTTAATACTCTTCACCAGCTCTACTCCTACATATTCATTTATTGTCCCTTTGTAGTAACATAGCATAATAATTTGAAATAACTGTTTTCTTTAAAAAAGAGTTTTAGCATTGGTTAAACTTGTTTGTTGGTTTTCATTATGTTTTCTTTTTTTTTTTTTCCTTCTATTTGTTTTGTACCATGCTTTCAGTCCCAGTGTTATCTCCTGCAAACATCTTCACATCAACTCATGATCTTCTCCCATGTGCTTTGTAGAACTGTCTGTTTTCACATTTTTTCTGTAGGAATTGTGTTTTATGGCTCTTCTGGTGCAAGTGGCTTCTAGTGGTGCCTGGCAGTTTCTTACTGAGAAACTTTCAGAAATAGAAGCAAGCAGGTAGAACCAGAGCCTTGGGAATTGCAGCTACTGTTAGGTGGGCATGACCCTGGAGTTGGTAGTGGAAAGCTAATGTAATGCAGCTGAGTAAGACCTCTCTCATAGTGTTGTTCTCTTCCCGCAGCAAAAATGGACAGAAGTGGCACAAGACTGCACAAAGGCTGTTGAACTTAATCCTAAATATGTAAAAGCTCTCTTCAGACGTGCAAAGGCTCATGAGAAGCTAGACAATAAGAAGGAATGTTTAGAAGGTGAGTGTCTCTTGATCTGTATACTTGAAAGTGGAATTAGCTCAGGTGCTTTGGAGGTGATCACTTCTGGGATTGTTTTGGTTTTACTTCTGTAAGTAGAGTAATATGGAATTATTCATTTAAAAACATTTGTAGCTACTGCATATACATTTTCTTTTCTTGTAAGAAGAAACCTTTTTCCCATCTTTCAAGCTATTATCTGCTTACATCTGAAATAGCTGCTGAGAAATTGATGTTAACTGTATCCACTTGAGGTTTTCTTTTTCCGGGAAACTCCCTACATTTTAGAATAGAATTCATCTAACATGCAGAGTGGATAACCCAGACAACAGTTGTTCTACTTCTATACAGTAAACAAACTTTCTGCCCTGTTTTAGAGAAATGGTGCTACTACAGAAACCAAGGTGGTTTTGCAGTTGGAGATACGTGATCAGAAACAAGAGTATTGCAGTCATTTAAATGCATTTGGCGGGTATTAAAGGGAGAACAGCTTTAGTTAAACACCAGATGAAATCTAACTGTTATGAATATTGGAACATTTCACTTTTTTTTTCTTTTTTATATTAACACTATGTATTTAGCAGAAACTACTGTGTCAAATCCTTTCAAAGACTGTTCCTAATAGAAAATGTTTTGCACTGTGAGGAAGATGTGACTTAGAAGCCATGAAAATTAGAGTACCACCGGTCAGGTGTGTTGTCTGAGGGCACTTTTGAACTAAGGGACACTTCTTGAAAGGACCTGCTTAAATTTCATCAAGTGAAATAATTCCTGCTGATGTGGAAAGACAAATGAAATTTTCAGCTCTGCTCATTATCAAAGAAGGACAGAAAATAAGCCAGTGCTCTGACTAGCAAATCTGTTAAGTTAGTTTCATTATGCGTAACAGTTGAGAATTAGGTCTACTAAATTAGAAGGTAAATAAGACATGGAAGTTTTATTTATCTGTTTATTTATATGCTGTCAGAATGCCTTTCTACCCTGTAAGACCATAGTGACTAGAAGAAGGACAACTTAGGTCATTTCGTGTAGTCCTTTGCAATCACTTACGGATTAACAGCTGCACTTCCAGAGTGCTGTAAGAAAATCTAAACCTTATGTAGTTGTGATAAACTGACAGATGATGATAGCCCCAAGAAAGGTTGTGTCCTTGACAAAGTAGGGTAGCTTTTAAGTGTAACCTCGATTTGTGTTTGATTTTTAGCTTACGCTTTTTTCAGATCTGAAAATTACTTGATTTTTCTGAACTACACTGGTTTTCTAATAAAATACTGCTTTTACTTGCCAACAACACATGAACTGCGTAATTCCAGAAACTAGAGTATGTCTGTGTAGTGGAGGAAAGCAAAACCAAACAACCCCTGAAGAAACCTGCCACCACCAGCAAAAACCCCCTCCAGTGATCCCTGGCAGGATAATTTGGGGAGGCATTGCTGCTTAGCTCAAGTCTGGGCACTAGTTTACAGCTGCCTGCTTTGGTAAAAGCATGTCTGCTAAGGTCATATAGCATAGTACTACTGCACACTTATCTTTCATGCTCGTTCTGGGTGTAGCATGTTTTCTCGGGGGCTCTGATGTGCTTTGTGAACATACTAGGCTTGCAGGGAGTATCTGTAGAAATGACAGTGTAACAGTACCTATAGCACTGTAGAATTCCAGAAACTCTACTAAAACTCCAGGGTAAAATGTTTTCTTTTTGAGTTCATTCAAGCAATACACTGTTTGAATTTCAAGTCTAAACTCTGTTCGTCTGAACTGATATGTAAGTGACTATTAAACAGGAAAAATCAGTGGTAGTATTGTATTAGCTAGAGGATCCAGAGAAGTAATGTGAATGTGCCATAAGAGTGCATTTCACACTGCAAAGCATGATTGAAGCAGCAGTGAGTTAACATTTACAGAGGCTTCTGTGTGTGAATGACAGTGATGTGATATGGGCTAGCACTTTAAATAGGCCAGCAAGGTTGTTTCTTTTAAACTTGCTCCATTCCGATGTCATGGAGGTGGGCAGAAAAATTGGAGATATAATATGGGAAGATTTCTTAAACTGGGGAAGAAGTGAGATGTGGTAGGACTTAATGTGAATTTTAAAAGTAGAAAATTAGGACCTGTCCCAGAAGAGAATCTTTGTTAGCACTTTAAATGTGAGCATAATACAAACATAATTGCTAACCTCAAAAGCTGCAAAATGGTGAAAGCCCCTGCTGGAGGTATACATTTGCACTGTTAATCTAAGTGTGTTTGTCTCTAGATAAAAACATGAAGATAAAAATAAATGCAATTTCTTTTAATCACTGCCATGAAGTCCCTTTATCACAAGGAGATCGTTTTGGATAGAAATTTGTTATCTTGGAAGACATGGTAGTTACAGCAAAGTGGATACAGAGACTTTTACCCTTGAACGGGCTGTGTATTAGCTTGGCAGTGACTCATTGTAACAGTGGCACATTCTAGGATACTCTAGTGACTATCAGAATTTGTCTTTAATCTCACTTTTTTATGTTGTTTTCTAGATGTCACTGCAGTCTGCATTTTAGAAGCCTTCCAAAACCAGCAAAGTATGTTATTAGCTGATAAAGTTCTTAAACTCCTAGGAAAGGAAAAGGCCAAAGAGAAGTACAAGGTAGGACTTGTGATATTGCTGACAAATTCTGATTTCACTTGGCTGGTTGTTAAAATGTCAATTGTTGACATTCTGACAATTTTTGTAAGGAAGTCACTGTCTTCATCTGCTGAAGTGTAAGAATCAACATGAACGGTTTTGCACAAAGCTACTATTATACTGATGTTTTCCTTTGGGACCTCTCCAAAGTTTTGGAAACCTCACTAGGTAAAAGAGGTCTATTTCTAACAGTTATTTCCCTTTAAGAATCAAATTCATTCTGTCATTCAGGAGACACCACCCTAAGTTGGTGTTCTGCCCTGCATGGGGTTTTTCTGGATTTGCAACACAATGGAAACAGGATATGTTGGAACAACAATAATGAAATGTTGAGTTGTGTATCAGGTTGTTGAGTTAGGTATGTGTTTCAAGATAGGAAGGTTAATAAATAAAAACTGAAAATGCATAAAAATGTTGGTTCCATATGTAATGAATAGCTTAAAATGAGAAGAATGATGATTGAGGACTTTTTCTCCCAGGTTATTCTTGGTTTTATAAATAGAAATTTCATTCAGGAAAGATTAATTTGACAGCAAAATTCCTGTGTTTTAGAAAGTGGCAAAATAATACTGTTTTAAGTATGGGTTTGTTAGGGTTTTTTTTTTTAAACAAACAAAAGAATAAGAAAAGGAAAATGCATTGCTTAAGATAAAATGTTGCAGTGTGAAGTCACATCTTTTTATTAGTCATCAGACTTATTGATTCTGTCTTGAAAAATACTCTCTAATCTTCTAACTACTACAGATTACTTGTGACATTCAGTCACAGGCTGTTTCTGTTCCATTTCTGTAAATGGAACTTTTCTCTAACTGCTCTTGGAGACCTTTGCATTAATATTTGGAAACTGCAGAGAAAAAGAACTACGGAAGTATGAGGAGTAGTAATGGCTGTAGGTTTACAGAAAAGTTGGGACAGGTATTAAAACATTCTTGCTTGTTTTTTCTGACAGAGATTGAAATACTTAAATCCATGTCGGTTCAGAGATGCTGAGTTTCCTTCCTTTAGAAGCTTGCATAAATGTGTGGTGTTGAGGTAGCAACACCACAAAAAGTGAATTGTGCTATTAGTGTGGTGGTGGTAGCATCAATAGGTTTGCTTCAAACAGGCAGGGTTATGATAGAATTTAATAATTCAGAAGAGTACTTTCAAACTCTTCTTGCAGGAGAGATTGAATTGTAATTCTTGTGTGCAGTGTTCATTTTGAGCAAGAAATATTTTTGGCTGTAAAAAGGATTTTGTACTTTAGAGGTGTTGCTTCTGAGACTTAAATAAAATGTGTTGTATCTGGGCCAAACTCCATGTAGAATTAGGATATTGCCTTGTTAGTCTTCATTGTAACGACAGACAGCAGCTTCTCTTGGACAACCTGGAGAAAGGGGCAAATTGCCATTCAGAATCTACTTGAATTTAGGCTCGTGCTTAAACTGCAGGCTTGCATTTTTCACCCAACTTACGTGCACACGTACTACTTTAGTACACCTATCCAGTGTCTTACACCTATCAAATGTCTTACAATATCCTGAGTCCTCATTTGTAGCAACACATGCAAAAAGATACTGTCTCCCTCCTCTCTTGATTATGTTAACTTCATTTCTGCTGGTGATGGGTATTGCACTGTGATCTGCAGTTTAAGTAATCCCTAAATGTCAAACTGTCAGATGAGATAGTGGAAAGCCATACATTGGTTCTTTCATGAATGATTTTTTTTTTTATTACCAAATTTGTGTATCCATTTCTCTAGTTACCATCTGATCTTAACCATCTAATGACTTGAAATTACATTTCTCTGTTTCAGAATCGTGAGCCTCTGATGCCCTCACCACAGTTCATTAAATCCTACTTCAGTTCTTTCACAGATGATATAATCTCCCAGCCTTTGCTTAAGGGTGAGAAATCAGATGAAGATAAGGATAAGGAGGGGGAGGCTTCTGAAGTAAAAGAAAAGTGAGTGTACAGTACAGTTGGGAATTGTTTGCTACTGGAATTAAGTTTTTTGTGGTTTTGACATTATGCTCAGTGTAACTTGATGTTGTTTTTGTAGTACTCACCATGGGAAATCCTATGATAATAAAGTGAGGCTATGAAAGGCTGACTGGCTAATTCTAAACTGTAGGTGGCTTCGATCCACTGAACAGGAAGGGCAATGAGATTAGAAAGATATGCTGAATGTGTTACTAACAGTATGTTAGGAAATCTTAAGAGATGGGAGGACTGGAGAGTGCTGAGTGATACTTCTGGAGAAAGGAATGTTTTATACTGGAGGAGAGTTTCCAAGAGAGCAAGTTAGTTGTTGGATTGGGAGGGAGAAGACAAGCTAGGAAAAGGGTTTGGTTAATGAAAACTGAATTTGCAGCAGCTGAGGCTGAAAGGGTGTTTTATATTTCTGGAACCAAACTGCACATAAATGAGGGGTTTGTTATGACAAATTAAAACTTGAGTGTTTGATTTTTTTGAGTGGAGCTTGAGCGGTACATGAATGGTGCTTTAACTTACTATACTGCTTTCCAGTTTGTTTTTGGAAGATATGACTGCTGTCAGTAGGATAACCACTGCAAATAGCATTGGGATTTTGTTTGCTTTTCTTTAAGTAAGATAGAATGTCCTGATCCACAGGTAGATTTGTTGAATCCAGGACACTTAGCTGAGGACAAGGCAGTGCTTACTGTATTCTTTTTTTGCTGTGAAATCCTTTCTTCCATGTATAAACTGTACATTGCTAGATTTACTATTTCGCTTTTCTGACTTGAAATTTCATCCCAACCCTCTTAAGGCAGAGATGATTGCTGTCCTTAATGTGAAAAAAAATTTCAAGGGACAAATTAAACTTGAGTTCAAGAGCTTGAAAACACTTTTCTTCTTTATTTTCTACATAATTTGGACATGTCTAAGTTCTTTTCAGTCTGTGGCAGCTCCATTCAGGAATACTTGTAACTTATTATGCTGGTGCTACAACCAAGTATAGCAGAAGTTAGTATTTGTTACAATTTAATGGAAAATCTGAATTGGAATTGCAGCTTTCAGTGAAGGCATGTACGTAAATACAACTGTTCTTACATCATTTACAGCTCTGGCTATTTGAGAGCAAAACAATATATGGAAGAGGAGAACTATGACAAAATCATCAGTGAAAGCACAAAAGAAATTGAAGCAAAGGGAAAATACATGGCAGAAGCCTTGCTTCTGCGAGCTACTTTCTACTTACTTATTGGCAATGCGAATGCTGCCAAACCAGACCTAGATCAAGTCATCAGCATGGAAGATGCAAATGTGAAGGTAAGAATCTGTCACAGCTAGATTGTAGTTTGGGTTGAGAAAATACAGAAGCTAGATGATGAACTTGCAGTATAGCTCAAGAAGTTTTCTCCAAGATTTGAGACACTTAAGAGTCCTATCAGATTGTTTTTCAAGGGCTTGTTGATTTTTGAGACCGCTTTGCTTGGGGAGTGAAACACCACCGAGATGGAAGCATAGTCTGACATATTTGAAATTAAGCAAGGGATTTGATTCATTTACAGTCAATATGGAATCTGTTCCTGCCTAGAATGTATGAAATCTGTCAGCGGGAGAAACTAGTCAAACGAAAAATTTACTGTAATTGTAACAAAGCCTTAAATCTGGAGGAATGTTGGAGTACCTAATGTCTCTTTGGTTATTTTTTTACAGCTCCGAGCTAATGCTCTGATCAAACGAGGAAGTATGTATATGCAACAGCAGCAGCCTGTGCTGTCCACTCAAGACTTTAACATGGCTGCTGATATTGATCCTCAGAATGCAGATGTTTACCACCATCGAGGACAAGTAAGAAGTATTAGAGATTTTGTCCCAGTACTTGAATATTTCAGTATATACTGAAAGAAAAATAAAGATCAGTGTGTCATCGGAGACACTTAATACTCTCTGTGTCAGAAAACCAGGACTCCTGATTTGAAACTGTTGCAAAACAAATACTCAGTCCAATTTGCAGGTTCAGGACAGGCAGAAGCAGTTTATTTCTGTAGCTGTAGGAAAGAACAAAAAGCAACAGAGTTTCAGCCCTTTGTAATTATGAACTCTGACTTAAAAGTTCTAGGGCTTATTTACAATTACAGCAGATCTAAGCTGCTCTGTGAAGGGGCCTGATACGGCAGAGCAGCATCTGCATACAGCAGATGTAGTGTGTGTTCCTGATAACTCGGCATCTGCAGCACTGTGGCCTAGACTTGCATCTGTTCAACTCATCCCTCTCTGGCTTCTGGCGCTGCTGTGTCCCTGACTAATTTCTGGGCCTAGAGAGGCCTGCTTCCACAGAACTGTAATGTAAAAGATGCTGGAAGAAAAAGGAAACACTACCATGTGCAGATGTGCTAAGTTGTATTCATAAGGAAGACTGGTGGCTCTGTTATTTTATGGCAGTGTTTTTTTCAGTCATGGGTTTTGTAGGTTTCTAGGCAGTTCTAAAACTGAATTGGAGATGATACCAGTAACTGAAGCTAATTGAATTATCACTTAAGTGTCTGAATCAGAGATTAAATACATAAATAGGACTTTCTTTCATTCTGGCTAGCTGAAAATCCTGCTTGACCAAATTGAAGAGGCTGTGGAAGATTTTGATGAATGTATCCGTTTGAGACCCGATTCTGCCTTGGCTCAAGCACAGAAATGTTTCGCTCTGGTAGGTAACATGCTGGTGTTTATCTGGGTGCTTTTTCTTAGAGCTCTGAAAAAACATACAGTGTTTCTCTGTTTTACTCCAATTTAATGGAAAGGTTGGACAGCAAACATCAATAATAAGGTAAAGAAATAATTAAAGGAGGAAATCTAGGCTTGGAATTTCTAGGCTGTTGACATAGTGGGAGGCTATTGGAAACTGTCAGGCCTTATGGTTTCTGTCTTTCATCCTTTCTCCTCTTCAAGTCCACTCTACCAGAGACACATGGTGGGTTTTTAAAAACAGATTTGGTAGGATGTACAGACATGTCACTAACAAAGAACAGCAGTACAGGTTGTAATGCAGCCTAGGAGCCTTTCATAGTGCAGCCTGGGAGTTAGTCCCTTTCCAGAGCCACCCAGGGCAGGGAGGGCTGTACCACCACAGTCCTTATGGAACTTCTAATTGTTAAGATGCATGCATGTCTTGAGGAAGTGGGTAGAGATCTGATGAGACTTTCTTATGTTGTTGTTTCTTTTTTTTAAATTGTTTTCATTTTTGTTTGTTTGTTTTTTCGTTTTCTTTTTTGAATAGTATCGCCAAGCGTATACAGGAAATAATCCTTTGCCTGTGCAAGTAGCCATGAAAGGCTTTGAAGATGTCATAAAAAAATTTCCAAAGTGTGCTGAAGGCTATGCACTCTATGCTCAGGTAAATTTTTCTCTCTCATAAAGAAAATGCTGCATTCTTTCACACTGATTATCTTAGCATACATTTTGTCAAATAATATATAAAGATCTTTGAGAAAAAGTTCTGAGATGACACATTGTCTTAAATAAACTACCTGAATTTATGGGCATGGGTGTTCTGGGGCAGGGGAAGTAGATAGGGAATTGGTGGAATAGAATATAAGAGCTGAGAGTCAAGGCTGGTTTTTAGGAGACAGAGGTCTGGCATACACTTCCCCTTGAATTCCTGCATGTTTGAATCCTCTCTCTTGATGGCTGTTAGGGATTCTTGAAGTAATTTGGGAGTTAAGTGTGTGGAACTAGACTAACAGTTGTCCCCTACTACAAATGACATGTATTGGTAAAGCAGAGCTTAGCACAGATGTTCAGAGTACACTTGTAACAGTTCCTTCTCTAAGGAAACATGTTGCAGGTTCTAGTAGGTACCACGAGATACTCTGATTTTAAGTAGGTGGTGAATATGGATGCATTTCCTGATGTGCCTGGACTGCTCTATGATAAGAGCGCTGTGTCCAATCTCACATTATCAATATGGTTTTAATTAGAATTAGCCTAGCACAGATTGCGTGTTTGGTTGCGTATTGACATAGAGGTTTTCTTTTAATGCAGGCACTAACTGATCAACAGCAGTTTGGCAAGGCTGATGAAATGTATGATAAATGCATTGACCTTGAGCCAGACAATGCCACTACATATGTTCATAAAGGGTATGTATTCAGTGTGTCATCCTTTTTGTCAAGGGCAGTTGGCATATTTAGATAAATTAACCTGAATTGAATGTTTGTGTTTACAAGTTTAGCGAGGAGAAATAACTTTGTGAAAACATCTTAATGCTGCTATATGTATTTCTACAGTTTCTCTTGACTAAACTGCAAATAAGTTTCAGGAAAGTTTCATTAGCGTTCATTCCTAATTGAGCATCTACTTGCAGTGTATTTCACTTTTACTTTAGCCCTATCTTCATTTCAGCTTTGTGTTGAAGTTTTCTCTTCCATAAAACAACTTGCAACAATTCTACTTGTGAGAAATTTACCTTTCTTTGGAGATATTAAACTGATAACATGGCTTATTGAAAGTGATTTTTCACCTACAAATTTTTAAAAGGCATGAACTGACTGTTTACTTTGCATTAGGAATTAAATGTATTTTTTCCATATGTGAAGCTTGTTCTAAATCTTATTTCTCTTCTAGTTTACTTCAGCTCCAGTGGAAGCAAGATTTAGACAAAGGGTTAGAACTCATAAGCAAGGCCATTGAAATTGATAACAAATGTGATTTTGCATATGAAACCATGGGCACAATTGAAGTGCAAAGGTAACGTTGTATTGCAGTGTTAGAGTTCTTAGTTACTTTTGAATTTACAGTAGATTTCCTTAGGGATCTTAAGTCTTTTTTAAGAACCTTCTTGTATTGTGCAAGGCCAGCACTGAAGTCCTGATTTCTGTTCTGTAACTCTTAGGTAAAGTCTTCCTTTGTCTGTGGCATAATTCTGCTTTACAATCTGACAAGTTCCCATGTTCACCAATTTCATACTTGCTGGACATCATGCTGATGAGTCTGTGTATGTTTAAATACAGCCCTTATGCATTTAATCATTAATAGGCCTTAATCATTAATAGGCTTCCTGTATATCTAATGTAAGCCTTAAACTTGGACCATATGTACTGAGGATCCTGAGCTGCTATACTCTCAAGTTTGATGACTTGGGTTTAATTCCAACAGGACAGCAATTTGCAAGTTGACGGGGTAAAGGGGAAGGACTGATGCACTATTCTGTAACAGTGTGTTGTACTACAGTTGTGCAAACATTTGAGGAGTAGCTGAGGATATAGCTGGGTGGATTTGGGGTTTTTTTTCACATGTCTAGCCATCAAAAGGACAGACAAACTGTTGCCAAGAGAAATTTTGCAAGCATTTCCTATTTAAATAATGTGAGCTCCTCTGTGCTAGGTTTCCTCTTAAGTATACAGACTCTTTTCAAGGGAGATGAGAGCTCATTTAGTTGTCTCAGCATTATCTTTGTAGTAAATTTGGTGTCCTGTGGAGAACATTTTATCCCCCACTAGCACCCGTGGGGGCTCTCAAGAGGAGGAAGTCTGTTTAACAGCTGTAGTAACAACTTCTCTCAGTTTGCCCATCATTATCGCAAGTTCTCATGGTGGTTGTCATCCTTGATTCCCTCCCCCCACCCCTAAGTCCTTTCAAGTTGTTTGTAGTTTAGAGTAAGCATAGTGTAAGTCCTGAAGGAAAAAAAAGATGCTGTAGAGATGAAAAGATTGCTGATGAAAAGATTGTTCTCTTAATTTGGACTATGTTTTGGTTTATTTCAGAGGTAATCTGGATAAAGCCATTGAAATGTTCAACAAAGCTATCAACCTGGCCAAATCTGAAATGGAGATGGCCCACCTCTACTCACTCTGTGATGCTGCCTATGCCCAGACAGAAGTTGCAAAGAAGTACGGATTGAAACCACCAACGCTGTAAAGAAAGGAGGAGGAAATGATGCTCTAAAGTGAAGTTGCCCACTTCAGCCAGCCCTAAAGACGCTGTTGCAGACCATGCTGAATGGTGGAACTTAGTTTTTTCCCGTTCGTGGTGTTGTCACTTGCTACATCTTTTAAATGTTTAGGTGTTGTGGGAGTGGTTGTTCAAGGAAGTATGCAGTGTTGCATCTTGTTCCTTCTGCAGCAAAAACATTAAAGTGTGTTAGGGGAAACAAAGTGGCAGGGGAACAAAAGGAAGGTATTTTGGCCATGCAAATAAAAACTTCACACTGGTTCATTTTGGGTGATTATGTTGTGGGCGATTTTTGCTTTATCAAACAATATTACAGCATGTGGGGTTTTTTTTCCTGTTGATTTTAAGGGTAATACTAGTCAGTGCTGTAAAATAGGTTTCTTTTTTTATATGCAGTTAATCCTTGAGGGTTGATTTTAATTTTGAAAAAAAGAAAAAATTAATTTTCAAACTGTTTAATAATAGAGGGGTTTTTTAAGTCAGTAGACGTGATGAGAATCCCTGTAAATATATGCAAGCATGCACAATCTTCCCTTAAAGCCCCTCCCACCGTCTGCATAACTTACTTAGAAATAGTCCTGTGGCAGCTATTAGGGAATTAATTTGATAGTCCTTATCCTCACCTCAGAAAGCCCTAGTGTACTGTATGGAGAGCTAGTAAAAAGATTGGCTGGGGAAGGAGGTCAGGCAGTGCTGCTTCAGTGTAGGCTTTACTGGAAGAAAGGTCGTGTTCCTGTGCAGCAGCCCTTACTTTGAATGTCACAGGAAATTGTTATGGAGGGTTCAGAGGGACTTTCCAAGAACAGAAAGCACTGCTGGGAGTAGAGCTGTCAGGGTATGGTCATGCTTGCATATAGTGATCTTTGTAATCTGTGAAGCTCTTGCTTAAGTGTAAAAGCTAATAGACTGTCTAAATTCTCTTTGGTCTCTAGAGACTGCTGTGTTCTGATCTGCTCCTTGTAATAGCCCCTTTGCAGGATTAAATGAGATAAGGAACAAAGCATAGGTTAAAACTTCAAATACTGGATTTAGAATCTGTATTGGTTTCCCTGTTCTTTAGACCCTGTCTCGTCCAAGATTACAAATACTGTAGAAGGAAGCAACCGTTATGCAAACAGCAGATTGGCAAGTTATTAAATACTAGTATAAACCATCTTCCTCTAGCAAGGAACTTCCCAGGGGGCTCCCTTGCTTTGGGTTGATCTTTCTAACGTGGAAGTCAGTTGTTCCATCTTGCCTCTTGATTGATGTGTCTGGATAAACTCCTTCAAATACTTAACTGATGTAGCTTAATCTACGATACACTAATCTGGGATTCTTTCCAGCCTGAAATCATAGATTTGCTTGTGCTGAGTTGTCGAACATATTTCATCTTCCAAAGATTTGAACCATGGTGTGGTCAAACTGTCTTGTTCTCTAGTTGCGCCACCATATAGCAGCAGCTTGTATTTTCAACTTGACCTTCCTTTCTCCCAGCAACTACAGTTGAGAGTTCAAATGGTGGAGAGTAGACATAAAGATGTAATCATTCTATTGTAGCTAGCTCAGTAGGTGATCTGACATCACAGAGTTGGTGTAGAATTGAAGGCATTGAATGGTACTGGCAGCTTCTAAGAGCACTGCACATAACAGGTGTCAGATGTCTTCTGGAACTTCCCATCTCTGCATCAATTACCTGAGAACAAAAACATGCCAGACTGACTGATGGGTCCTGTTCTCCTGAGGAGTTTTTATTCGCATGGCCTTATTTACACTGGCATTTTCTCCCCTTCACCCTACCTGTAGCCCATTCCTTACCCCACCCAATCAATTAAGGGAAAAAAGCATGTGCTGTCGAATACTAGCATTCCAAATCATCACAGACTTTTGCCTGTTCTTGAACTAGTTTGAAACTGCACTGAAAGGATGCATTGTCTGTAATAATTTTTTTTTTGTAAATGACGTATCACCTGTAAACTGAAAAAATAAATATTACCTTCAAGTATCTCTCTCTGCCATGTATAAGAACAGGGTTTGATGGAAGTGTTCTCTGCAGTGGTGCTCTGTGCTTGTTGGAGGTAGTGCTGAATCTAGGAAGAAATAATAATGACTGACTCCCTGTTATCTTTCTCACTTCAACCTTTAAGAAAAAAGGAGTCGTGGAATTAAAGAGTCTTAGCTCTGATTGCTTCCATCATCCATGGAGGTATGGCCTTGAGAGGTGAAGATTACAGGGGAAAGGAAATCCAGCCAGGAAAGCTGGGAATCTGAGTAGCTGACACCTTGTTGATATTCATATGCAGGTGGATCCCTTTCATGAAAGGGATTTTTTTGTTTGTTTTTTGTTTGGGTTTGGTTTTTTTTTTTGTTTGCTAATATAGTTGAGGTTTTGCTTTAAACCAAGCATGCATCTGAACTTTGAGAAAAGCCCTCTTTAATAGAGATCAAGTGAAAAAAAAAAAATCTGTTGAAATGATTTAGGAATCTAGTACTGAAGACTTGGATAAACCTGGTGTAGCCTAGAGACTCGGGGAAGTGGCTTTTACTCAGTTGTCTTGCATCTTAGTTCTGATGACGTAAAAATCACTGTTGTTGGTGTTAGAGACAAGTTTTACCAAAATGGAGATTAGACTTTGTTGACTTGAATGACTAGGCTCTGTTTGCAGAGTGAAAGCGAAGGGAGAACTAACATGTATTACAGAGCAGTGCTGTAACTTATTCTGGAACTGTTAAGAGCAGCTTAGATGCAGCTTTAACGAGGCTTCCTGGCTGCAGTGGTAGTAACGCTGCCCGATACACCAGGCGCGACTGTTTTCTGACATTTCTTTCAAAGGAATTTAAATTCTGGACCTACATCAGGGTTGTAACTGCCTGGTTTCTATACATATAAAATACTGGTGCATATGTATAATATGGATACTTAAAGTGCCTGTTTTCTACCAACACAAAGATTAAGTATTGACTGCTTTAAGTATTACCCAGCTGAGAATGGATTGTGTACTTTTTTCATTGAAACCCCTGAAAATTCACAGTCCTATTTGTATTACTTCTGAGTGGATTACACTGGAGACCCCTAAAGCATCCTAATAATAAAACAAAGTGTTTAGAAGTTGTCCTGACAGACTGAAGAGGACTGAGCTCATGTCACCTCTTCAGCTGAGTTCATCAAAGTAGCTCACTACAGATTTTCAGCTGTTCTATTTGGGATTCCAGAGGCGGAGGGCCCAGGCCACAGATGCTGTTCATTGCAGACTGCACTTTGTGTTTTTAAAGCCAAGTGGTCAGCCCCTGAGAATCCTGCATGACTCTATAAATCTTCCAAAGGTAGTATTTAGTTCCTGCTCTGGTGCATGTTAAACTAGTAGAGAGAGTGGAGGGAAAGACAGATGCATGTCTAATAGTTATGATTTACAAGTGGGAGCCCAGTGGTGGCCATGATGGATGCCAGTTGTTTGAGTATGGGGGAGGCACTAATTAATGCAGGAGACTTGACTCAAATGGTAAATTGTTATTTTTTTTTATATTTATTTTTCAACAAATAAATCTTCATTTCACCTTATACTCTGGCTTGTTTCTTAAGAGAGTTCCAGTACAGCACATATGCAGTGAAAAGTACAAACCAAAAAAATGCCTGCTTGAATAGGTAATGCCATGGAGTGGAATGCTGGGACCTGTCTTTTGAGGAGAAAGATGCCTCAGGGAAATTAATGGGAAGAGGAAAATTAATGGTTAAACACACACACAAACCTACTACCTGTCTTCTGGAAGATCATGGGCAGAAAGACAATCCATGCAGCAAGTTTGCCAACCTTTTTGCCTGACTCCATGCAGCCGTTTCAGGTGAAGACTGCCAGGCAGCAGAATTAAAGCCCAGTCAGCCATACTACTGAAGCAGTGTATAGAGCAAAGGTGTAGTGATGGGGAAATCGCTTGAACAAAGCAATTAACAGTATTTGCAATAAGGAGAATTTAATACATACATTCCAGGCAGGACACGTGAATCACAACTTGTTACAGATTCTTCTATAGTCCTAGATCTGTCTGGCAGCTTCTTGCATTGTCCTAAAGTAGCTGAGCAGAATTTGGCCTCTTTTGTTTAGTGTGTTAAATTTTAAGCTTTCCAAGCTGGGCATTCAAGGAATTTTTTTAAGGCACGTACAACTAAAAAGGACAGAGGTGGAACAATCACACGTCAAGATTATCTGGTAATTCACTAAAAATAATCATAATACCAAAGCTGACTTCAGAAGATTTCCAGAGAAAATAAGGTTCCCATTTCTACAAAAAAAAAGTCCCCAGGTGGTAACAAAAACATTGTGATGCATAAAAACCAATGTTAGCTACTGACTTCATCTTTATCATAGCTATAACATACTGAAGTGTGAGAGGATATATAAAAGTTGTATTTGAATCAATTTTAGAATTACATCACCAAGTTTAGTTTTGTTTGTTTGTTTTTAACTGGCACAGTTAGCAGTAGATTGTGGAGTAACTAGTAAGGGAATCTTTCCAAATATGAAGGCAGCAGCCGTTGTGCCAGCTGGAACCTTCCTATTCACCCAGCTTCACTTTTTCTGTTCTATACCATAAAGATCACAACGCTTCTGGCTTATAATAGGAATTTGTTGACGTATTTCTGCAAGTTTCTTCAGATCTGCAGGGGAGGAAGAATGAGCTATTAGAAAAGTAGTCAAAAAGGAAAGTTCCTGACTTGCTGTGAGGTAAGGCAGGGAAGAGTGGCTTTCATGGACAACGGATCTACAAGGCAGTGCAACGGGGCAGCCAGGGCTAAACAAAGCCTTAACTTTGCTGTATCTTAAGGTGGCAGTTTTGCAGTTCCCTTACTTTGGAGGAGAGCGTAGTCAAGTGCTGCTTGTTCTTTGCTTTAATCTAGCAAAGGTGGAGAAGGGATGGGAAAACTGTCATCCATAACTGCACGGGCAAGCCCACAGACTTCAACTGTCTCCCCTTAGTCCCAAGAAAGCAAGCAGAGGAAAAAGAAAAACCAAACCAAAACTCTTTACCCTTACCTATATCTGTGTATACAACTGCTTCCTCAGCCCCAGCTTTGGCTATGACTTCACCCCTGCAAAATTAAGCACATTTGTTCACAGCATTAACAGAAGGCTCAAGGCATCACTCCAGTTGCTGCTGTTCGTACAAAAGGGAGTTCCTACCCTTGATATCTACAGCGATAAAGACAGGGCTGTCCTAAAAATGGCATCGTAATTCATAACTCTGGCATGGCAGGAATGGCTTTATATGTGGCACATTTTATAGGTGACATATGCAAATTTAACATATGTTTCCAGAGATCAAGAATCATGGTAAGAGCAGCTATGAGAACCAGTGCATGTGAGCATGCAATACACCTGAAGGGGAAAGAAACAACTTCACCAGGGACAACCATATATGGGAAAGATTAACAGTTTCTCCTTTTAGATCCTTCTGACTTTTAATAGGAGTGTACTTCTACGCTGTGTGAGCTGCTAACACTGGTGTTCTGTCACTGTTTTCATCATAAGTTAAAAGCTCACAACACAGATAAAGCTTTTCTTTCTCTGCAATCACCTGAAAGAGAATTATTAGCATATCTATTGGAAAGAAAAATAACTGCCTGAAGATTTGGTCACATTTATCTTCCGTGAACCTGTGTGACTTCTGCTGCAGTCACAGAATGTTTCTTATCTCACTGAAGATATTCTTCTGTTCTTTCTTGCGTCAAAGCAGTGTTGTTCTTTGAGGAAACGAAATAGCTTTGTGTAAGCTGTTTAAAGTGGTTCATTTCTGCACAGGGAATTGCCATAATACATAGTATATAACAGATGGAACTTCAGGGACAAGCTGAAAGGGTCAGCAGCCTGAAAAGGTCAGTGCTAAATACTAGTACTAAGGAGACTCTTTGCCACCAGAAAGAATACATACTGTTAGACTAGTTCTAGTTTCTTTCTTCAGTCAGACAGCTTTAAAGGATGATTTTGAGAAGGCAGGGCTTTTTAGCACAAACTTACAACATTTTTAAGAGTAAATGGAAATGTGGGACTGAAATGTGACTGTCAAGTAAAGCATATTTTTGTCCATTTTGTTGTTCATATGTTTGTTGTTCTTCTTCTGAACTCACCATGGATTTACTACAGTGCTGTGTCCCCAGGCAACATAGGATGCTTTTTCATCTCTAGCAGGTGATACAGCAGCTACGTAGACTTGATTATCAACAGCTCTGTGTTCAAAGCAAGATACGGGTTGGGGAGAAGGAGTGAGTAGAATTATATTTTTTTATACCACCCAGCAGAAGACAAAGACTTCACTTTTAAGGGCAAGCTATATATCCTCCTAAGGACTTGCCAGAATTGTAAACAATAGGAAGGTCAGAAAGCAAAGTCTGGCAAGGCACTAGCACCTGCTCCAGAGTTAGTGGGGAGAATGATTACACATTCATTCAGTATGCAACTGAATAAATAACTCTGCATTCAGGAATCTCAGGGTCTAGTTCTATCTGTAATTAGAGCAGTTCTTAAATGGTTATTTGCTCTTCTGTCTCAAAATTTCTGAATGAAAGGTGCTTACAGAGCCACAGGGAAAAGGTCCTTGAAAGGGCATAACTGCAGAGGGGCTAGCAGGAGTGAAGGATAAGCATTTCCTGCTTTTCTCCTTGACAAAATCATTTTGTTGTTCCATGCAAGGCTTGAGGAATGGTGCAGCTCCAACAGCAGAGTGGCCCTGGAGCACCACTTCTGATGCATTTGGAACTTAAGAACAGTTTAGTTTCACATGCTAAAACTCCCCTCTGGTACAGGAAGATAAACTGTGACTCTGTTCTTACCGTCCCCTTTGTAGCAGTTCCCAGTGAGCTGGTCCTGTTGTCAGATTAAAAGCCCCTGGATATATCAGCAGCTGGCAACCTTTGTTAAAAGAAAATTAGAACCCGACCATCATCAAGGGAAAGATGCTTTACCTTAAGAGTGGCTCTTCACATTGAGACTCAAGGAGAGGTTTCTTTTGTTACTTCCTGACCTCTGCCCAAAATGGAACCAAATAGAGCCTGTTTATGCATGACATGGGTGATTACTTATGTCAGTCAGCAAAGCCCTGTGACACACTACCAAGCGTGAGGATACACCTGTCTTCATCACTTTGTCAGCAAATGTGTACCAGAAAATGACAGTTAACTTTACTCAGGGAGAACAGACACTCATTTGAGCAACAGTCTTGTCCACAAGCTGCATTTTGTGTGACTGGGTGAGGGTAAGAGTGCCTGATCACACAGACTGCCCAGGGTGTACCACCCTGAAACGGCCTTATGGCCAACCACGCTCCATCGGGTGACCCAGCCTCACCTTTCTGTCCGTAGATTTGAGCCATCTCAGCAAATCTGATATCGTAGCAGATGCCCAGGCCCACTTTACAGTATGCTGTTCTCAAAACACAAGAGGCAACAGTCATATCTCTACTACAAATACACAAAAGCAATCACAAGACTCCCTGCAGGCACCCTGCCAGCTGTTATTTTATGTCTCACTGTAACAAGAGGAGCTATATTTAAAGCTGTATCTTTATTTGTAACAAACATTGGCTATTTGGGGGGAGGGGGGAGAATGAATGCTTCAATGATGAGAGGAAGACTGAGAAGCAGTCTTATCTACCCTTTAAAAAGAGACATCTACACAAAATCATGTTATATGCTCTCTTATTTAGCTGCAGGTTTTCCAATTATTTTCAAGACAAGAAAGCACTTGCTGTTCTTCATGGACTGAAGAAACTACAGTCAAGTACTTTTGTACAGCATGCACATTGCAAGGAAGAAAGAGTGACCATGGGAGTCGAGACTCTTTGCAGAGATCAGTAAACAGGACGTGTTAATTTTTGAACACAGGGGTGGGGTGAGGTGGAAGTAGAGTAGGTGTCTTGTTTTTTTTATCTGATGTGGTTGATTCAAGAATGTTGAAATGGGACTTAAAGTTAATTATCTTCATTATTATATCAACCTCACATGAAAAACAATACGCCAGTGTAGCTGTTTGCTACATATAAAACATGGCTTGGAAAAGAATGAAAGAACCATGTAAAAGATGTAAGTGCTATAAAAATACACAGTAACTTCTCTAACAAATCAATAGGCCCACTATTTATTAAATGAAGTACCATGTTGTATGCTTCAACCCTTTCTACTCCTCTGTCCTTTTGCAATTACATTGCCTTTTAAAGTTTCAGAACTGACCCATGCATTTGGAACAAACCTAAACTATATTTGCCATGGTTGTCAAATGCCTAATATAAATCTGATAGTCTAAAAATCCATGGCTGGGGAGGAGGAGAGGGAAGAGAACTCCACGATGACTGTAGTGGTACTGTGGTAGAGCTCCTTAAAGAAAGGACTTGTCTTATACTCACGAGTATCAAACATGGAGAAACTATTCCCTGGACTCAGTGTTTCAGACTCTTTGAACTGTATCTTCCCAGGGATGTCAATGTCAAACAGATGAACCTGTAATTACAGTATAATTAATAACAATTTCTCTGCTTGGTATTTGAGCTTCTTTCTATTAGGCACATGTTTTCTAGTTACCATTACCTAGTCTACTCTTTGGTCAGGATCCAAGCTAAACATTGGTCAGGATTTGAAGATCACCTAAAGATAGTTTAAAGCAGCTTTCTTCTTTGACAGATACATATATATATATATATATAAAGATATTTTGGGGAAAACAAATAAATACTGACGGTCCATTTTAAATGACACACATAATCTCCACAACCCAAGTGATGCACATATCAAATATTTATATTGCTTATCCAGTAGAATGCCTTGTCCTTGCCCCACGCAGTAACAGAAAGTAGTTAAAAATAGATTAAAAAAAATATAACAATGAATTTGTAGTATGGCCCTCTCTCTTTTCCATGGAAAGAATCCCTGTTAAATAGCTAGGTACCTTGATCTCTTGGAAAAGAAAGGATATATATAGTGTCTTGAATTTGTCAGGATGATTTTTAAGTATGTTTAAGCAGATAATATTTTCCTCTCAGAGTCCCCATTCCTGCAAAAACTTCTCTAAAAAATACCTTCACTAAGTCATACAGTTCCCATGACTTCAGCGCAGCAGAAGCTTCTTAGCCCATGCAGACAGCCCTTGCAATAGAAGATTCTGTTCCTGACTGAAGCTTCCTAATAATACAGGTAGTTTTATATTATTATTCATTCGTATTTACACAGCACAACCCAGCTCTCCTTCTACAACTACTGGGCTTGCAGACTGGTGTTGTATGATGGACGGAAAGCAACACAGTACTTCAGAAAGGGATCTAATAGTGTAGCTAAGTGCAGAATCACTTAACAGCATAAACTGATACCTGCATCCCAGAGGTATTTTGTTACCGCCTCATTTGCTTCATGTAACCTAACCTTGTATTCTCTTTTTTTGCTTTTCCTTCTAAAAAATAAGCTGTTGTTCACCTACTAAGGAGTAATACTGCTATGTATAGTCAGATTCACAGAAAATACGCTCTAAAGCTATGAATAGGATGTAGTTTCTCAGAAGGCATAAAGCAATGTCCAGGTGGAACATGACAGTAAGCAAGCTTCCATCATAAACAGCAGACACGGCTTAACTACAGAACTTGGACTCTGGTTGTCTGCACTGATCATACATACAGCACACAAAGTACATAAAGAACAACATTTATGGTAACAGAAGGATTAAATCCATTGGGAACCTGAGGGAAAATCCTGATCCCACTTAGGTGGCACTATGTTTTATACCTAGACCAAGGCACACAGATTTAGCTGGATCAGGATTTACTTTTTACCATAGTTTTCCCAGCATCTGGGAAAAGCCAGTTATGCCTTCTGCATTTTGACATTCTTATCTAGCACACTTTTGGAAGTGGTGTTTATGTGTCCCAAATAAAAATTACATGCAATTTTACTGGCAGTACACAGCTTATTATTAATGCAAGATTCTCCTAATTCACATCACCCTTAGGCACAGATGAAATAATTTGTGCATCACTGCTGAAGAACCTTTTAATAACAGTATTCTGGCATCTTACCTTCCTATGCTTTGCCAACATAGCACCATCAGGCCCAAAGACAGTACATGTATTATACAGCTTTCCACCATCCTCTTCTGGAATGGATCCTTCGTAAAGGCAAGAACAAAGATTTCCCCCCCTGTATTATATGGGATTTTGTTTCAATAGCACTAATAGGCATTGCCTATTTTTCTGTCAACGAGATGGTCACTAAACTACCTCCAACAAGATATACGCTGCACTCCTTTGCAATTTCTGAAAGCTTCTGTGTTGATTCCCCGGGGATCTTCTCTGCATACTCCTTAAAATACTGGGTTCCATAGGGAGAATTAAAACATTCCTTGAATTAGGAGGAAAAAAAAAAAAGAAAAAAAAAAGTTAAAATTCAGTAACACCATTGCAAGGAGATGTACATGACCTTTCAAACTCCTCTCTATCAAAGTTCTCATACAATCCTTACTTACAGGAGCTCGATAAGTGGAACAGAAAATGTCAGAGGAGACCAGAGAGACTTTAACAATTAGAGAAAACAGTGCATGTGTTGGTGAGAACGCATGCCAAACAGAACATGAGCTAGGAGTATCATGCGAGCTGCAAGTAACAAGGCTAGCACATTTATCAGTCTAGTCTTAGGAAGATCACAAGGGATGGTCTCTCATGAGAACAATGAGCCAAGTTCCACTGGACCCATTTGACAAGTTACAAGCCAAACAGATCCTCTCAGAACCGTGAAATGCTCATGCTCATCCATGGCCCATGATTTCTTCATTTTTAAAAGGGACTTAACAAAAGCATTAATTTTTCAAAATTACTCCTTTTTCTTTCTTAAACAATCCTTTAAACACCATTTCCTTGCTACTGAACAGTGGTTTCCATCCTAGGCTCTTGTTAAAGATTTCTTCATCAGAGCCAGGCATGTAATCTTTAGACACTAAGATTAACAGAGCAGTTGAGATGCCTAAAGTAGGTGGCTAGTGGTATTTGAGATGACCAAGATATGCAGTACAGCTGAAGGTCAGAGATAGGCTATCAAACACCTACTCTTCAGGAAGCAATTCCCAGCCCAAGCATCTGCTTGTTACTTTTGCTTACTGGAAGTTGTAACAAGATCCCTTGACATGGGGGGAAAAAACTAAAAAAAAAAAAAAAAAGAAAAAAAAAAAAAAAAAAAAAAACCAATAAAAAAAAAAAAAATTCAGCCTTGACCATTCAAGCAAAATTCTTAACAACTGTAGCAGATTCTACTGAACTGGAATAATCAAACCAAAACTGGATGGATGTTTTTGCACTATATAGAGACACTGAGCCAGCAAGTGCCAGCTAACCCATAGCAGAATTTGTAGGTGGAAGAGGCAGGAAGGGATGTATCTGCAAGCTGTCAAATGAGCTTCACAGGCTTTTGAAACTTGTTCTAAACTTCAAGGAAATTAAAGCAATGCCAGTTGCCCCCACATTCACCTTGCCACTTGCAGCATCAGTGCAGGTGGTTCTGAAACAATGGACTCAAGAGAACAGGCAGAGCTCTGCGCAAGCTTGAAGTACCAGCATGTGGGGCTGTTTGTAAGATGTCGATGGAACAAAACTTCTGACTGTCTGCACCAGAGCACCTAGTCCTCTGCTCTCCAAAGTGGTAAGAAAACAGGGACAGATCTTGGAATTGCTTTCCATCAATTTCTATATTCAAATGGACTCTGTTTTTATTTCATTATCCATAAAAGTTACAAATCATTTTCCTCACACAAATTTTTCCTGCTTCAGAAATGAAAAAACTTTAACATATCAAGGCCAATATGTCATAGGAAAACTGCTGTGTGCATAGGTGCATATTACATAGTCAGTGCAAGTTACTTCTGTTCTTTATGTAGTGTGATTTTAATAAAAAAAATTAAAAAAAAAAAAAAGGGGAGGGGGAGGGGGGAGAGAGAATATTTCCTGCCCACATCCTTATGCCAGTACATAATTTACTTCCCAAAAGCCTCTGAAAAACCTTGCCCTTGTTTGATAAGTTTTGCTCTAAAGACATAAATTATCACTGGCAGAGTATCTCAACTAAGCATGTCTGGGAAACTTGATTTTTGTACACATTATGAAGGTAGCAAATAATAGATAATCTCAATGTAGGAACCCCAGCTGGAATAATCAAAGGTCACATCTGCAACACAGAGGCTCTGTTAGCAGAGAGAAGCTGGGAAAGTTGCTTAATACTTCACCTGTGACAGCAGGAGGGAAAACATTGTGTAAAACATTCAGACCAAAAATTCACCCAAAGAACTTTGCACTCGTGAGTCAGATGCTGCAGGGCACAGGGCTAACACACATAACCCCAGAAGAGAGGAAAAAATGCTCAAAGCTGCTCTGGGAAGGTCACCTCATTGCCAGCACACTCATCTGTGTGAAAATTCAACAATGTAATCACGGCTGAAGCTCAAAAAGTAAATCAGAAATGATCCGTAATTTGAAGTGGCTATGTTCCCACACATGGAAGTCACAAGGAAAATGTGCTTTAAGCATAATTCAGACAAAAAAGATCTGCTGGAAATGTCTTAAATCTGTTTTGTTTCTCATCTACTATCTAACCTGGAATGATTATGGCACAGAAAGTCACTGTATACCTGCTTTCTTTCATCTTCCTATCAATCTTCTTTACCTGAAAATTGCCTTTTCCTGTATTTCTAGCACAGAAGGCAAAGATACAAACCACAGTGTCACTTTTGTGACTTCAGAACAGACCAGTGATGGAATAGCCTGGGATTTGAAGCAGAAAAAAAAAAAAACCACCATAATCTTATATCATAAAAAAGACAATTTCCTATTGGTTGGGTTGTTTTGTTGTTGTTGTTTTTTGTTTGTTTCTGTCTGCTGCTGGACAGACTCTCAAGACTTTTTTCCTATTTTAAAGGCTCACACAGAAAGAAACAGGAATATATGTAACCAATTAGTAACACCAGAAAGAGGTTGTCAAGGGTTTGCAATAGAGGTGCTATGTAGACCATGATCTTTACTCACAGGCAGAGCCACAACTTTTGCTCCTTTAGCTGATGCTTCTCTCACCAGCGCACAGGCTCGCTGAAGGTTATCTGATTTAACAGCTGATACATGGAGCTGAATAAGAGCAAGGCGAAATTCTAGTGGCAGAAAAGAAAAAAAAATCAGTCAGTAGAATTCCTCAAGGAAAAATGCTTCAAAATTTGAATTCACAAGTGAGCATTTAACAAAATTATTTGTATATTAACACACACACAAATGGTTTCCAACCCATTTTGAGGTCTGTCTATGACAGTCTTAACACAGGAAGACCATTCAAACCTAGGCTTCCTAATGGGAACCATACATCACCATCACTCTGCTCAGGTGGAAGATCACAAAAGTTCACATGCTAGTAATACTCAGCCTAGGAAGTACCCAGACCAAGTTCTAATGTAAGATACTGTGTGATGGAAAAGGAGACCACTCACCACTTAAGACCTGCTTCTTCCTTCCCAATTTGCTACAACACTTTGTGAGCCTATCGTTTTTGCTGTGCCCACTGCGTGATGAGCACTGTATATCATGAAATGCCACTAGCAAACTAATGGATTGGATAACCCCCAAAGCACTGCATGTGTGAACAGTTTGCTTTTATCCCTGAAATCACACATAGCCTAGCAAACAGCTATGAGAAACAAGACATCTTTCCTGATTATTTCTTTGTGATTTGGTTTCTAGCCAAGAAACAGTTCCAAGTGTTAGCAACACTGTCTCTACTGCAGCTAAGCAGGATTTATGTTGGCAGGCTCTTGCAGTACACAAGTGGAAGAGATCAAACCAACTTTTGTGCGCAGCCCTTGGACCTCCTTCCATGCGTCTCCCAGTACCTTGGGCTGTAGGAAAACACATCTCAATCAGGTAGAACCATCTCATTATAAAAAAAAAATAAATTAAATGCTCTGGCTTCACAAAGCAAAGTACCCCAGTTTCAAAGTACCTTTCTTTGGAAAACTCTCCTGTCATACAGTCAAAGATCACTATAGGATAAAGAAAAAGCTGCAAGAAACACAGGCTCCATGGTGAAGGAAACAGGATGAACGAACTGAATCAAGTAAATCATAGAATGGTTTGGGATGGAAGGGACTTTTAAAGGCCACCTAGTTCAACTACCCTGCAATAAGCAGGGACATCATCTAGATCAGATTGCCCCAGAGCCCCATCCAACCTGACTCGGAATGTTCCAGGGATGGGGTTTCTACCACCTCTCTGGGCAACCTGTGCCAGTGTTTCAGCACCCTCATTGTAAACAATTTCTTCCTTGTATCTATTCTAAACCTCATCTCTTTTTGTCGTGCTGCAACAGGCCCTGCTACAACAACTGTCCCCAATCTTTACTATATGACCTCTTTAAGTACTGAAAGGCTGCAATAAGAAGTCCCAAGGCAATGAGATCAGGTCAGGAACAGCCAGGCAGAGTATCTTCCTACTTTAGTTCTCTTTTCGGTAGCTGAGCAACTTATTTCTAGAGCTTAAGCAAATGATTAACTGCTCACTTTGCCACTTTTCATGTGAGAGACTCTTATATGGTTTACTGAGTGACAAATTTTCACTGAGATTTTGAACAGATGTAACCATAGTTATCTTTCAGACCCCCCTAGTTAACCATACTAGAAATCTGTCTAAAATTTTTCTGTATTTGTGGAATGTGCTTTAGCTCAGAGAAACTGGACACTTAAAGATATATACTCCAGCATAAATTCACTTAAAAAAAACAAAAAGAAAGAAGAAAAAAAAAAGACCATCTACTAGGAAAAATTTTAACTAACAACCTTGCTGCATGTTTAAAATGTCAGGAAAACATTAATCATATTTTCCCTATGCATCAGGCATGGAGTTTGTTAAAGGGCAAACTTAAAACTCCATCAAAACAGAATACATCTACTTGTGCCCATGGTCTTGTTTAAAAACACCGAGATGTAGAAGTACCAGAAATCTAGAGAAATGTGCCACAGGGCTGTAGAGGCCCAAGATCTCTTCTTCCAGCCTTGTTAAGCTGCCTTAGACACTATTTAAAAAACAATTCTTAGAATAAGCCTATAGCGATGCAAACTACGACTAGTGTAAATGCAAAGTAAAAGTTCATATTTGTATCCCTACGATACACGTTTTATTTGAAAACACTGTAAGCTAACCATGCCTGGTCTGTTCAAACCCAATGTTTTGACAAGCTGACCATGGCAGCAGGACCAAGAGATGCACAGCAACCAGTTTCCACCAGCCTGTAGCAAAGCGAAAGTGCCCACGACCGCTCCCTGCGTTTTTACACACCCCTTCAAGGGCTCAGAGGCAGCACCCAGGACTGGGGCCTTTCCAGGCCCGACTAGAACCTCGGGGGACGCAGGCCAGCAGCCAGCCCACGGCTCCTTCCCTGCTACGTCCCCGCCACGGTCAGCTAAGAGGGTAAGGGCCCCGTGGGGACAAGCAGCGGCTGAGGTCGGCCCCTGGGGCCACGGGGCTACTCCGCGGAGAGCCCCGGGACAGCGGGGAAGCCGGCACTGCGCGGCGGCCCCTCACCGGCTGAAGCCCACAGCTCTGCTAGAGGAGCCGGTTCAACCCCACATCGGTCCTTTACCCCCGACTAGGGCCGGGGCCCGGCAGGGAAGGAGGGGAGGCAGGGGAAGCAGGGAGGAAAGGCACCCGTTCCTCGGCGTCCGCCGCCACTCACTGGCCATGGCTCCGCACACCGTCCGCATCACGGCGCAGCCGCCGGCTCCTCCCTCACAGAGGCGCGCGGCCCGCCTGCGCGCCTGCGCCCGTGTACCTCTCGGGAGACGTAGTCCCGGCCCCGCGGCGAGGCGAGGCCGCTCGGCAGCTGCCTGGGGTGGCGAACTCCTCTGCAGCAAGGCGTTCAGCGGCGGGATTAGTTTCATAAACGGCTCCTGCAGGGCTTTTGGAAAAGCTGATCTGATTTCACGGCAGGTCCCCAGGCAGCTTTGCTGGCGGAGAGGAGCAGAGGAGGGAGAAACACGAGCCCCAAGGCCCTTCTCCCTGCGGAACCACAGGGGATGGCGGGGAGCTGGAAGCTCCGCCAGTGCCAGGCCAGCACTTGGCAAAAAACACAGCTGCGCATCTAAACCTCTTGCTGCTCGCCCAGAGTTGATGTGTCGACTTCGCGTTTTCCCAGCCCTGCGGGTCTGTAGCAGCTCCGTATTTTCTGAAGGGCTCGTCCCAAGAGATTGGCAGCGGTTTACAGGTAATTCATTCACCGGGCACGGCCCCATCCTCCTTCACAAGAGGAACTTCTCCTAAGGTACGAGCCAATATGCTCATCGCCATGCTGGTTTTATTACTAGCTTTAAACACCAAGTGCTCCCCTTAACACAGAACTTTGCTGCCTCAGGTATATATTTTACAACCCTGTCCTTTTCAAAAGCATGTTTGTCAAATCAAAGTCATATTGTGTATAGGCAGTATTTCTCATGCAAGACTCTCTCCACAAGTTGAAAGCACGTGACAGCAGAAGGGGCAAAGATAAAACAAAATGGGTAACCCAGGGTGATCAACCTCTTTAACATTCACTCTCAGGAAATGTACAGTGGTAGCAAGGATGAGAAGCACATAACCACCATAAAATGCACAAGCACCACTGCCTGCAGCAGTTAGAAACCTTCCTTCATCAGAAAAACTGTTCAGTCTGCCCCTTGGAGCAGTAAAGGGAACACCTCAGCCCAAACTGACCAAGCCAAAGGATGGCAGAGTATGGGTAACTGCAGATGAAGAGGGGATGCAGCAGCTCTCTGGCAGTCCTGCCTTCCTTATACACATGCCCGTGGTAGTAGAAACAGCATATATGAACTACTACTTTATTTGGTTTTTTTCCAACAGCACATCTTGCAGGCTTCCGGTGCATTGAATGGCTGTCTCCTAAGTACTGAGGAGGTTTGGGGCAGAGCACAACATAAGAAAGAAATTAATCAGTCAAACAGTATCATCCTTTCAAGGCAAAAAGCACAGGCTAAAAATCCAGTCTTTCCCATGGTTCAGAAACATACAAGTTTCAAAACAAGTATCTGAAAGCACGAAATACACCCAAAAGACTAAATTAATTACTATCACCCCTCTCCAACCCCAAAAGGGAAACTTTCAGCCATTCCACACACAACACCCATATTGAAAAAAATTATTATTTGACAGTACCAAAAGTTTTGAAGCTAGAGCTGAAATCCAGTTGGAAAGAAAAGCTACCAACACTAGTGAGATCCACGTGTAAGGCCTAACAGGAACTAAACTGAAAGAACTGCTTGCTGTTCTTTACTTACATCTGGAGGAGGCCATGTAAAAACAACGCATCTCCACGGTTAGAGTATTTTTGGTGGGTAATACATGTAAAGTTGTGTAAAAATTCTCATACAGACCAGAATGTAAGAGAATTTGTGAGATAATTGAAGAGCTATCAGTGAGCACAGAAGCACTGACCCTGGCTATGAAACACAAAAGTAAGGGCTTCCTTTTGGTAGGAAACCTTACTTTGAGAAGAGTGTTTTGTTTTGGTTTTTTTTTCTTGCTATAGACATCATTTCTATCACCAAAATAAATAAAAATTAAAATCCCAGCAACATAGCAGCTGTTATCTTACATTCAATGATATAGACAGCTGTGCTTGGAAAATAAGAGCCTGTAAATCTGTGTCAAATAATTTTTAAAACATTCACTGAAGATGCAAGGAACAGGAAGTGGCATATTGACTGTTTTGGTTTTTCTTTTCCAAAACTGTCACTCCAGTACTACAACTGGAATTTCTGCTTAGCAATACAAATTTTGTAACAAACACACTAACTACAGATATGAGCACTATGAGTCAAAAGGAGTCTTAAAATGTGGGTAGAAATGCACAAAACACTACTGAAATTATTCATAGTATGGACTGAGTTTTGTAAGATACGGAGTCTGTTGATAATTGCACATTGCCTTAAAAATGATAAATAATTACCTTCTTAATGGCCTGCATTATACATCTCTGTGCAGAAGAAATTTAAGAACTAACTTACTATAGACATAAAAGGTCTGTATTTGTTATCCTCAGAGAAGCATATACATTACCTACATGCCATATTTAATATCCAAATACACCCGTTAAACAGCCAGGTTTACTTTTCACAATTCCCCCCCGTCCCCGTCCCTCAATGATTAAGAGAAATGTGTCATACTATTTTATCAACGTTTTCACAATACAAAAATATGATGCTGAGAAGTCTAGAGTTTACACAGAGACCCATTCTATAATGTGACCATTTGTTAACTCATTTTGACCATTCTATAAATGCTTACTATGGCTCACCCAAAAGTATTTAATGAAATCGGTCTAAGTCTAAATTTCAAAATACTTACATTAAGATGTCATTGAGAGTAGATCCCTATGATCCATAATCAGCTTCTTCCACTCCAAAGATCAAATTCACTTCCATTTACAAAATACCTTTAGGAAAAACTGTTAATTGATTCAGAGAATTCACACAGTATGCAACTAAATACTTTCTGACAGAACAAATTATGTTCAAATTTTACTGGTTTATTTACAACTGTAGTTTATAAACAGTAACACAAACATCTTTACATGAAAAAAATCTCATTGCTGAAGTAGGCACAGAGTCAGAGACTCTTCAGGATATTTTCAGAAGGGAGGAAGAAGAGGAAAATGTAATACAACAGCTGCTGGGCAAAATTATAAATACATGAGCATTGGCCCAGGTGCAATTTCATGCAAATATCTTCAACAGTTCAAGTTCTATTGGTGTTTACTCAGATACTAAGAAAACAAAACAAAAAACAAAAAAAAAAAAAAAAAAAAAAAAAGGAAAAAAAAAAAAAAAAAAATACCCACAAAAAAAAAAGAAAAAAAAAAAAGAATTAGTTCTAGAATTAAGGTACCCTAGCTTGATTCCTAGTAAAACAACTTAGAACAAATGTTTCTTATAAAGGTCAGTTTAAATTATTTTACCTCCTGATGATTTACCAATTCACAGGTTTTGATTCAAATACTCAGAAGACTTCACACAGCAAAACTAATCCATATTATCTTTACTTCACAGTTTTCAGTAATTTCCACATCAGTCTACAAAGATGCTATGACTTGGCCATAAACATTCCTGTGCTGACATTTTTAACAAGAGAACCGTTCTCAGAGCAAGTGGAAAGCTGCTGATAAACACTCACATAATTTCTATCTCCCAAACATTAGTAACTAATTAGAAGATGCTACTTAAAAGAATATAAATAAATGCTCGAATCAATGAAGGCAACAGGTACTGAATACATTTATCACAGGTCTATAGCACCTGAATCTCTTAACTTTATTTGTGTGCATTAATTTTCTTTCTGAACACACCTTTGATCACCACATACTCACTTGTGTGCCAAAATGAAAGTTTTTAAAGGTCTAATTATTATCCTAGACATTTTATTCCTGAGGAGCAAGGTAACTTGTTTTCAACTGTCACATTCTGTCATGAAGCAGTGACTTCAATATCAACACACACACTCGTCTTTACAAGAGAAACAGCCTCAACCTATGAAATGTAAAATTTTGCATAATTAAAAAAAAAAAAACCAAAACCCAAACCCCATAACCCTGTAGTAAAAGCTTACAGTGCCCTGTTCATTTTGGTATTTACAAATACCCTTACTGCTTGCCGCTTTTATTTCACCTGCTTGCCACTATTATTTCACCTAGTGGTGGATAAGACTTTTTAAAAAGTTAATATTACAAAGTGCTTGTAATAAGCAAATGTAAAATGCAAAAAAATGCATTTTTTTTCCATTTATGTAAGGTCCAAGCTGGACTTAACCATTTTTAATGAGAAGGAACCGGTATTTCTAAGATTTTTATGTGCTCTGGTCATAAGCCTAAGCTGTTAATCAGTCCTTGATACTATCCACCAGGCAAATTCAAATTTATAGACTGTAGGCAATGGAGTCATTTTACTTTCAAGGGACAATCATTTAAAAGCCACTGTGTTTTCAACTGTTTCTCCGTATCTGGCAGTGCTTCATTCCTTTAACACGCTCAGTGATACCTCAGATACATCTCCTCTTGCAAAGATGTAGATCATTCACATTAAGTCTACATTAAAAATGAAACAAACTGACCTTTTATAATAAACATTTCTTCCAAACACCAACAAAAATTAACAATAAAAAAAATATTAAAATTGTGTTCAGAAATTGATAATAATTTACCCTATCTTAAGCCTGCTACTCAGGCACTCCCATCAGCAAACAGTAAAGTTCTCTTAAGTTAGTCTTCAGTTGGGAAACAGTCAGCTTGTGTCCACATACAGTATCTTGGTTGCTTCTTCTTTATAAACTGTTCTCTACAAAGTCTTTAATTATTAACTCTCCAAGGCATCCAATACTTTCATGATCTGTTGTTTTATGGCTTTGGTAGCATCACCTGCATTTGGAATCAAATACCTTTAAAAAAAGATTTAAAAAAGCCATCATTAATTCACTATAACATTTCTGAGTATAAATTCCATAATTCTTTTGATTTGCTTTTTGAATGATGATGATACTACACTGGGAGGAGTGGCTGACACACCAGAAGGCTGAGCTGCCATCCAGAGAGATCTGGACAGACTGGAGAGCTGGGCAAAGGCAAACTTAATAAAATTCAACAAGGATAAGTGTAGAGTCCTACACCTGGGGAGGAACAGGAGCATGTACCGGTACAGGTTGGGGTTAGACCCACTGAAAGGCAGCCCCATGGAGAGGGACCTTGGAGTCCTGGTGGACAATAAGTTATCTGTGGAATAGCAATGTGCCCTTGTGGCCAGGAAGGCCAATGGTATCCTGGGGTGCATAAAGAAGAGTGTGGCCAGCAGGTTGAGGGAGGTTCTCCTCCCCCTGTAG
The DNA here is from genome assembly GCA_025345505.1 of Todiramphus chloris collaris. Taxonomy (NCBI): domain Eukaryota; kingdom Metazoa; phylum Chordata; class Aves; order Coraciiformes; family Alcedinidae; genus Todiramphus; species Todiramphus chloris. Next base: position 32,314,977 of record JANVCC010000017.1, read on the forward strand.
TCTGCCCTAGTGAGACCACATCTGGAGTACTGTGTTCAGTTCCGCTCTCCCCAGTTCAAGAGGGACAGGGAAATACTAGAGAGAGTCCAGCTACAAAGATGATGAAAGAATAGGAACATCTCTTATGAGGAAAGGCTGAGAGCCCTGGGGCTGTTTAGCCTGGAGAAGAGAAGACTGAGAGGGGATCTTATTCATGTTTCCAAGTATCTGAAGGATGGGTGTCAAGTAGAAGGGGCCAGTCTCTTTTCAGTGGTGCCCTGTGATAGCATGAGAGATAATGGTAGCAAGGTGAAACACAGGAAGTTCCACCTCAACATGAGGAAAAACTTCTTCACTGTGAGAGTGACAGAGCCCTGGAACAGGCTGCCCAAAGAGGTTGTGGAGTCTCCTTCTCTAGAGAGAGACTTTCAAGACCTGCCTGGATCTGTTCCTCTGTGGCTTGCCCTAGGTGTTCCTGAGCTGACAGGGAGTTGGACTTGATGATCTCCAGAGGTCATTCCAACCCCTACCATTCTATGATTCTATGAGTTTTCCTCTGGCACAAACTAGAAGGAAGGAGGACAGGAACATATTAAAATTAAAAACTACTGAGAAAACAGCACTTATTTCCTTTTTATACTATGAAACACTTCGATTTGTGAACTTAGAACTGTTAAGGAATACTTCACAGGCCATCCTGGGAAAGAAATGTTCTTCATTAATTGATAATTGGATAGATCAGGCAGTCCAAGATCTCCACAGATAGCACTGTCCGACTGAAGCACAGCAGTCCTCTTTTGCTTTTTTTAATTCCTGTAGATAGCTCTAGATCATTTATTTACAATTCTTTCCCTTCTGGATTCGCTCCTGTTAACAGGGTAGTGATGAAGTAATTCAACAAGCAGCAAAGTTCTCTGCAACAATTTAACTTCTCTTTCTCTGACCTACTCCCAGTCTAATTTCATTCTAAGGAGCCAACGGGCATGCAACAACTTCCCTAGTTAGCCAGGGAACTCATCACCCACTACTAGTGAAAACAGAGCACCCACTGCACACAGTTCTCTCCAAGGAAGAGGATGAGAAAATGTCCAACTGATGTCAGCAACTTTGTTAGAACAGTGCCAAGAAGCAACAGGCTACACCAGTGGAAAAAAGCCCAATACACCCATCCCTTCGACTTTTCCCTAGTCTTATACATGCAAATACTGAGCATGGCAATACCTAACTTTCAGGAATTAGGTTTCAGGGGTTCAGAGTTTTGAGATTATGCTTCTGGGCTCCTAGAAAAGTTAGATGTTTCAAAAAAGATACCACAGAAGACAGACCACTGTCTTAAATCCCACACTTGACAAGTCCATACTTTAGGCTGCGGATAGCTGTCCACTTCCGTTTCATTTAAGACATAGTACAAAAAGAAAACACTTGCACAAATCACATTCCCAACACCTGTTCTTGCAGACCACAGATGACTTCTCTCCTGGGTCCTATAAACTCTCTTCATTCTGCTGGCAGATCTTTTTCTAGTTCGCATCTGAATTAGCTATTCCTACACAAAAAACATTGCTTTAAATTCAATTCTGGGAATTGCAGCATGCCCTTGTTTTCCAGTTGACAGCATTTTGTCTATCATTACTACTCCCATTTCTGCTATTGAGGTGGCTTACCTTTCAACTGCCAAAATTTCTATGCCTGAAGTGTTGCTATTTCCATACTTAAAGGTGATTAGTTCCGGGTGTTTCTTCTTGGATGTGATTTTGACTACAGAGTTGAGTGCCTGTCGAGACTGTATATAAGCCAGTCCTTTTCGTGATGGAATCTCTCTCAAACAGTACATATGAGTTGCTGTTACTAGGAGATGACTTGAAGAAAAAGGAAAATACAAATTAAATTTGATAATGAACTAAGTATCAACTATTTACAAAGCTTAATTCTACAAATAGGCTACATGTAGAGAGCTAGATAAAACAGTTCCCAAATCTTAAGACACAGTTTTAATACCTTTAAAATCTGTAATTTAGAAATGTCTACAAAATACTTCAGATTTTCCTTGAGTACTGTGTCATAGCCATTTCTGAAAACAAGCACAGCATCCTCAACAGCATACAAAACCAGAGTGAGCAGTTAATTTCATCACCTCAACACAACAGCCATGAGTGCTATCAACAAAAATCACAACCACCAGTAATGTGCGAGGCCATGCACAGAGCAGGGGAAATCCCTCCAGCCTCTCTCTCATTCTTCAATCATACCCAATCCCATCCCTCCATCTACAGAGCAGCAACTCTACATGTGGAGGACCCAACCTAAGCTAGAAGGATGTGCCAGCACTCCTTGATCATACAAGCCGTAGAAGCACTAATGTGGAGATGCTGACCTGCCAGCTCAGTTTAAGACCCACTTTTGCCTTCTTCATGGAAGGAATCCATGGTTTAGCCAGTGGCTGAAACAAACTACTTGAGTTCCAGCTCACTTTGACAAAGCATACTATGACAGATTACTAATCATACACCATATAAAATAAGTCTAATGGGAAAATACAATTAATAATAAAAGATGAGAACAGATGATGATGATGATGCAAGAGAAAGCCCACCATAATTTTCTGTTACTCCGATTCAACAGGGTTTTTACTCTTTAGGGTAGCCAAAATATGTTCTGCTCTTGCAGGATTAACAAAGTCAGGTAATATTAGGGGCAAGATGGGTGTGTAGTACAAGGCACAGAGACAAGCAGGCAATAAAAAAGCAGAGCCACAGGTAATTGGGTCTACCTGGTCTTGAAGAATAAGCCTAGGTATACTGAGAATATTTTTCTTAATATTTTGTTTTGCAAAGCAAAACTTCGGACTAATTTTTGTACCATTCTATAACACTGCAAATATAAGAATGCAAATATAGTGGTAACATTTTGTTATAGGCTGTTTCACACCTTCATTTCCTAGTTTAATATGAAGAATAACTTAATTGCCCAGACATTTTCATTAAGCTCAAGACTAATTCCAGTACCTGGGAAACATATGTCCATTTTCTTTTACTTCATTACAGGGGAAGTTGTACTTCACATCAGGTTTATTTATCCATGTTTGGATGTTGACCACCTCTTTTCGATCATCATCTGACATTGAGGAGCTATCAATTTCATCTATTTTGAAGGGAGGTGGTAAAAAAAAAAACAAACCACAAAACAAACAAAAAAAATTATTTTCAAACATCAGAAAACTTTTCAACTCAATGTAAACCCATAGCAGCTACACTGGTTCAAATCAAGGTCCACCTAGCCATAAGCAACTGTTCAGAGGGAAGAAAGAAAAAGGCATGCATATCTGATGTTTCTCTTTTAATTCACTCTCAACAGACAACTAATTTCAATTCAGGAGACTTCTTAGGCTGGTTTGGCTTGTCCATTCAGTAAACTTCAATAGATCTCTTTTACATGGACTTGTCCAGACTTTTCTTGAAGCCATGTGAAATTTTACATCTAGAATACCAGTATCTTTTGGCAAGAAGTACCAAAAACATGTGAACTGAATTCCAGGAAACCCTGCTTTTGTGACTTCTAGCTTGTTGTACATGAAGAAATACACATCTCTTGATCCCTTTCCAGGCCAGCTATTATTTTTGTGGGCCATTTTTCCTTCCTTAAATTGCATATGTCACATAACAGAATTTCTAATATTCAGTTTTGCCTGTTGTGAAAGCCATTTCCCATCTTTCTGCATCCTCCTTATCCCGCTCTGAACCTTCTCCTGTTAAAACATGGTTTCTGAGGTAGAGAATCAAGACACACAATATTCAGCGTGGGTGAATCATAGGTTTATATGATGACATAATGACCTCTGTTTTATTCTCTGTTCCTTTCCTTATAATTCCTTGTATTTGCTTTGCTTTTCTGACGGCTAATGAGCATTTACTTAGAAACCTACTGCTCCTGGATACAGGCAAATCAGTCTACCATTTTGCATCTGAAACTGGAACTATTTTAATGTCTTTCTCACCTCACATTAATTCATACTGAATTTCCTATGCCATTTTATTGCCCAGCTGCTCAGACTAGCAAAAGCATCCTTCAGTTCTTCAGTCTGTCCACACTACCTTGAATAACCTCAGATCATTAGCAAAACTTGTTTTCAAGTTCGCCTTGTTTTCTAAGGACATTTAAGAACGTGCTCAAAACCAAAGTTTTCGGCACAGACCTGTGAAACACCCAAAACTCCTGCAAGTGTTATCACTTAGTTGCAGAATACTGGTTTTATGTTTAAATACGGTGATTATTTTTACATAGTAATTTTGGTGCTACATTAGAATAATTTAAGCAATCTGGTTATTTAAACCAGCATACTATATTAAATCCATAGGAATTATTCCTATAAATAACTTTGAAGGACATGTCTTTAATGCATCTTTTTCAAAGACAGTATCCTGAACATTGTTAAACTATTTACTTCAAAGCAATACAGAATTATAGACAGACTTTTGAAAAGGTTTTCAGTGAAAAAAAAAAACAAAACCCACACATTATGAAATTGAAAGGAATGGAATAAGAAAATAAAAATCCATCCTCATTTCACAGAATCACAGAGTGGTTGAAGATGGAAGGGACCTCTGGAGTTCATATGCTCTACTACTACTACTCAAGCAGGGCCACCTAGAGCAGACTGCAATTATTACAGCCCATTGCAATTATTTGCCACAAAAAAACAAGCCACTAGAATGTCACAAAAACAATTATACAGAAACAGGTTCACTTTTTTTTCATTTTTCTGCACCAAAGTAACATATATTTCACTTCATATGCGTTGGTTTTGCTCATTCAATTTATTGTAGTGATTCTGCTCACTTACTAAGTCTTCTAAAAGCAAATGTAAATAGAAATGAGGAGACAACCATTACTGAAAATATGTTCTAGCCAATTTATCTTTGAGGACCTGATTTTCTGAAACCACACAGACTTTGCCAAAATGCTATTATGGATGCTCAGAGAGCTGTGAAAACTTAATTGCATGGCATTTGGACAAGCATCTCATTAGTGCTAAAGGTTCATTTCATTTTGCTCCTTCTCAATTCTTACGGCAGACAAACAATGATCAACTGTTTGTCATCAATCCTATTTAAACAACTCCATGAATCCTATTTAAACAACTCTATGAATCTCTTTCACTATGATTCCTAAATTAGTTCTTTTGCAGGTTAAAGATTCTTAGTCTAGTTATTTGGTTCTCATATGGAAGTCGAGCATGCCTTTTGGTCACAGAATGGTTACTGGAGAGATGACGATGGTGGGGAGTGAGCTAACACTACAAGAAGAGAAACAGCACAGCAGTAAAGCTGCACCATTCTAATGTTAGCAGGGCTCTCAAAGTAAAAAAAAAAAAAGAAAAACAAAAAGAAAAAAGAAAAAACCCAAACCCCTTTAAAAAACCTTTGTGAATAGCCTAGTGTTCCAGTTTTGCCAGTAATTATTCAACTGCATACAAAAATTAAATACAATTTGCACATTTTTTCTACAGCATTCTGCATGCGTATCAGGACGAGTCAACTATTAACAGATTCAATGCCGAAACGCAAAGTTCAAAACACTGAGGAGGTGCACACACATTAGCCATCTTAAGTCTAGCTCCAACTATATCTTCAGAAATTCAGATCATTACACTACCTGCCAATACTAGAGTTTAACCTAAGATCTATCAGCCAAACTAGGTCCTTTATATTTTGCTTACTGTCCTCAGTAGTAGAGGTACAATTGCAGGTTTACCTGTACAAGGCTAGTGTAGAAAAACAGACCTTTGCTACAGAAAAAAAAAGCAAAACATGAACAAGTCACTATTTCCATTTCTTTGTGTTGGCTGTTAGGTGCCCACCACAAAGTCTTTTTTATTTAGCATGCTACTATGTATTTGAGAGGGCGTTTCTTTCTTGATTGGTTGTAGGCATCACCATAACAAACACGATCAGTGATAATAGAAAAATGTCACGTTGCAAGACAAAGATGTAAAATACACTCCTATGATTTATCCAAATTTAGTAATTTTGACTAAAAAAGCTCATCTGGGTAAGAGGAAAATCTTCTACTGTACCTGTATCATATTCTTCTTCATCTCCGATGCTGAACACTGGTTTCACACCACGGTAGGGTTTTCCCACTCTGTCACTGCTGCTGACATGTCTGTTGGCAATGAAAAAAAGGGCAGGAGAAGACATGGAATGGGAAAAGAAAAGTAAATTTCGAACTGATGATTTGACTTCTACAATAACATATTAGAAAAATGTAAACACATACTGTGCAGCTGAGAAGGACAAGAGAATTTCATACAGCTGCCTGCAAGGAAGCTGTGACTGACCCATCAAGCAATTTGGTTAGTGAAAGCATGTATTTCAGTTTCTTGACAAGGCTGACTTGTAATAAAGTGAAAAGAAATACTTTTTTTGTTTTAGAAAACTTCTAGTCACCTTCTCAAATGACAAAGCACATTAGAAACCTGAAAACTGACAACATGTTATAAAGTTTCTAGCATGAAACTGCAGAATTTCTGAAGAGTCAGGGCAGCTTTACAAGGATACCAAATTTGAATGAAGGAAAAAACTGAAGACTATTAACTAACACGTCTGAAAGCTCATTTTTCTGGTTAATTCCTCAAAAAACCCAAAAACACCTTAAGCACTTAAAAGTGGGGTTATTATAAACCATCCACTGCAAACTCTGACTTACTGTCCATTACTCTCTCCAGCATAAGCTAAATCCTGAAATCTTTAACCAAGCAATTCCTACTGCTAAAATCTCAGCGTCACTGGGATTTAGGCATAGATATTGACCCCAAAAATCAGACTTAAATCTATTTCTATAGACCATATTAAATGCAACAAACACAACTGAGTCTTAATGTTTGACAGTAACAGTTGCAACTCCCGATATATTTTAAAGCTCTAGCTTTGAGTGCTGGGATTATATCGTCAGAGCTGTCACATTTGAAGTTCTGGCTATCAACTACTAAGAATACCTGAAAAAATATTAGAAAACCTAAATGTTCAGAAAGCCACAAAACAGTAATTGCTAAAAAAAAAAAAAAAAATTAACGTTTAGTGTTTTTGCTTTTAGAACTGGCAACAAGGGTTTGTTAATAAAAAAAAAAAAAAACCAAACCAAAACAACAACCCAAGAACCAAAACATGCCTATCCTGTCCCCCATTTCAGTTTCTGTAACTTTCCTCCTCATACTGTGTATTCATAATTCCTATAAACTATAAGCCCTGGTTCCTGTTTTAAGTATATTCACAAACTCTAGTTTACATGCTACTGTAGAACCAAGTTGGAGAGGCAAACTCTTTAGTAATATAAAAATGAATGCTAGTACTTATGCATAGGAGAAAACATATTTGAAAGTTAAAAAAAGAAATCTACATTTTCTGTGGCTAAAATCTACTAATGGAGACAAAACAAGGAAATGTTTAACAGTAAAAAAACCCCAAAAAAACGACAAAACAAAACCCAACCAAAACAAAACAAACAGAAATGCATTCTACAATGAAACAAAAGGTAAACATACAAAAACATGCTCGTTAGTGTTTAAGACAATAAGCATCAATGACACTGACAATTCAAGGCAGTGGTTCTATATGAAGGCTTTTGTAAATATGCTTTAGTAATAATAGTGATAACCAATTGAGTAAGAAGCAACACATTTAAATAGTGTCAAACTGAATTACACTGAGAGGATTTAGGAAAAGGTCTCATTGGTGTTTATAGATTAAAGTTAGTCAAGATGAGAAAGTAAAAAGCTACTTTATAAAAATCTGGTAATATCTTAAACTAGAAATGGACTCCCTTTAACCTGCTTGCATGGAAGGCCACCATTATATTGTTACAAATTGAATGCAATTCCCTCAAGTGGCAAATGTGTAAAATGAAACATATTGGTGATAAACACAAAGTGGATCCAATTGAATGGATGGAAAAAGAAAGCCATTCTGGGTTTTTAAGAGATGCAATTTTAAGAGAATAGTCTGATGATCCACAATGTGAGCATATTTATTACTGCATCTTCCCAATGAAAGAAGATAAGCAATATGAGAGAAAGGAGCAAGTAATATAACCAAAGTGTAATCTCAAAATATCCAAAATTCTTGGTTACAAATACAGATTTAAGTGTCTTTCAGTCACTGAACACAGTCACCATGTGTTTTAAGTTGCTATTTTAACACTTTCTTACTATACTCTAAAAACTGATCAACAAAATGTGGGGAGAAATCCCCACAATCTTTAGAATTTCAAAAATAACAAAAACTAAAAAAAAAAAAAAAAAAAAAGAAAAAAAAAAAGAAAAAGGTTTTTTTTAAAAAAGACTGATGGCTAACCTTACTAATGGTTTTGCTCATACAACACCACTCTGTAATGCTTATGGGTAAATCCTATCTCAAATTATATGCAAACTACTTGAACAAAGAACTGGTCAAAATCCTTGAAAACCCAAACAGCATTTTAAATCTTCATTAATTCTTCCATCACCAATCTTCACGCTTTTCAGTCTATGAGGGTCAAAAGATATAATAGAATTCCTGAAGTATAACTAAAGTTCCAATGTGATTACGCATGAGCTGTCCCTCATTTACCACAAGAAATTTTATACAACCTCAATTCACAATTTTGATTTCTGAAATAAGTACAAGGAAATAAATCTGAGAGAAATGTGAAGGGACTCCACAGCTGTGTGGAATGCAGTAGTTAAGTGAACAAGACAAGGGAAAGCTTCAAGGCATATTTACTTATTAACTCAGCTTTTTTCTTTTCCCAGCAGTGAACACCTCTGTTTCTATCAGCACATTATATCACCATGTGATGCGAAGGACAGAAACGCCAGATTTTCAGACAGAATTTCTGTATAAGTTCCCTGTTATAGCTAAGTTCCAGTGATGCTTTACGAACAAGTCCTTTTCATAGTTTTAGTCTCTTGATAAAACATTAAGCCATAATTTGTTCAGTAATTGCTCCTGGCGACTCTCACTAGTACAAGTGACTAATAAAATTCATATAGGAAATTACAAGTCAAAGAAAAAAAAAAAAACATAAAAAGCAACAGTAAGAAAGATAACAGAAATAATAAAGCAGAAACTAAGAAAAGAAAACACTGCCAATACGTTCTTTCTTCCTCTAGTCCCCTGACTAGTACCCATGAAAACCAATTGCTTTTATATATTCAAAACCCCTAAATTAATATAAATATGTGAGAGCAATTTTGTCAGTGTAACCAATGCTTACAAACATTGTGATGCCATGCTAAATACGACAAAGGTGGGTTTAGTCAGACTGCTTAATTATCAAGCTTACCGCTCCAGGCTTGCTCTGTCTGGCCAGGGAATATTGAAAGGTATTCTATAGTATATTGGGGCAGAGGACAGAACAAAAGAATTAAATAAAAAGAAGTTTAAAGGAAAAATATAGATAATTGAAATGCTCTATATTGGCAATGTATCTTCTTCAGGTATGACGCTTATAAATAAAGGCAATGCTTCATGACAGCTGTCTCCCACAAGGGAGAGATATTTTTGTAAATAAGTCTACTGAAAGAGGATTTTTCATGTTATGTATGGCTTACATATAAGCCTTACTTGAATTCTTCATGCAACAAAAGCTACTACCAAGTGCTAATTAAGATTTTTTTTTTTTTGCCTCTAATTGTTAAATAATAATAACAGTAATAAAAAAAAAAATCATTTTCCAACATAAAAGGAAGCACCAAACTGTATTTTTTGGTTAGGTACAAGACCACTGGAATCTACTGTTTGTTTGGCACGTTATTTTAAATCCTGCTATCGAGCAAAGACTAGCTCTGTAACATTCCTGAATACCAATGCTGTAGCAACATACGAGTGCAAAGGCTGCATTTTAAAGAACTCTAAACCAGGTTATTCAATCAAAGTCTTGACAGATTAAAGCTGTTATTCTGTTATCTAGCTAAGATAAGTATTTGGAACCGACTTTGGAAGTGTCTTTCAACATGTTTGCACATTCTTATTCCCAGCTCCACCTAAAGACACAAAAAATGAATGGATTCTGGGTTTGAAAAGCTTTACAACAGGAATTGAAAAAACAAGACCTTCAAAAAGCCAACCTCAACTTGACAAGATGGGGCAGTTAAAAAAAACCCAAACAAAACCAAACCAGAGCAAAACCATCCAAAGAAAAACCTGTCCAGAATCCTTCTATCAGTTACCCATTGCATTAGACTCATCATGCAGAGGAACTGAAATCAAAGTGAAATAACTCTTGTCTTTTAAACTGAATACAGAACCAACACATTATAAGAAGTCAAACTCACCATGCAGTGACAAATTCTAGATAAACATTCAAGAGAAAAGGCTGCTCAGACTGGCTTTGCAATACTAAAGCAGCCCAGTAGGCCAACTGTGTCATGAGAGAGTTGTGAAGAGGGCAGGGGTAGGAAATCTAAAAGTCGAACCTGGAAGATAACTTTTTTCCCCTAATTAGCACATTAATCACATTTACCAAATAGCCACCTGAAATAGGAAGTCATTCCTCACTGCTAATTCACAGTGAGATATAAATGACGCACCTGTCCACTGGCGTAGATGTATTTTCAATAAAACTAATAACTTTTTCTTTCACATTCACAGATTTAGTCTTCAAAGCAACCGTCATTTTATTCACCAGGGACTTCACTCCTTTTCCATCACCTGAACCATTAGGAGAATCACCCTGTAAAAGTAACTCCTCTCAGTATGACTCATATAAAAATAATCTTATTTCATTGGTAGTTTATTAAGAAAGAAAATAGGCTACAAAATAGTAATCCTTTTTTTAGTACTCAGTAGAACATAAATTACAGCATTCAGTGTTCTTTTAGAGTTCTATCAAATGACAGCAATGATACATGTCTGAGGTAAAGATGATCCAATCAAGCGAGCTTAACAAACCCTATTACTGAGCACTCTGCCATGAAAATCTAGAGAGGAAGAAATGATAAAGTTTATCATATCATTAGTTATCATTCATAAGTTGTATGATATAGTTGTATGACAAGTTGTATCCAAGTTAAAAGCCTTCTACAACATATCAGCTGTAGAAAAGAGACAATGTTGAGCTTTCCCATGAAACTGTATGCCAGCTTTGCAGTAATTCATTCCCAGAGTGAAGACGACCAAGGTAAAGAACTGTCCATTACATATATTCTGCTGGAGAATGACAACAGCGAGTTCTCCTCTACAAGCTCTTCCTCTCAAAAGCATAAAAATGTTTAGGTGGCCTCCAGCTACACAGTGAATATAGTTTGAAATTAACCACACAAATGAAAACAACCATGACTTGAGTAATGCACTTTACAGAACAGAATGAGAAATATGAAGAAAATATTCAGTACACCTTCCTACTGTACCACTTGAGCTTAACATTCACTTACATCAACAGAAGAATTTATGCTGCTTCTTGAGCCTGCAGTACTAGCAATCCAGTGGCCATATCCATTTTCTGGTCCTTCCACATTGATATCTGCTAAGTGCTGCTGGAGGGCTGTTAAAAGGCCGTTAAAAAAAAAAAAAAAAGTTCAGAACGACACTGGAATCAGTCTGTTGATTAAAATACTGTATATCCAAGACTTATCAGTAACAATTTTTGCTCCACATGATTTAATAAAACAGATAAATTCAGATATTGCTATAATCATCCTTGTCTTTTCTTCCTTAGTACAAAGGTGTTAGGAAAACCGTTATTTTAGTGATGAAAACAGTTAAAATATAGCAGCAACTAAATCACTGCTTTGATCCTTAAGTTAGCTGTTATGACACTGCACATACTGACTAGTAATGCCTCTATACTCAGAATGATCTCTCCACTGTTGTAAAGCCTGCAACCAAACTGATCACAGAATCATAGAATGGTAGGGGTTGGAGGTGACCTCTGGAGATCATCAAGTCCAACCCCCCTGCCAGAGCAGGAACACCCAGGACATGCCACAAAGGGACAGATCCAGGCAGGTCTTGAAAGTCTCTCTCTAGAGGAGGAGACTCCACAACCTCTCTGGGCAGCCTGGTCCAGGGCTCTGTCACTCCCGCAGTGAAGAAGTTTTTCCTCATGTTGAGGTGGAACTTCCTGTGTTTCACCTTGCTACCATTGCCTTTCATCAGGGCACCACTGAAAAGAGACTGTCCCTTTCTACTTGACACCCACCCTTCAGAGATTTGGAAACATGAATAAGATCCCCTCTCAGGCTACTGTTCTCCAGGCAAAACAGGCCCAGGGCTCTCAGCCTCTCCTCATAAGAGAGATGTTCCAGTCCCTTCATCATCTTTGTAGATCTCTGTTGGACTCTTACTAGTATTTCCCTGTCCCTCCTGAACAGGGGAGACCAGAACAGATGATTTAAGAAAACACGAAACTAATTAATAGCAATTATGAAGTAGCATTATCATACGGATCTGTAATCTACAGAGGCTACACATCAAGAATGATGTTAGAAGAGAGAGGGAATTTTCCCAGTTCCTGTATTAATTTTTCACCATTCAGAAATGGGGGTGAGCCATAACAGTTAACTACAAATGTTGATTTACACAACCACAGGGCTGACTTACATGAAACAAAAGCCTGACAAATGAGACCTATTTGCTATTTAGCCAATTGCTAGCTGTAGCCTAATCAAAGTTATCAACAGTGTTAAGATACCGAGTGTTCTCAAAGCAAAGCTCATTATTAACAAGCTTACCCATAAATCCTCCTTTGGCAATGCTTACATACTCCTTATTTTTCTGCAACAGAGAAGACATTTTTAGTTGAAGGAAAAATCTGTGCAATGAGTTTTGTAGGCCCCATAATGAAACATGGGTTAATTGCATAAAAACTGTAAACTTGAATAATGTAAAAAAATGAGCTAAGATTTTAAGAGGAAAATATTTTGCCATTTTGTACAGACACACTATTTCAGCTAGTAAAATTAGCAGCAATATAATTGTACCTGTAAGAAGTGTGCTAGCACCATGTTCATATACATATCTTCTTCTTCCCTGCCACTTCCCATGAAGCAGAGATGTTCCCCACCAGCTACAGAGCCAGACTCAATAGATTGTTTTTGTGCTTCTAATAGGGATTTTACAGACTGTGCAAATTCTGATGGGTTTTGAAGCATCTGTGAAACAAACAAATAAAAAGTGCTGTTTGACAGCAATGTACTATAACACAACTTGTAGAAAAATACAAACTTTGAAAATGGTCGCAATTTGAGCACAAACAAGGTAACATCAGCACTGTACAATACACACATGCAAAAAAAAGATACACCAAAAAGACAGTCTGACCCAAACCTCACATTATGCAGCTAACAATTGATAGGGTTTTTTTGCAGACACCAAGTAATAGTGGGAAAAAATCCTTACAAATTTCATGTTGCATTAAGTTGGCAATATGGCAGTTGATTTCCATATTTCCATATCCTTGAACACAACACATTCAAACTGCAGTTTTGAACCCTTCAGAATACCTAGAATTTCTAGGTGTCATTAAGGTCCTCCTCTTGTTGTCTCTGTGCTAAACTTTTTCTCATTTACTTATCAAATTTTGGAAAAAAAAGTAATACAATCATGAGTATACAGAGATCTAGGATTCTTAGTACTCTCAAAGTTAAGGCTATAGTCTCCTGAAGGCCTATTACACATGCAAAAGGAATGACCTGCTATAGGGAAGAGACTGAGAAACAAAGACTTTGTAATTACAGCTGAAATTTCAACCTGCTCTTGAGGGAAGGCACTTTTTAAAATTAATAAGGAAATGTTGACCTGTAACTGCATACTGGGGGGAGGAATTCTCATTATTTGGATTAAATGACAAAGTGCAAAGTAACTCACAGCTAGGTTGTATACTTGTAAGTCAAACTGAATTTTAACTGTGATTTTCCTAGAGCCAAATGCTGCTGTTTTATTATACAGGTGCTATTACCTCCCTACGTCCTCTATTTAAGAATACATATAAATGAGATTAGTTCCACAGTGCTTTCCCTTAAAATATATTGGGTCTACTTCGCACATGCAAGTGTATAAAAAGCACTGAAGTTCCATTTATGGCTTTTTGTCTCAAAGATTATTGCCTATGGTGTTTTCCTATCATTAACCTCTTAAAACTGGAGATGAGTTTGGTGACACTCATCCAGCATGATTCATGAAGCTTCCTAACCATACCAACCGACACACACTGCAGGAGTTAATTTCACTATGTAATTTAAACATGTACAAACTAATCGCATCCAATTTAAGAGTTGTCTTCATGGACTTCTTTTTTATATATTACTAGGTTTTAAACCATTTAATAACCTGTAATTCTTATTTCTACTTTATCGACTATCATGTTCAATTAAGGCTAGCAGAAGGACACACAAATACCACAGGGAAAGTTTCTTCCTACATATTTTTTTCATCTAGATTAAAACCCAGAACACTATATCATAGAATCATTTTGATTGGAAAAGACCATTAAGATTATTGAGTCCAGTCATTAACCTAGCACTGCCAATGCTCCACCCCTCTCTAGGCAGCCTGTCCCAGTGCTTTACAACTCTTTCAGTAAAGAAAGTTTTCATGATACCCAATCTAAACCTCCTTTGGCACAACTTGAGGCCATTTTATTGCTCTCTACAACCACCTGCAAGAAACTCTCCAGCCTCTGTTCTTCCCTATATGATTATATTTGTGCAAATAATACGGAATAATACATCATTTTAAATAAAGATAATTGATGCAGGACTGAGATTCTAAACTACAAAATGTAAAAAAGCCTTTTATGGGGTATATATACAGAAACTATCTCATACAGCATGCACAGTCTGCTTGAAGTGAAACATTAGAGGGTTAATCTAGAAGAGAAGAATACCCTGTAAGCCCACTGAAGCTTAAGTGATTTGGGGAGAAAAGGTCAGAAAAATATGATTCAGTGTTCAGTTAGGAATTCACAGTCAAATGGAAACTACAGCAAAATCTTTAATGAAGTAATTAGTCCATAGTACATTTCAGTTCCCAAATTAATGCACTACTTCTCTCATAAGGTACTGCCAAAATTTTAAAGGAGCAACCAAACCCGTTTCTAGAAATATGCTCCTTTCAAGCAGGCTGTAGTAAGACTGTTTGGGGAAAAACCAACCCAACCCAAAAAAAAAAAAAAAAAAAAAAAAAAAAAAAGGGCTCCATATTAAAATTAATGACACCCTTCATTAGAAATTATGATGTTAAAAAGATTTCTCCAAACAATGTCCAGTCTTTATCCCGTATGGGTTTCCAGTTCTAACCAGAGAACAAGAAGCCTGGAATCCCAAATTCTCCTGTTACTAAGGACTAAACTTCTCAGCAAAATGATAGTTTCACAAACATATTTTAGAGAAGATAACTATTGAAACCTCAGCACACAGTTAGACACTGCAGTCCACAGCTAGCATTTAAACTAAGGATAATTTATTTTTCAAGGACAGACATTTCTCTCTCCTTCTGTTTAACTTGGGATTCAAAAAGCAGTAAAGAAAGAAAAATCATACAAACCAAATCTGAGTCTAAATGAAATGCTGTTGATAAATGCCCAGCATTGTATTGCTCTGCAGGTCGGCAATCCACTACAAAGAACCTTACTCCTTCCTGAAAGAGAAGGATTTGGTCTGTTACAAAATTTTAAAATCATGTAATTATTGATGAGAATGTACATAATTCAATTATATTTTAATATTAATTCCAACACTACAGGAACCTCTCAAAAGGGGCTAAAAGCTATTGGAAAAGTCTTATTTAATTTGATTAATCTGTATTTCTGCAGTTACCAGACCACCAGCAGTATTCTAATAGTGTTTTCCCATTAACACATCAGCTTGTACATTGGAAAGGATCACACAAGCACAATACAAACAGTGTGATGTTTTCACCTTTACTGGGAAGAAATATAGTGGGTATGAAGGCACACATCAATACATCAAACTGTACAACTCTGAAGTCCCAAGTCAACAGTCCATTTAGTACTCAGCACTGCACATAAGTATAGCTTTATATGCCACCAACTTAAACAGGATATAAACAGATGCTTAACTTTACTTGGACTAGGAAAAAGTATGCATGATGAAACTGGGGCCTGGAAACTGCTACAAAAAGCCATTAGTCAATAAGAAACACTGTAATCCATGTGTTGGTCTTAAATACTCCAAGTGAAGTCCCTGCATCTAAGTATGTCTGCAGTTAACCACTACATAAATTGCTTGAATCAATTTGTTTAAACCTTTCATTGACAAAAGACAGATATTTCATAATGGCATTTTTCTCAAAGATACTGAATAGTGGTTTTTAAATTTTCCTCTACAATTGTTGCATTCGGAAGGGAATTCAAATTAGAGAGGCATTACTTTAGGCTTCCACTCCTTAGATGCAAATCATCTGTATTAAGCTCCCCTGTGCTCTAGTTGCTACAGCACAAATGCACTGCAGTCAGCAGATCATTTAAAAGGACAATAACTTCAAGACAAGAATTTTTCCTGAAGCAGAAAATATTCATGTGTGTTGTTAAGAGCTTCAAAATATTTGTGATATATGAAGTAGCAAATTATTGTTTTCCTTTTCTATCAAATTGGAGGGGGGTGGGGAAGAGTAATGCAGTATACTGACTCCTTGTTGCTGATTTGCTTGAAGAATCTCAGACACAGAAACTGCTAGACAGAGAGCCTGGCTCAAGTCTGTGTCATCATCTTTGAGGCCCAGTAAGCTGCTGCCAAAAAGACTGTGGTTGTCCTAATAAGGCAGGAAGAAAAATAAAGTTCATTGAAGCCATTGTCTTTAGATGTGAAGGTTTAAATTAAAACTATATCCACCACGGAACAAACATTAAGCCAAATACACAGGTATCTTGTCCATATAGTCATCAAAATTTTGACCGACTGAAACTTTCTGAAAATCATGGAAAGGCCTGAACTTCCTTAACAAAACACACTTGTTCACCACTCTGACAATTTTTGTTTTTTGGTTGTTCGCCCCCACTCCCCCAAAAGTGTCTCACATACTTGTCTACATACAACATAGAAAATACATATAAGCCAAAGGCCATGACTATCAATTACTTCTGTTTCATGGGTTCAGCTGAAGTCAGGTATCTTCAGTAAATAAGAACCGCAAGAACAGTGCAAGTGATGACAGCTTTATCTCTAGTAAGTGACATTTTCCTGTCTGCTGTTGCAAGTACAGCTAGGACTGCTGTGCAGCCTATTACAACACAGTTGTATCAGTATGGCATTTTTGCTTCATTAGTTCTTGAAAGAACCCTGTTTGCAAAACAAGGTCATCAGTCATGAAGTGAGAATATTGCAGGGAAGCTTATCTCTTACATGTTTCACTTAAACTTATCTTTCAAAGATCCTAATGGTAAATACCACCAAAGTAACAACATGAAAAAATTGTTTAAACAAACATCACAACAAAATATTCAAAGTTACTGTCACCATTAGCTTAAGCAGTCACCAAAAAGAAGAGTATGTCAAAATTACTTTTTCATTACCTTCCTGAAAGAAGCTGGAGTTTTGCTACAGTAATATTGTGCCAAAGAGAAGAGATCTTCTATATCCTCTAAATTGAGATCGGCTGGTGAAGTTTCTAAGAATTCTGAGACACGTGAACAACAAAACTGCACCGTTATTTCAGACATAGAAAAGAAGCACATGCCTTATTATTTTTTAATAAGGCATAATGCAATTGAGCTTATCAATTAAACACAAATGTTGATTCACTCTCCAGGTAGAAAGAGCAGATACAGGAAATTCTTATCCATTGGAAACCTATGCTATTTCTTAAAAGTTCAAACCTTCTACACAAAATAATTTCTACCACACTCTTACCTCTGTATAGTTTTAGCTTTTAGTTTTAACAGTAAGCCAGCACCTTCATTTTTAACTACTAGAGGATTATTAATTGTATTGTATTATGGCATATATGTAAAAAAAAAAAAAAAAAGGCAGGTGAAATAGGCTCACAATAAATTCAGTGTAATTTCTATAAAAACAGAAGAGGGTAAGACAAGAACAATGATTTAGGCTCAAAGACAGTAATCTGGAAATGCAAAAAGTACAGCAGATTTAAAGAAGGATTTGAAAGCTGCTGCTTTGGGCTTAGAAACATTTCAAGTACTTCAAACTGAAGTATAAAACTAGGTGTGGGAATGCTAAAAGGAAACAAAAAAAAGAATGTTAAGAACAGGGCAATGGGATGCAGCAAAAGAACATTATGAAAGGAATTACTGGGTTAGGGAATTCATTAATAAGAAAAATAAATAATTCAGTTATTTAGTATTAAAAATTACAATCAAAGGAGATTATACTATATGGTAAACATTTCACTAGCATCTATATAAGAGAAGTACTTACTTATCATTTCTTCTTTATCTGATTCTTGTGCTAAGATAACGTCTCTGAAAACAGTAAAGTCACAGGCAGAAAATGTCAGTAAAACCAAAATGAAACAAAAGTGGATTAAAGCTGTGTCAACAAGGAATGTCACAAAGGCATTAACTATACACTTACTTTGCATTGACAAGGATGATTAACATTAAGAAATAAATAAAGAATGGATCTGCTTGTTGTAGATATCCATCCCATATTGCTTGGGTGACTTCAGGTGAACAGTAATAGGAAAAAAGGCTTCCAAGCTAAAAATTTAGAAAACAGAATGAGAAAAAGCAATAACCAGGAATAAATTTATCAGGGTAACATTTTAAAATTGAAATACAAGACATCTAAAAGAAAAAAAAAAACCCAAAAAAATTATTCTAAAACTTACATTTGCATCATGTATTGAAGGATGGTTCTACCCTGAAAAACATTTTTTTTTATGGAAACAGTGCTGTAATGCTACTGATTATCTGTGAATAAATGTGTCTAGTGTGAAGACACACTCAGCTGTATATATTGTCAGCCTTGCAAATTCAACCAGTGATAATGCAATCAGTCTGGAATACTGTTTAGCTCATAAGCACTGCTAAGTACCAATTATACCAACAAGACAATAATAAGAGAATATATTTACTCAGTTAGCTTAGCAAATGGGACTTTGAAAAGATCAAATGTTGTAAACAACATTCTTTTAATTTTTCACCGTAGAACCAAGCTAAATGAACATGGTTGCACATTTGTTTTGCAATGTCACTTACTTTACATTATGATGTTTTGTGGCTGAGTAATTAAGTATTTGCAAGCAACAGAAAATTTTCATTACCATTTAACAAACTGTTTGCCTGTTCCCATTTCAAAATGCATCCTCTCTGATATGCAAATTTCAAAGTTGGAAAAAAGGTAGAAATTTCTTTTCACAGATGATATTTGCAGTCACACCTAACTCAAATGCATACCAGCTGAACTGAACTTGATAATGCATACAAATTCTGTATCAACACAGCTACATCTTTCAAAAGCTCAGTATTTGTTTTTAAATACTATCATGGACTATTTCAACACTTCTTAATATACTTGTACTACAAAAGCCAAGAACATCTATCCGATTCTAAGCCAAACACAACTGAAGGCAAAATGCCCCTGAACAATGAGAGGTCTCTGAATGTTTCTTATGTATTTCAATACATTAGAAATACCTCTATTATAGACGAAGTAGATGAAACAAGGAATTTTAATGTAATCTCATAATAAAGTGAGGCTTAAGATTTTCTTCTAAGACTGTACACTAGAAAGTATGACACTGAGGACTTGTGACTATGCTAGCTCACTTCCCTACCTCCTTTCAAAGGGAAGATTTTTTTCCTTAATGAATCACTAAACTTTTAATAACTTTGAAGAAGTTTGTATTTTTTAAGAAAATGATATATGAAAATAGGGTAGTAAAAAAAAAGACCAAATTCCTCCTTTGAAGGCTGATGATTGGCAAAAGACAGGTTTTGAGAATATGGAAATTCTTCCCGGACACATTTTTACATTAAAGTTGGTAGCAGCCTTAAAAAAAAACCAAAAAACCAAAAAAACAAACCCAAGCCTTAAAAAAACCTCCCAAGTACAGGCCTCACAGTTTAATTAATTTTGGTTTTATTTTTTTAACTGAAAGTGCACAGAGTTACTAAATAAACAAATAAATAAATAAATTACAAAGCCAATGGTTATGAAAGGAGAACCTAGAAGAGTTCATGGGTCATAAAGTCTTCATTAGTAGTTTGCAGACTTTACCTCTGCAAGCATTGCATTGCCATTTTGTATTGCATATACTAAGTAGCATTGAAACATGAGAATTTTCCTGCTTTATGTTGTACTCCTACTACAGGAATTAAAAAAAAAAAAAATGATTGAGATAAGCATCTTTCGAATTACCCCTAACTCACAGTTTTGAAGTTAAGGTGATGAGGAAATGACCAATTATTGAAGACCTGTAAAATACATATGCCTAAATTCTAAAAGGCATAGCACTGTATGAGGCAGTCAAATTTCTATTAGCATGGAGGTTTTTAAAATTATTAGTAATTTGACTTTAAAAGACTTGTTAGGCTGATGTTCATCCATATCTACAACTGCACAGCTGCCCACTATAAAAAGTAAGAAGCCATGGTGTTAGTTTTTGAATATGGCACTTGCTCTCATTCCTACTTATTCCAAGTGGTTCCTAACATCAGTGGCCAAATTAACAACCAGTACAGTAAAAAAAGTGATGTTAATAAGATCTCACACCTTATGTCAAGCAACCGAAGGAAAAAAGCCTATACTTTATTAAAACACAAAATTTATTTGAGTATATGCAGTTCTCATCTCTTGTAGTACTCTTCCATAAACTGGCAACAGGTACTTAAATTTTAACAGAGATTTATTTTTCATTATGTTTCCCTACTTTCACTTTATTACCCAGTTGAGTGCATAAGAGTCTGGAGTCATCTTCTTAGTATCAAGAAAGGAGCAGAGTTCAGGCTCATGGTACTGAAGAAGCAGTCTAAATAGATGAAATGGCCTTCCCTTCATAAAACAATCCCTAAAAAGCAGATATAAAGAAAATAATAATAACCCCCTTGGAATATTCCGAGTTGTCAGACTTACAGTAGCAATTATTTATTAGTTATGATTATGTAATTTCCTATACTGTTCTTTTCATTTACAGGGACTGATCAAGAAGTCAACTTGCATCAAGAATTTAAAACAAAACAACAAAAACCCCACAAACACAGCAAAGCCCACTATATTAATATGTGAAACTTGACACTGATCTCCAAACACAATTATCAGCCTAACTTTCTTAAACAAGTGTATGTCTGTGGTGGTGAAATGGAAACATTCACAGCAAATTATTAAGTGGAGATTCTCTTTCGAAATTATCACAAGAACTCCAACTTCCCATGAAGTTAACAGGAGAAAAAGTGTGAAAAGAAGAAAAAATACTCTATTCATGAATTTAGCATAAGAATCATGACTTGCAAATAACTTTGTTTTAATGGCTAATATGGTCAATTATTCCATTCAGTCAATCATTCCTTAATACTTTTTAGCATTAAGAACAGATATGTACCCCAAAATAAGCTCAAAAATAGTCTTGCAATGTTTCTACTGACAGTGGAACGAACAACCTTGTTCAGCCATTTTTGTTAACTGTTTTGCTCGGTCATTTTTTCGTTTTACATCTGGTACCTATCGTAGTAATCAATCCTTAATAAATACCCAGTTTAAAAAAAACCAAGCAAACAACAAACTTACAAACAATAAACAAACAATCAAGAATCACACATACCCCGCCCCCCCCCAAAAAAAAAACAACAATAAACCCCCTGCTTATCAAGAATTGTGAATTCCTGTAGCTATCCATTACTTCCTAGGCTAGAAGCCCCATGGAAGCTGCAGGCTTAGCCACTGGAAGGATTGTTAAAAAAACAAAAGCAAAGAAAAAACAAATAATAATAATAAAAAAAATTTAGCTAAACAAAAATAAATTGCCCTGGAAACTAACCTACATTCTGCTTAATGATAGGGTGGTTGTTAAAGAGATTTTTTTTTGTTGTTTTGGGGTTTTGATTTGTTTTTTTCTACCCTGTTAGAGGTAATATGGATGTAATGTGAGCAGATGCAATGTACTTCTCCTCACGTGGTCCCTGGGATGAGAGACACTCACATTAACCACTCACAGTTTTTTAATTAGTTTACTATCTTACAAGCTCTCATGCAAATCATTGTCTACTCAATTGCATATCTGAGATGTTTTCTTCTACTTATGGCCCCAACAAAGAATATTGTCAACCATATTAACTGTTTGTTAATTTTGTAAAGTTCAGAAAACTCACAATTCAAAAGGAAGGGCAGAAAGAAAAGAAAGATAGGTATTCATGGGATACTTTATACCAAAAGGCTTGAAAGTAACAATGTTTCCAAGAAGAAAAACCAAAACAAAACAAAACCTCCCTCATCTAAAATAGCTTCTTATGAGGGTGGTTTTGCCTCACTCTTCCTTTGGTTTGCTAGAGATGCTCTTCCAGAAAACAAAAAAAAAATCCAAAGTATAATATGGCCCAACATGTTATGCTGTATATTTCCCTCATCTATTGTCAATATTTTCTTAGACTAGATTTCCAGTAAACATTTCATGATAGTTACAAAACATGAGAAAAATTGAATAACATATGCTGTAGCCAAAATCAACACGCATATCCTTTCAGAAAATACTTTTAATGACAATCAAAATAGTACACAGGTGAAAGAAAGAGTTTTACCTTGGAATGAATTTATTCATGATAGCGTAAAAGCAGTTGTACAAATCACTGCGTGGCAAACAAAGGTGAACCAGAGGTTTGAGTAGATGTATCCAGCCGAGGCAAGAACTGTATTTAACATTGCGAGATTTACAATAAAAAGTAATAACAGACTCAATATCCAAAAGCAATACTGACTTCTCCTCTTCTGGCACTGATAATTGGTCTGAAATAGACAAGGCAATATAAAGTGTATTAATGGCCTTTCAAAGAACCTGAATGAGATGAGAATATTTCAAAGTACAATTGCACTGCCAGGGACTTCTTTGGGGGAGGCATTCAAAAAGGTTTCACAACAAAAGTGATTTTTTAAACCCAGTAGGATAAGGCATTTAAATATCACAAGAACAGGATGAAAGAAGCTTGTGTTTTCCAGGACCATATGAAACAAAGAGGTAGATTCTTTTAATATGCAAAATTCTCCTACTCCTAGTTTATGTGCTCAGCAGATAACTTATGCTCAACTCTACAACAAATTCATTTTCAACATAGATCAATTCACAAAGCATACCTCCAATTCCTCAAAAGCCCACCGACTTGCAAATTTATGAAAGTTAGTAGTTTGAAATCAGCTAGGCTTACAGACAGAAGTTTTAGTATTAGCATATAAATCACAATGTTAATCTCTACTTCAAAGTAATTTTCCTGACAATAGTTTAAATTTGGGGTTGTTCAGGTAACTATAAACAGAGAAATTATTTGATTACTTACAACTACACCTGACTTTTACATTCAATTTGGTACTGTTGCTAATCAGAAGCTACATTAACCACGAACATATAATCACTTCTATTATGTAGCATGTTGCTTCAAACTCTTACAAATGTTGTAAGGTACAGAAAAGTAAAGATAACCCGTATTTAATGACAGATTAATTCTGAATCCATAATTTATATTGTTGCATTTGGATGAAAACTGGCACAAAACAAGTGGTACACAACCCATTCTGTAATTAGGGTAGCAAGCTAAAGACTTCTTAACTACTGTCATTATAGAGTTGGATAGGTACACAAATCTTAGGATTTCATTAGTTCCAAGGCATCTTTCTCTACAGGCTTTTTCTTAATAAGGCTGACAAGACTTCAGAAAAAGTACTGGCACCCACCTCATTCAAGGCAATAACTCTAAGATCTCCTGTAATATTTCAATACCATATCCCAAATTATGCTTTCCATGTGATGAAATAATTACTTACCTTACAGTTAAATATACTGATATTTATTATACAGATTGTAGTGAAACCAGACTTTTATGTAAGTTCATACCATTTTTTCCTTTAATATTAAACAACACTTGAGACTTTAAAAATCTACTATTTAATACATTTATGAATTATGTATTTCAGGAATAAATTTGTTTTAATCCACTCAGATTATGCCAGTTTAACTGTAGTTAAACTGAATTACAGTAAAAGAAGGAATAGCCAAGTTATGTCTAGAACAGGGAGAACAGATGCCTACACACTTCATTAATGCAGTGGCATTAAGTTTCTAGTGAACATTTTTCCCCCCTGAATTGCAAGAAGCCCACAAATCTCATTAATTTTTATTATGGAAGTCTAATACTTTCCCATCAAAGAGTCAATATTTGGCATTTCCTTTCCTCCAGCTCTCAGGAAAATAAAATGGTACATAAAAACCAAATGCCATCTGAAGATTTACTTTAAATTTGGAGACTTGGTTTGCTAAAACATTGAAAGAGAGATTCAATACAACCCAAAAGAGCAATCTCTAACTTTCATTATGAACAAACTTTACATTTATTACATTGTTCAGTTTAATTTTGTTACATATTACAAAGTATTTGCCAATAAAGACAAAAGGAGAACTAACAGACATTAAAGTGATAAATTTTATATGCTATGAATACTAATTGGGATATTTTGCCATTTTCCTGAAAAGACATTGTGATTAAATAACACAGTGGAAATTCCCCCCAGCCCCCTTTCCTTTACAGGACAAAGAGAAGCAAAATAAGACCTGCTTGATTCTCGAGCTAGAAAATGTAGAACTGCATTTTAGAAGCGGTAGGTATGTACACATGGAATAACTCCATTCTCTGCCTTAACTTTCAATTATTCAAGAATAAATTAAAGCATAACAGGTAATAAAACAGAAGATTCTCTTATTGATGCCATAAGAAGTACTATCAGAAGTATCCTAGTTTATGAGTCAACACTGACTCCATCACCTGATCACTGCTATTAATGTGGTTACGTGGTGTCAGGAAGTTGGCAATTTCAGTGAAGAGCTGACAACCAGACCTTGTAGCAGCTACTTTCAGAAACACTGGAATATTATTTCCAATGCCCTGGCAGCATCTTGCTTTCACAAACACAATCTTTTTTTTTTTTTTTTTTTTAATAGCATTTTCAGCAAAAAATGAAAGAAAGAAAGAAGCATCTTTCTTAAAAATAGTCTTTGAAGCCCAAAATGTTTAATATATTTCTTCCTTTAAAGGTTATATGCATTTTGGTGCTACATCAGCTTTTCAGATTAAGAACCAGTCATTAGACAATTAAAAACCTGAAGCACACTATAGAAAGAGTGTCTGTTTTAAAAGAGGAGCTTGGAAAATATTACCTTTTTTTTTCAACTGATGAAGCTTTCTGATCATGCAAACTGTCATTTACAAGCTAATACTTTAAACTTCCATAACATCACCCATTCCAGAGTCAGAGCGCAGATAAGGTATTACTGTTTTCTTATGATTTCCTACTAATTTTCTCTGTTTTCTCATCTTCCTCCTCAAAGCTGCAACCTGAATGATGTTTACATTTCTGAGATTCAATATAAATAACAAAGGCCTAAGACAACTGAGAACAGAGAGGTTTTCACATAGGTGACCTAAATGTAATTGAACTTACCAATTAGCTCTTGGCAATCCTCATGAATTATACTCTGTTCAGGCAAGTCTAAAGAGCCATCCCAGGATGCTAGGCTGTCCCCCTTTCCTACAACATTAAGGGCAATCTGAAAACAAAAATAGAACACTTTCTAATCATTTCAGGTTTGTTTTTTTTTTTTTTCCCCCCTAAACATTTCAGTTTTCTTTTGTAGTTACCCAATTACTGAACTCAGTAATTTAACTCAATAAAGAGGAATATTCTGAAACTGAACCAATGTACGTGCATATTAAAATTCCAGTACTACATCTCTTCTGTAGACACGCCTGGTAATTAAATCATTTACGTCAAATCAAACACAACTTCAACTATTTCCTGCATCTTGATTTAACCTCATATTTACCTTCCAGACTTTGGCCCTCAGATCAGCAGGCAATTGCCTTCCTTGAATGATGTTTCTCACAGTTTCAAGATCACAGCCTCCTTCTTCTAGAGCATCTGCAAGATCTCTTTCCCTACAATAATGACACATAATGTGTTTATTAAAAATTAATTATGCAATATTTTTCAAGTATTATTAATTAGATATAGACTGGAAGCTACTATCGAAACCCACACATATGTAAAGGTACCTTACAAGACAATTTGGCAATTATGAATATTAAATATTTGCAAAATGTTACTTTTTCCTTTATTTTTAAGGCTGCTTATTCAACATCTAATTCCATTCAATTTACATACACAAAAAAAAGAAAAGTGGGCATATTTTGTTGTTTTCATGAAGCAGCAACGTTGCAAAATGTAACGTAAATTTAGTTGTAATTTACAGCTGAAGAGATATACAGCAAACTTTCACACAAGCATAATGCATTCAAAGCAAACATTACACTTAAATTAGATGTCAGAATACTTTTAAATTGTTAGATGACCTAGAAAACAGAAAACTTATTTCAAAGGTTTAGAACAGTCAGCTTTTAACCTCGTATTTCCCCAAATGGGAAAGGACCTTTTAGTCAAACTCAGATTTACTTATCTATAAAGTTCTAGTACTGCAAGTGTGGACATGTGCACAAGACTGAATTAAAACATAAAAAATGTTAATAATAGTGCAGAAAGTAGCAAAATACACAAATTCACAAGACAGTCAAACTGTAATGACATTTAAGTTGCCATAGTAAGACAACAAAAGTTCTTAAGCATTATAGCTAAGAAGGTACGCATTCAGAAATCATTACTTTACACTCTCTCTGATAGCTTCTGCAGACTGTTTCAACGGTTCCATGCTGTCAATAATGAGAGAACCACATCTGATGATTTCAGGAATTTCAATATCATGTAGCAGAGCAGTGGCAAAACACCAGGTTCACTGGAAAAATAGCAATGGCAGTGATACATAGGCCCCATAGCCAAAACTTCTCCCTTACTGTATTCTCTTATCTTTTCTCTACTAGCTCTGACATATGCCTTAAGAAAGGCTTTGCTTTATGTACCTGAGGAGTTAAACACATATCCAGAGCAAAACACAGAACATGACTGTTTACGCAGAACAGATATTCAAGTATGAAGAGGCATTCCTTGTGAATAACACATCTATTTATATACATGGAGTAACAGATGTTAAAATGTTACCAGTATAACTTTCAATTACCTCATGGTACACACTATGTAGTAAATTCCAAATACCCACAGAAAAAGAATGTCAGTTGCTCAGCTCTTGTCTATTTCTTTAATTTGTGTATCTCGACAACCAGCTCCTTGATATAAAGGTTCTCAACTTTGGTCTCCTAAAAGCTTAAGACCCACGCTTCCGATATCCTTTTTGATAAACAGATTAAAATCTCAATCCTGTAAGAATGCATGCATGTAACAATGAGCAACAAGCTACCCTTACTTAAAACCTCTCAAAGTATTTACAAGCTTGCAGAATAAGCATTCTCCTCGCATTGTATCAGCAAATTTCTTTGCTAGTACTTTCTGGTAGCACTTTCAATCATATTTCAAATATACATGAAAACACAACCAACAGCCTGCTTTCTTCAGCAACTTTGGACAAAAGAAAACACAGTTTACAAAGAGACTGACTTGACTTATTTTCTTACAATTTTAGTATTAAATAAAAAACAAACCACCAAAAAAACCCCAAACAAGCAGACAAACAAACAAAAAAAACCCCACAACAAAAAACCACCACTAACAACAACAAAACCAATGGAAAAAATATCGCAAAGCCCACTTATTATTAAACTACAGGCTGCATGGGTGAGTGTCCCTTTCATGTGACAGAAAGTGGGGGAATACCCAAGCACACCAGCACTTGTCACCCATCATTTTCTCTGATTGCGTACACAATGTTCAATGCTGGAAAAGTTAAACCACCAAATCAGTTCAGCCTGAGTAAAAACCAAGTATTTCCATGATGTTTACACAAAGAAATCTAGCACTCAGCAGAACTGCATGAATTCTCGTATGATCCAACTTCAGCAGAAGCCAACGTCAAAGATCAGCTAAGGAGAACTATATGCCCTTAGCTGGGTAGCAACTTTATGCACACGCTATCTATGACACACAGACTAACAAGCATTAGCTAGGCAATGAATTATAGAATCACAGAATCATAGAAAGGTAGGGGTTGGAAGGGACTTCTGGAGATCAACAAGTCCAACTCCTCTGACAGAGCAGGATCACCTAGGTCAGGGCACACAGGAACAGATCCAGGCAGGATTTGACAGTCTCTAGAGAAGTCTCTAGTCTCTTTTAAAGTCTCTAGAGAAGGAGGCTCCACTACCTCTGTAGGTTATAGCAACTAATCGTATTTTGTGTGCTACAAATATTATCCAAGTATTAAATAGGCATGTGGAAATTAATGCAATGGCTGTATGTATGTTGTATTTCAGGTGGAAAGATCTTAAAATTGCAATACATAAACTTGGTTTATATGTCCTCCAAAGAAAATTATTTTGAGGGAAAAACACAACAAACCAAAACAACACTTACAACCACATCTAAACAAATTAGAAAAAACACAGCTGGCACAGATTCATAAGTACTAATTCCACCAGGTACTAGTATCTCATACTCACAGCTTATCAACTTCAATGTGTTATCTGCAAATGTGTGTTTCCTCTGTTTATCAAACAATAATAAAACCTCTATTTGCAAAATCCTCTTTATATGTGCTGTCATCCACTTTCTGTACACTGCACAGACGACAGGCAAATGCTAGCTTTACCAGTTCACCTTAAAAAGCAAGACATTGATATACCCATCTCCCATGGTAATGAATCACATCTCTTCACAACATTGAATTAAATGAAATAACGGCGGGGGGGAGGGGGGGCGGAATATGTTACTCTATTATGATTCAATTACCTACTCTTTTCCTCGACCAACTCCCAAGATTGCTCACAATCTAGAAGCAAGGACTTGTCAAAGACAAAAAAAAATAATTCTCTTTTATTAAATATTCTATTCATGTATGTTCAAGTACAGAAGTGATTTTGATATTTGAACACATGTCCACCAGCTGTACTTTACCTTATTTCAGTTGGTGGTGTGCTATAAATATTCCAGTAAACTAACAATCTGGGTCCTTGTCTCTCATGAATGAGGATCAGCTAGGAAGTCTTTTGTTCACATGGACAATTACTACACTTTGGAAAGAATGCAGTACTTCTCTTTAGGGGCAAATTCCTCCAGACCATAACATCTTTACTTTCTGCTCTACCATGACTCCACTGCCTATTTCTAGATACTATTCAAAATTTTTGTTAGATGTGTAGAATTCCAGCCTATACAGAACCCATGACCTGAGAGGTTAATTCACACAAGTCATACTGTTCTAAATGTCATAATGCACAACATTGCTGTTAGTGTATCTGGAGTAAATTTCTGTACTTACAGAAGGATCTCTGAAATTCATGTCAGTCTGGTGATATATGATGATCAATAGCTAACGATTTTCACAGATATTCAACATGACTATTTCTTAGCTAAAACACTTAAGATCTGAGTGAAAGGTGGAGGCAATAGAAATTGATCAACTGTTGGGACATCAGTTTCAGACACTTTTTTTTTTTTTTAAGTAGTACTTATTTCACTTATATATAACTCTGATGTGCTTGGTAATAATCCCTTAGACATACTAATGAAGGGATTAAAAAATTGTGGGGGATGTAAACAGCAGGGAAAAGATAGTAGGAAGTGTTTACATAAACTACAAATACATGGGAAAAGATGTACAGTATTAAGAAAACTATATTCAATCAGTAGATTGCAATGCCTGGAATCTACCTGCTAAAGTCCATTACATCTGCTCATTTGTTATCAGGAAAGACAAATCCCTTTGAGCTGCTTCCTCCAAGTCAAAGTGCATTTTTGGGGAAAAAAAAAAAAAAAAAAAAAAGCTTCAGAAGTTTAAAGTTTTAATTTCTACTGGGCACATTTCTAATAGTAATTTATTATTTTCACAGCCCAACAGTTATCCTTTACATGTACCAAATTCATTACCTAAACACACATCAAACCAAAGGAGGGTGATCACCCTTTTTCCACATACACTGAATCTACTACTGCACACCTGCCTGTTAAAGATATTACTCAGTGGCCTAGGAGAGGGTTAAAACAAATACTCCTGCTTAAATTATACTACTTCTCAAACTACTTCCCGTATTCTGACCACTGATCTGATGTTGGCTTAACACTTTAAAAGTTTCCTTCATTATTTTCTCCCACACTCCTCATAGCTGCTCATGATATACTCTAGTAGGCCACCACCACTTCCAGTGTAAGAAGTAGCATTTCTTAAACATCCTCACACATCATTCCTCTTTTCCCTAAATCAGAAGCTAGACTTCTACCAGCTCACCCCTTACCGAGAGTATCATCAGTTTTAGTTTCTACAAAGTCATCATCTCCTAGGATATCAAACACATCTAGCTTGCAACTTTTCATGTAATTCAGCTATTATAATTGTAGAATGCAGAGAAAGACAGGCACATATACCACAGTTATGAGATCTGACTGTGTATATCCATGTTAGAATAAATAGTCCAGTCTGGCATTAATACATTTTTATTATTTTTGTTACTAAGGTTGAACCAAACTCCATTTTCAGCGAAGTACTTTACTTGAAAAAGCTCACAATAGCATACAGGTTTATAACATTCAGTAACTGCAAACAAGCTTTACTTAAAAGAAAACTGGGCAAGTGAATGGGGTCATGAAAATTTCTAAGTCAATGGCTACTATCAGTTTAGTTTTTACAGTCATCATTCTACCTTCCAACAGCCAAAAAACATAGCTTCCAACCACAAAAAAACTATCTGTATTAAAGCTTCTCCCCCCCCGACTTCCCTGAAATGTGTTTTTATAGAATATAGTTGCTGTGGTTCCTATTTTTATTTTAGGATTCTCCTGGCTACTGGAAAAAAAGCCTCAACAAGAGGTATAATAAATCAAAAGTAATGAGTGTTTGTTCTATATTGAAACAAACAAAAGCCAATCCCTCACATTTACTTCAAAATATCCACTGTATTTAGAACACCATTGAATATTCTTTTTTTTTTAATCAATGGAATTTTGGAGAAAAACATTAATTCCCTGACATTTTCACGTCAGTTTTTTCCTCAAATATGTTTTCACACTTAGCAACAAAGGATTTTTTTGTTTATGCTTTTGGAAGAAGTATCACGGCTCCAAGCACAAATAAGCCAGATTCTGAGCATGGGAAAAAAAAAACCCCAACAAACTAGTTTCGTCATTCTGTTGTATGAAGCAGTTGGAGTGTATTTTGGGACTCATAAAATGAAAGATTCCAAGGCAAAGTTAAATGCACAGGAACAATTCCATCTGTCGTTAGTTATATTTAGTTAGTTCAGGTCTTAACTTTCAACGTATAGAACCCAAAAAATACCCCACAAACTACTTGATCAAGTTCCCTGAAGCTTGGGCATTAAACAAGCATCTGCAAGGTCTTAAAAATTAACACATAGCAGTTTATATCTTTAGCTGTTTGAGAACCTGAACAACAAAAAATAAGTCCAAATTACTTATTTCCTTGAAAAATGAGAGAAAAAACTGTAACTTCCAATTACAGAAATTTTAACTAATAACAGTCCAGACTGTTTGTTACAATACATTCTACTGATTAGTTGCATTGACTAAAATTATGGTTAAAATAATAAAATAAACAGATGAAAAGAAATTAGGATTTTTATGGCACAGCTTGAAAGCAGCTTGCCTCCTTTGTGTTTCACAGCATTAGCAGCTTTGGGCACAGACGTCTTCCAGCATCAAATACTGCTGGCAATTTCTCAAACTAAATTCTGAGAATATGCCAAACAACTAAAAAGAAATATTTAATAAACAAGGTCTGACAGACTTTTTTCTCATTTTTAAATCAAAACTCCTGATAAACTTCTATCATTTACTGAACACAAAGCTGACAATCTCATTTTTCAATAACTCTATACAGAAGTTTGGGGGTGGTGATGGTTTTTTTTTTTTTTTTTTTTAAATTATATTGTAAGACAGAGGCGAGTTTTGGTTTTTGTTTTTTTTTTTGTTAAATAAGACACTAAGCAGTCAATATGTATGTTGAGGGGTTTAACTTATCATTAGTTTGTGTCCCCTCCAAATCACTTATGCCAGCACTGCATGTCAAGCTGACACAGGAAAAATAAAAAGGGCTTTTTGTGTTAATAGGCATGTCTAGATTCTACATATTCAAGATGCTGTCACAATCTCTGAACATAAAATTACATCTGCCTGTGAATCCTCCTAAGGAACTGAACAGAAGACAAGGAATCAGCACTGATGGGTTTGCTCCCAACACAGTTCAGTTGTACATAAGCATCATTTTATGTTTTGGCTGGTTTTTTTCAAACATTAAGTGCTACTGCCCGATTCTGTATACTTCAAAATTATGATAATGTAGTAATTTACACTGAAAAGCTTATTTGAAAGATACACAGAAAAACAAAAACTGTTCAACAGCTTGCAGGTATGTATATAAGACAGCAGTGTAAATCAACAAATAAAAAAGAAAATATTTCACTGAAACTGACTTAAAAAAAAACCCGAAACACAACAACGAATCCAAAAACCCACATAACGTCTCTGAACAAGCAATAAGGAATACAACTTCATGTTATTCACAGAGTACAGCTCTAGTAACAGGATGTATCCTGGCATTTTATAATGTAGCATTTAGGCATTAACATCTTGAACTGTTCCCATTGATTTATAAAATCTGTTCTAATGAATGCCTTCCAGTTTGCTTTTTCTAGTAGCACCACCATACCAAATTTACTATAGTTACATTTGGAAGCTCCCAGTCAGAACAGCAATACAGGCTGCACTTTAAAGTGGATGGAAATAGCACTTGTGTCTCATTTTCAAGGGAGATCTTAGTGGTTTGTGGAGATCTGGGAGACAGTAATATTCTTTCAACATTAGTAATGAAAGAGGTTGAAATACATTTTCAGAGATATTTCAACATGGTTCTTAGAGAACGTCCAGGGTTATATTTCAAAGTGTCAGGATCGCATCATCAATGAGCCTGTCCTCAACTTTGTAATTATATGTCCTAACAGTCAGGTCTGTATTTAGAAATAATTCTTGTGCAAGACTGTATCTACAGAAAGTGCCTTATAAATGTTGAAGCTGTAACTAAAAGTAAAAAAAAAAAGGCTAAAAAACTACACTGATTTGTTTTCATTTTCTAGTAAATGATACTTGGTTGTTTGACCCAAGAGCTGTATTCATAGAACCAAACTAAACAAAGAATAGATACCAGCTACACCTGCATGGGTGTTCTTTCTGACTTCTTTACACCGAGACAACTAAATACAAAAAAAAAAAAGCTGAGCAGTTAGCAATAAACTTTGAATCTGCCACATAAAACAAAGCCTAGAAACAAAACCACGAGATACGAAATGATCATAAAAAGCAGGTCTGTACGGTAATTGTTTAAAAGTGTGTACGTGGAAAGGACAAAGAGCAACACTGTGGCACAGAACCACAGAAAGAAATCACATGCAACGCAGAAGCGCAAAGAGAAAAACAAAGTGAAGATGCAGGAATAGAAATGGGGGGTGCAGGAAGAATAGCTTTAGTGTTTAAACACAATGCTTATTTAAGCCTCAGCAATCTTAAGTGAATACGCATGCAACGAATACTAAAATCACATCACTGTTACCATCAAAATGATCCTATACACGCTCCAGAAATAGTCTCTATTCTTGTCCTAGAGGTTCAACGTAAAATCCATTATAAGTAATAGCTGCACTAGAGGAGGGTGGTGAGCAATATCATTCATAAAACAAAGCAGGACCCATCTTTGTCACCTGTGCTTGAGCAGGTAAGCAGAAAAAGGGGAAGCTGCTCTGGACAAAGCACCACCACTCCAGGCAGACAGGTACACACATCGACCAGCTCTTACCACTTATTACAGCTGTCATTTTAAACTAGACCAACCACCTCGCTCCAGGCTGGACACGGCCAGAAGCCGCCCCGTCTCGCCCTTGTTTTGACTGCAGCGCTTCCTCTTTCGAGACCGGGGAGGTGCCGACCCTCCGGTCGCTTCTGACCCGGGGGGTTCACCCCAGGCTCCCACCGCACTGGGGCCTGCCGGTGGGCGGGCAGGGGGCCGCTACCGCCCCGCTCCCTCCCACCCACCCACCCTACCCCTGCCGAGCGCTGTGGCCACGACCGTGACCGCCACCGCCCCCTCCCGACGCACGAGGGGCAGCCTCAGCCCCACACCCCAAGGGCGGCGGGTACCGGGGCGGGGGGGCGGAGGGGAAGCGGTAATGGGCGGGGGGGCGGAGGGGAAGCGGTAATGGGCGGGGGGGGGGGTTTCGGCCCCTCTCGCTCACTGACCCCTCCCATCTGCCCTCCTCCTCCTCGGCCCCGCTGCGGAGGGGAGGGAGAGGAGCGAGAGGAAGGGCAGTGACACCCCCATAACTCACCAGCTGCTCGACGGCGGCAGCACCCCTTCCCCTTCCGCCATAGCTGTTGACGTGCCCCCTCGCTCGGCCGTAAAGTGCGGTCGGGAGGGTTATTTTTTTCCCCGACACCACTCCTTCCCATGCGCTGGCTCCCGACCCCGTCTCTCCCGTGCTGTCGCGAAGCGAGGGCGACAGCCGCAAAGCGCGAAAACCTGGCAGAGGAGGAGGGCGGTGCCTGGACCAGAAGAAGAGGCGGGGGTTGGGATGAGGCGTTCCTGTCCCGGGCGGCGCTTGTGGCTGCTGCGCCCTCGTGGGCCGAGCTGAGCCAGCGTCGGCTCGCCACGGGATGCTCGTCCTTAGCGGTGGCGAGGATACAGTTATGGAGCTCTCCCCCAGGGAAGGGAGCTGCCCCACTGGCAGAGCTCCCCCTCACGCCTCCGGCGGTTGTCATCCGGGTTTCCCCGTCCTGGGCGGGAGCCGCCCCTCAGCGCCGCCTGGGAGGCGGTGGTAGGTGCGAGGCGGGCCGGCGTTCCGCTGAGTGGGAGGGCTCTGGCGAGAGATCCGCCGCTGCTGCCGGCTGCGTTCGGCCTTCCCCAGCCGCTCCTGTGCTGCTGTTCTAGGTGGGGCGGTGGGGGAAGGCCCTGCCCGCAGCTCAGGTCGCCAGCAGCTGCAGGTGCCGTCCTCTTAGCAGGCTTAGGAATCGGTTTCCCTGGCAGGGAAGCCGTTGGGTGAAAAATGTATTTTCAGTTTTCCTAAAGGTGAACTGCTTTGCTATGTATAGGGTTGGTTATTAAATGACTTCCCTCTGCAGTCCGTGTTGTGCTCCACGAGTCAGAGAAAACGCACAAGTTTTACACAGAATCCCATTTCCCAGGGCTAAAAAATCACCTGCTGATGCTCATCAGCCACCCTGGGCAGAACAACACTACAGCAAGCACCATCCTTACCCTCAAAGAGAAAAAACAAACAAATAAAACCAAACAAAAACCCACAATCAAACAAAAAAAAATAGCATACATCTACGAAAGTTCAGAAGAGTGCGTGAAGCTATTGATACGTGGAAGAACAGTGCCACCTTATGATAAATTCACGTCCTTACACTTGGCTGTTCCACCGCTCGCCTCGGGATGAGCTCCAGCGTGTAAACGCCCAGGAATTAAGCGGGACAGCTCCTGTGAAAAAAGACACACGCTGGCTTAACTGTGTGCAGGGTCTGGTTCCCGAGCAGCGGAGAACAGCCACTCCGAGGTATCGCGCACTGTTTTCAGGTACGTATTTGTTCCTCGGGAAAGATTTTTAGGAGTAGTCTAAAAGAAGTAGGTATTTTACAGCATCAAACCAGATTCGGGAGATTGCAATAAATAAATAAAAAAATAATGATATTACGAAGGAGAGGGTAATATTTTAATTTCCTTTCCTCTTTTTTTCCCCTGCTTCATTGGTATTTTTCACTAAAAGAAAAAAAAAAAAAACAAAACAAACTCACAAAAAAAAATAAAACAAACAAACAAAAAAAAGCCCCAAAACCCAACATACATTTTAAACACCTACTTATATTACTTAAGGGGAAAAAAAAAAACCCCCAAAAATCTCCTCCAATTTCATTCAGCACCCTTTTCCTGCTGGCAGTCAGAAGCCACCTTCGCTGCCGTGCCGGCGGTGCCTGATGCGCAGGCGCGGCCCCGGGGGCAGTGCCCGGCGCGGGCCGCACGCTCCGCCCCGCGCTGTCCTCCCCGCGTGGCGGGAGCAGCAGCGGCAGCGGCAGGATGGGGGACACGCTGGAGGAGCCGTGGTGGGACACTCCGGCCGGGGCAGGCGGCAGTCCAGGTACTTACTTACTCCTGGAGTTCGCTTCTGGCGCTGAGCTTGAAAGAGTCTTCCTAAGGCCCAGCGCCCTTCTCCCCGGCCCTCCTCCTTTTTTTTTTTTTTCTTTTTTTTTTTTTTTTCTTTCTTTCCCCCCTTTCTCCCTCCAGCCCCCGTCCTTTTCCTTCTCCCGCTTTTAATTTACTTCTGGTCTTCCTCTCTCACTCAATTTTTGCTTCTCGTGCCTGCTGTCCCTTCTTGCTACTGATGGCACTTTTGCTTGTAAACAAAATTGACGAAGCTTGCTGCCGTCTAATCTATGACCCTTCAGACCCGGGATAGTTAAGAGGGTGAAGCGGCAAACGAAAATATTAGTACTGGAGTCATAACAGGAACCCATTCAACAAAAAATACATTTCAGCGAATTTAAAAAAGCGGTGTGAGGGGTGGGGGGGAGACGGGATGGGTGTTGGGGAGGAAGAAAACCGCTTGCTTTGAGTTTAGCTTCGATGTCCTCTGCATTCGTTTAGTTTCTAAACTGTGTTTTCTTCTAAACCGAGTTTCTTTGACGAAAGAATGTTGCATAATATATGGTGATTACTGTTACCGACGTGAAGTTACTTACAGTTCTGAAAGGCCTTGGAAGCATTACATCCATAGTAGAGCCTTTGGAGGGAAGAATATCTGGTACTTGAAAAGCATCACTCGTGATCACTGGAGTGTCTTACATCACCCTTGCCATGTGTTACTGTAAAAGGGCAGGAGTTAAACAGCTTTTTCTCTGTCCATTGCTCTTTGGGCCATGATACTGTGACTGATTTGTCTCTTTTCCTGATGGTTATAATATCTGTGACGTATATTTAGCTTTTTATAGTGTGTCTTAAAGCACTTTACAGCCTGTGGTTGCACCTGCAATGTTGAGATTTAGTGTGGAAATTTAGGTAGATCTAGGCAACTTTAAGACATTACAGTGCCCCATTTTATTGAATAAAAAAATGTTTGTTTTTAATCTTATAGTACTGGTAAGGTTTGGAAATTACTGGGACTTATCTTTACTTCTCTGAAGACTTTATATCTTCCAGTATCTTGACAATGGATGCTGTGAAAAGGTACTTGGTGAATAGTTTTGAGAGAGAGCAATATAAAAATCGTATGTATGTAATAAAGAGGTTTCACAAGCCCTAATAAGGCTCCTGAGCCTTCCATTTTTATTTTTTCAGTCTTATGTAGGTTCCTTAAGCAGTTTCAGTTCCCATGGTAAGTGGTTTTCATTAGGAATTTTTCATTCAGGAGTCCAAAACATCTTAAGACCCTGCCTGTACATTCTGCTAACTAGAGGTTTCATTTGGGGTGGGTGGTAAGCTGATTTGTATAATGTTGTCAGCTTTCCTTTAGAAACTAGATGCAAAGCAGGACTTGGATGATAAACTTTTGTCATGACGGATAAACCATCTGACTTTGAGATGAGATTGTGAATCACAACTCTTCCAGTTATGTAAAACTCCTTGGGTTTTTTGCAATTGCATTGTTGAGCTACTAAAAGAATTCAGGTGGGAAGGAACCTCTGGAGGTGCCTAATCCAGCCCTGTGCTCAAAGCGCTCCAAGAACATTCTTCGAATGTGTTACAAGTAATGATTACAGGTGAGTGGTGTGCAAAACTCTGCTGTTCATATCCCACCTTTGTATACTTGTTGGTAGGTTCTTTTTGTGGAGCCTGTTGTTATATTAAGCTGACACAAGCCATCGGTAAAGTAAGAAGAGCATCTGTTGCTTTTATTTTGTGTAGCTATTTTTCATGTATAACAGATGTAAAATCAAAGACTAAATTGCACTGCATCTTATGGATACTGTAAAATGCTTCAAAGTTTGCATGAAATGGCAAATCAGGGTTTACAACGTAAGCAGCAACACAAGAAAATAACTGCCCATTAGCGAGAACTTTTGACAGACTTGATCAAGTTTATTTCTGGGAAACATCAAGTTTAATTAAAAAAATGTTCAATATCCAACTTCATTTTCAGACTATTTTAAAAAAGCATCTCTACCACAACTCTAGGTGCAAACCGGAAGAATTTGAAATGTAATTTTAAAATACTGATCTTTTGCCAAGTCCTTTAAGACTAGCCCTAGAATAAGTCCTGACCAATGGAATATTCTTCCTAATAAGTCACCCCTCAAAAGTATCTTAGGTTTTAGTAACCTGTAGTTAGAAGAGTCTGCTTTCAAGACGAAGTGTATGAAAGATGTTCAGACTCATTTAAAGGGTATGAAAACACAAAATATATATCCTAGTATATGGATATAGAAGTAATTATTAATTTGGTTTTGGCCACGTAATTGGAAATAATTATAGAAGCCACGTTAAAGATTAAAGGTAGTTACTCTCACTTTGAGACATGAATGTTTACCCTGCTGCAGGTGGTTACAAAAACACAAACAACAAACCCCAAACCCAACAGAAAAAAAAGGCCCCGAAGGGATTAGCCATCTGTTTACCTTGTCCCATGACACAAACTAAAGAATCTTGCCCCATAACTTCTTCAGCAAACCTTTCACTTTGAGAGGACATTTGTGGAGAGTAAGGAATTATTGTCTTCCTTCCCTCTCTTTTTCAAGTTCATGTCACAACTATATCCAGTCTTGAATATGATTTTTATAATGTATTCAGAACTATAAGAGAGAGGATGAGGAATACTAAAGAGTTTGTTTAGTACTGGTGAAAGGCACCAGCTTTCTCCTTTTCTATCTGTAAACAGAAAGAGCATTTCTCATAGTGCTGTACATGTCTGTATCTTGCCTGTAGCCAGCATGCCACACCTCCCAAGCACTTTGAGGGAGAGGGGTGGATTTCTGTTTTTCAGAAATTCTTCCAGTTTCCTCCTTTTATGTTACCACTCCTTGTCTTTCATTCTCTGTGCTTTCTTTGTCTCCCTTAATCCCCTAAGAGTGTAGTATCCCTGCTTTATCAGTTTGTTTAGATCATTAAGTAAGAGCCTATGTGGGTCATGTGCCTCTTAGGTAGAAATGAATTATATCATCTCAAAACAGGAGCAAAAGACTCTTCTACGTCAGCAGTACAAATAGGTGGGAAGTATAATATGGTACTATGGAGGATGATTTGTCAGTACTCGTGGGTCCCTTTTGGGCTTTAAAGCAAAGGATGCTATTGTGGAAATTATTTATTTTGCCAGAGGTTTTCTTTTCTTTCTGTAGACTGACAATAAAGGGTGCCAGATAGCATCAATTTGTAATATGTGATTTGCAGCTACCCAGATGAGGACTGTTCATTGTAGCACATTCCATGGGAGTTCTGGTGCTTGATTGGAGCTGAGATCTGCTGGCAAACTTGTATAGGGAGATGTTTGTAACTTTTTTTCTTTTTTTTTTTGTGCATCCATGAGCTACTGTCCCTTCTGATGCAAGTTGTTCTTGTACTGACGATCTCTCTGATAAGCATGCCAAGGTAGTTGACAGCTGCTTTTTGAAATCTGCGTTTCTTTGTGTTTAAATACTCTCATTCTGCAAGTTGCAGAACATATAATGGTGTGCTTCTGTGAACTCTATTTGAATAATCTGAGCATACTTGACATAGAACCTTGTAACTTTATAGTTACCTGCAGATTTAGTGAATAAAATTTGAAGCCTTTTCATTTTAATATAGAAGAGTCATTCTTTAGTTTCTACATTTTGACACAGTTGTGTCTTGTAGGATACAAGCTGAAATAAGTTATCAGTAGACTGATCTTTTTAAGCTTTTCCTTTTTTAAAGTACTCCTGAGAATCTGTGAAGCTGTTGAGGGAGGCATAGGTTCCTGTTTTGGGTTTGCAAAGACAGTCACGCAGCAGTGCTAATGTGTTGTACTGTCTCAGTAGTTAGGTTAAACTTTTAGCTGTGAAATAAAGGGGGAAAAAATGCGTAACTGAATACATCAAAATCTCTTTGCTTCAGTAAAAGGTTTGCGATTCTGGCTATGGCACTGTGATCATCCCCAGTTTTGCTTTATTTATGAATTGGCAGTTCTTAAAGAAAGACCTATGTGAATGGAGTTTTTCCACAAATTATCAGTTGAGCCATTTAGACTGTTGGAATGCACTCTGTTAGGGGAAGAAGAATGAGGGAGACGTTAATACCAGGGAAATTAATTTTTATATTCGAAAACAGTAGCTCTTGTTAGTTGGTATTACAGGATTCCTTCTGGGGTTCCTTGCAGTAATAGTATCTTGTTAGTTTTTAACTTTGTAAAGCAGCACAGTGAGAAATTTTCTTGTCAGAGCAACAATTGCTATTTTTCAAAAAATTGTAAACAACAAACCTGAAGTCTTTTCTAATATTTTGATTATTGTGTGTGTGTGTGTTGGCTGAAAGGAAACTGAGTAAATTTTAAGTCTGAAATAAGTTATGCTTTAAGAAAAGCAAAAAGGCAAATTTTATTATGGATGAATGAGAACTATGTATGCAAAGAATTAGCTTGGTGAAAAAAAAACTTCACTAAGAGTTATGAGTGCAGTTACCTATTTTACTTGAATGTGAGGAGTTGAAGGGCAAAGTTGTGGAGGAATGCAAGAACAAAATTGCACCTCTGTAAGTCACAACTTACTGTTAGCCTTAACACAAATTGTGATGAGTTTCAAAATATTGTTTTAAGTGAACTGAAATCTAAATACTGTGGTCCAGATAAAATAGTGAAGGTTTATACAGCTAATACAAACAATATCCACCTCAATTCTTCCATTTGTTTTCCTAACAACATCTGCATGAATGTGAGTGAAAATAATCACACTACTTAACTCACTGAGGAGAGAATTGTTCATCTTCTTATCATGCTTTTAAAGAGATGCTTGGCACAACAAGGAGCTCTGCATTTCTTTAAGTTCTATGCATTATAAAGAGAGCAGATTTCCTCATACCTTTCTTCATTCTATCTTGACTACTGAACACAAGATAGCCATACTGAAACAATTTTCGATTAGACCTTCTTTGAAAACAAAATAAGACCTCCTTCCACCCCTCTTTATTTGATTCACTGTGTTTGTTTTTTTTAATATGTTGACACAACATTATTATTTGTGGAACATCTCAGAACTGAATATATAGAAGAAACTTATTAGTGTCTCATGTGTTTCTGTACTGTGAAGGCCAAATTCTGGATTTACACCAGAAAAATGGGAGCAGAGCTTGGTCCCTGCAGACATGCAGTTCCTTTGGCTCCTGAGAATTTGACTGTCTCTTTGTGTCCTGTGATTGGTGACCACTGACATGCTG
This sequence comes from Todiramphus chloris collaris, assembly GCA_025345505.1. Classification (NCBI taxonomy): domain Eukaryota; kingdom Metazoa; phylum Chordata; class Aves; order Coraciiformes; family Alcedinidae; genus Todiramphus; species Todiramphus chloris. The sequence continues at coordinate 32,356,538 of JANVCC010000017.1, forward strand.
ACCATGTGGATGGTTTCATACTTTTCCCCAATGGAAACAACTACCATTGAGATTCAGATTTCATTTTAGTGTCATAAAGCATAGAAAATTATTTACCTTCTCCCTCCGCTTTGAAGGCAGGTTTTAGACACTGTCCTTATAATGCGTAGCTTTCCAGAACTGCTGTCTTGGAGTGGTGTGTTGAGATGTCCATCAGGAATTTTGACAGGTACTTTGGTTGTGCTTGTAGGCTTTGGTTTGGGGATCCGAGTTGGAATTGAACGACGGAACGCATCGGTAATCTTGAAATAAATCAAGAAAATAAGTCATACATTAGGAAGGAGAGACGGATTGTATATTTATCTCGCCAGCGTCTTTTCCATTTCATAAAACTAAGTGCATTGCTCTTAGAATTGTTAGTCTGAGCTTCCTTTCTCTCCTTGGTAATGAGAGCGTAGCTTTAACTTACCTGTTTGACTGGTGAATATCAAAGAATCTGTATGGATTGAAATCCAGAGCATAAATAAGGGTGGTTTCCTGTCGGCCCTCTGACAAGGACAGCAGCCCTAGGAGCTGAATGAGTGATGCAGTGCAAAGGCTGTGAACTGTGTGACTTGGAGTGAATAAGCAGAGAACTTTAGTGTGAAAGATCGTTCTTTGAAAGTGACTACAGTGTAGGCAAAATTAACGTATTCACAGAATCATTTAGGTTGGAAAAGACCCTTGGGATCATTGTGTCCAACCATTAGCCCTACAATTTTAGAGGAACTTTCAGTCGAACCCTCTAAAGACTTGATTCAGCCATTAGAAGTCAGGGGCCTCCCTCTGCAATTTGTTTGCTTTCTTCTCATTGTGTTGATGTAATTAACAAGCAGATGTAACTTTTGCTTCTGTTTTCACTAAAATAACAAACTCACTTAAAGGAAATAAGCGATTCAGTAAATAGCAAACATAAACCATTCCATTTGCATTTTTGCTTATCACAATTGATGCTTTAAGGTGTGTTTAATTTCCTCTAAGTGTGAGGAAAATTTAAGTCCAAAATAAGAATACACATAAATTGAAATAACCTGGCCTGAGATGTGTGTGTCACCGTGTCTCATTATCTCCAGGTCAACTCATCAAGTCACTAGCACAAGATTTTACCATTTTGCTGCCCTGAATTCTTTACATGAAGAGGGAACTCTCCCTCCAGAATCCATCAGCCATATTTAATTGCAAAGAAGTAACTAGTCAAAAAAAAAGAAGTTAAATTTACCACTGAAAAGGGATGAAGCCAAGGAGAGTGTTGGAAAGCTACCCTATCTGAAACTAGTGTTAAACATGCACCTACCCATCAGAAAGGCCTTTTCCATTATAAGCCTTTTTATATGCTTTTTATAGTTGAGCAACAGTGTAAAAGCAGTTCCCTTGAGGTTTTGGGTTTTTTTTAAAAACATAAAGTGGAAGTGGTGTTCAATTGAGGACAATAGAAAACAGCAGTGAAACTGGTGAATTAAGTACGAATAAGAATGAGCTAGATCAAAACAAGTTTTGAGAAACAACTTCCTAGTGCTCATAAAAGTCTGTCTGGAGTAAGTGTTCATATTATAAAAATGTATCTATAAATTCAAAAGCCTGTCACTTGGCTGTGGATAATGACAGGAGTTCTGAAAAAGATAAAGCTGAGCCAGCATCAGATCATTGCACATGCTCAGTATGTGGAGGAATTTTGGGAAAGTTTGCACATCATCGGCGTGCTTAGTGGATCACGAATAAGGAAAAAAAATCAACCTGGGTTAATTGAAGCTTAAGAACAAAGAGGTAGAAGAATAGTAATGATCTCCTAGAAGAATGTGGTAGCTTTCCAAGACTTTTGAAGGAGGTGATTTTTAAAATTGTTGAGTCCTGATGAGTGATGTGCGATCTGCTACTGAACTATCTGGTGGTGCTAGAGAGATGTGATGCCACTTTTAGAGTAAATCTCCACAGAGGATTTGCAAGTATAAGTGCCGAACTGATCAAACTGCAGAAATCACAATAAGAAATAGGATGTTCACCCACATGGTTACTACTTTTGCAATGAGAATCCATACTTCTTAGGTGAGGCTAATATTCAATTATGTGTTAGTCAGATACTGTTGTATAGGTATATGGTATCAGATTGTCTAATAATGAGGTTGTTGGTGTCTGTGGATGTTCCCAGGCACTGGAACTGCTAAATTGTCAATAGTTTTGAGTTATTTGAATGGTCGGTGACCTGGATCTAACTGTGAAACAATTCTGAGGCATGGCTTAGGCTTTTGTCAAGAGGAAGGTTTAATTTTCAGTACGTAGTTTGTATCTGGCAAGGCTGCTTTGAAGGCTCAGGAAGTTTTTTTTTGTGGCTTGGATTGAACCATATCTTAGTGTCTGAGGGATGGATGTAGGTGCCTTTAACTTACTTTATAGATGTGACCATTTTATATTATGATTAAAAAAAAAAAAAAGTGATAGTGGTCTGTAAACTTGGGAGAGCAAAGTTACTGTGGAAAAAAAGAAGGAAAATTCTCACTGGTAAAAAGTAGCGAGTGGATAGAAAGAGTATGTAGCCAGTTTTCATAGTATTGTGGAAATACCACCTGACCCTCATGGACACTTGTGGTATTCAACATGTTCCTAGACTACATGGGAAGAGAGTACTGAAGTGACCACATTTTCATGTGGTATTAAAGGGAGGATATTAAAAGTGAGAGCTGACAGTAATTTGTGGTATTGAGTAACAAGGTGATAAAAATGTGTTGTGTTGTTGGTTCAGTAGCAACAAATGAAAAGTTAAATATGTAGGGAAAACTAGTTTGCATGAAGTGGTAAATATGACATCTGTTATCACTCAGAACACAGATCCCGGAGTCACTGTAAATGGTCCTCATTGCTCAGCAACTGGCAATTGCTAAACAGATAGCAGGCAGGTTAGGAATTATTAGGAAAATAATTGAAGAGAACAAAACAAATCATATATATAAATCCAAGCCATGCCTACACTGTGAATGTTTTGCATAGTTTTGTCCAAACAGATCAGAAAAGGGTATGGCAAAATGCAGAAAAAGGCAGCAAAGACAATGAGTTATGGAATGGCTTGTGCATGAAAATCAACAACATATACTATAAACCTTTTCAAGTTTGGAAAATAGATTGTGGGGAGGGGAAAAAAAAAAACCAGAAGAAATTTAGCATTATGGAGAGTGGGAAAATTCTCTTTAATAATGTTTGAGATGTCATCCATTGAAGATGGGTTAAAGGTACGTAAAAAGTATTTTCCCTTGTCAAGGAGCTATGAAACTCTTTGGGACAGGCAGTTTTTGAGGTGATAATACAGATTGGTTTGCAGAGAGTTTAGACTGATTCATGGCATGCATCAAAGACCGCTGAACACTAAGATGTGATGTACATTTCAGCTGCAGGTAGTCATAAAGTAGTAGACTGCCAGAGGCTGGGTTTATTACTCTGTTTGCCTGGTAATTAATGTGGGGTTTTTTTCATAACCATTTACTGCTGGTGATTAACAAAGATGAGATACATAGATCCTGGGTCTGAATGTGTATATAACTTGTTTGATGTTTTTATTTTCAAAATCAGAGAGTTGCAATTTGTAGCACTTTAAAATTACTGCTGCATTGAGAAAGGAAAGAGTTTGGTTTTGAAAGCGAGACATGAAAAAAAGATGCAGTTTTCTTTAATCTGTTTTCCTGGAAGATTTTGCCTCCAGGTGGCAGCAAAGTTTTTCTTTTGTCCTGCATCTGAATAAAAAATTTAACATACATTTTCATGGTAGTTTTGAATTTTAGCACTCACACTGTTAGCATGCAAGGAGGAAAAAGAAAACAAACAAACAAACCCCCAAAACCAAAACGCACTTTTCTTCAGTTACCAAAGAAGGGGTTGATGTTGGAGAGGATATTTGTGCCACTGCTGTATGGCCTTCCTTGAGTAATGAGTTGGAACAGTTTGCCTTCTGACTACATTGTATGCCTGGTAGATGAGGTACAGTATTGAGAACAAAATATTTGGGTGGACTTTTCAATTCAGATCAGTGCTACTGTCTGATGTAAATTTAGAGATTATACAAAATGTGCTTCAGTTTTCTAGCTATAAAAAAGAATTAGATTAGCCATCATTTGCTATGCATATTGAGATGAATAGATAAAAATATTTTTGTAAAGCCTTGCATGCTAAAATGCAAATATATCTCTGAGAGGTGGTTGTGGTTGGTGTGTTGGTTGTTGTGTTTTGTTTTTTGGGAGTTCAGAGATTCCATAGGGTACAAAGTGGTTGAAGAATTCTGTCTGTAATTGACTGAACAGCAGCGTTAGTACTTCAAGAAGGTACTTACAGGCCTAGATTTTTACAAGATTTGTACATCTAACTGGTATTCATTCTCTAAGATTTTATTAAATCAGTGGGACAGTTGAGTGTGAAAATACCCCTCTGCCTATAGTTTGAACCAGCTTTTCCAGCTCATTAATACCACCATTTCCAAGATCGTGTTCCGAGCTTTCAGATTTTGTATCAAGCAAAAAACTTGTGGTGATTCAAAATTACGTTCTGTTTTGCAGGTCTGAATGACAGTATTGAATACATTTAAATTATAACGACTTAGTGCTGAGAGCATTATAACATGACTTTGTCAACATTGGTCTGCTGTCAGTGTTTACATTACTCTCGTTTGTGTGTATTATGTTTGCTTATAGCCACAATTAACTGAATTGATGCAGCTCTTGGCATAGGCTGAAAATTGAGGAAAATAGCTGTATTACAGGGCTGCTTTTTTTTTTTTTTCCCCCTGTGAAGATAAACTATACCAATGTTAAGTTTCTGTGCCAGGACAGGTAAACTTCCACTTCAGTGGTTGTACCAGTCTAACTGTATAGCTGTAACTTCTGTTGTAGGCAGGCATCTAACAATCCTTTTCCTATGGAACTTAAAAATTGGTTTCTTTTTCATCATTCCTGATACGCATTCTAGAGAGGAAAGGATGAATAACAAATTTAAGGAAAACACATGCTGGCACGTAACTTTTTGAATTTAATTATGTGTGTAGCAAGATCAAGGGTTAAACTTTATTTTTTAAAACTTCATACTTGACAAAATATGAATCTGAGATACGAGTTGTAAACCAAACATTTTGTGTGAGTTGATCAATGATTAAGCTGCTATGAGATGTACCTGTAAAGAAGGAATGGCATCGTGTAGGAATTGTGGGCAATGCACTTGGAAGTAACTGTATATCGAGTTCTGCACTGGTTTAGTTGTACAAGAACTTTGCGTACGCAATCCTCTTAGTTTCTTCCTACTTAGTGTATTGGCACGTAGGCAGACACATTTGCTATGGCACACTTGTGTGTTGGGATGTCCATTTTGGTTTTTTTTGGGAAGAGAGCTGTATGACTAAAAACTCCTATGCATAGAGTTTGGTGGGCTTTTTCAATTTGATTTTTTCCTCTTATCTATGTACGGAAAGCCTATGTGCACACCGAGAATGTCTTCAAATCTCTTCAAGTGTATGCACCCTTTCTATCAATTTGTTTTCTCTTCCAAGATGAATGTCTCCCCTATTCTCTTTTTTTACTCCCACTTGTATTTTGAATTTGCTGGCTTTGTGTTCATCATTGCTGTTTTGTTATGGGTCCTTGTGTTTCCATCTGTAGGCCACTTTTTGTATCTGCTATCTTCCCAAGTGATAGAAGAGGAAATAAGATATGTTTATCCTTCAAAACCTAAGCTGAGATGCCTTTAATTTTTTAAAGAGCCTTTGTGAATTCCCATCAGTGCTCTAAAAACACCCTTAGAAATGACATGTTACCCAGGAACTACCTGGGTAGTTGTGTGGTTTTCCTTTACTGAATGTGTCTAAACACTGTTAAGTAAATATTGACAAATAATTACTACAACAGCAAAGACAACCAACCCAAAGGTATCAAACTAGCCACATTTCTGAAACGAGAAGACAATGTGGTACATCTGTCTGTAAATATAACAGTATCATGTTAGTTTAAGGTGTCGGACTCAATCTAATACCAAAGTTTTTGTTGTGTGCTTACAGTTGTAGAAATAAGCAGTTAAAGATCGTTTTTGAGGCAAGCGAAGATCTCAGAATCCAGAAAGCTGCATTTTTTGTAAGGATCTTTTAACTCCCTCGGTTTTAAATTAGCTTTTGAAGTAGAAGTCAATCACCTGTCATAGGAATTGGCAGGAGAAAGGGTGTTAGAGAACTCATATGTAGCAGCTGTGTTAGACAGCAGGTACTTCAGGGACTGGGACAAACACTCCATGGGTGATAATTGTGGAATTTTCACACATGGCTGTGAAAAATGCCCCTTCTTAATTTCAGGAGGTCAGCTGTGAAAGCATGCTCTGAAATAACCAGGATATATATAATCCATACACACATTGTTTTTTTTTTTCCATGGGCATAGAGGTGGTTTATCTCAATTTACATGGGCCATCAGGTATTCTGCTAAAATACAGTCCTTGCTTTCTGGGGATTAGGCTAAAGCAAAGATGTGTTGGGGTTCAAGGAGAGAAAATATGTCTGTTTCTGTGCTGTCCAAGTGGTTCTACTGCCTTTGGTCCCTGTGTTTGTTTTATTTTGTGTTGGTTGGTTGGTTTGGTTTGCTTTGGCTCTTTGTTTGTTTGTTGTTTCTTGGTTTGTGTTTTTTTTTCTTTCCTCTGGAAGTATGATGTATGCTTTGCTTACTGTTTGAGCTGTATTCATTTAAATTGGGGGGGGCATGTAGTACTTTTCCTCTGAATTTTCTAAATTACCTTTTGACAGTCATTGTAGAACTTGATCTAGAAGAAATAACTTTAGATAAGGTGCTTTCTCACTGCTTACATTTTTAGCTTAAGAAATCTGAGCAACAGAGAGTATCATTTTCAACTTCAGTCAAAGTGGCCAAGGGATGGTGCTGAAGATCCTTCACACAGTAATCCACATATCTGTATGTGCACAAGCGTGCCTCTTCCTACCTTTGGATTTGTTCCTGGATGATTGAATGCAGTCAGAGTGTAAACCATGTTTGCAAGTGAGAATGAGTTAAGATTAAGTGATAAACCTGAATATTCCCTTTGATGTAAACAAGACAGTTTTGGCTAAAATTTCTGGATTAGGCCTCAGCTGCACAGGACATTTAGATGTTTTATTTCACACGCTCATGGTATCTGTATTCTAGGAATTCAGAGGGAAAATTCTCAGTTCCTTTTATGCAGCTCACTTGTGTGCATGGATGTATTAAGATATGTAAGCAGGATAGGTATCGACATAGGTAAGACCTTAGCCAGTGTGTTGTCTGCCTTGGGGCACCGCATTGTCACACCATTATCAACAGCTCTGCAGGGGAAAACCAGTGGGAGGTCAATTGAGTTTGTTTAATCTGGAGAAAACTGAGGAAGACATGATAATAGTCTTCTAATGTGTGAAAGTCTGTTGCAGAGAAAATAATTTTCAAAGTCCAATGAAGGGATAAGAAAGCGAATAGTGGATTACAATTCATAGTTTGGAAATTAGCAAGATTCTTAACAGCAAGGATATTTCAGCCCTATTATAGATTCACGGGGTAACTGTGAAATTGTAATTGCAGAAGTTTTTTAAAACAGGCTGAACAAGGTATTTGTTTGGAAGGGCTTAAGTAAAGTTCTGGTAAGGGAACAGGCTGGAAAATGTCCTGAGGTCCCTTCTAAGCTCAATTTTCTGCAATTTCTACTCTTCTGCTAATGTTTGGCCTATTACAGCACTCTTGATTACAATAATATGACCTCATAGTCAGAAAAATCTGTATTAATATTAGAAGTAATTCCCATATATGTGAAATGATTTCCACTCATGTACCCAAATGTGGTACCGTGGTCTTATTTCCTGAACCTTAAGTCTAAATACACTTCCTGGTAGTGGGGAAAAGAAGCACAGCTGGACAGAGTTGGGAGGCAGAAGTTGTATTCCTAATTACTAAAATTGTGTTACATGCCTTGCTTTTCTTGGGACATGTATTCACTGAGAAATGTGGTAATCTTTTAAACATAAGGTAGTTTAAAAAGTCATCTTTAATAGGTAATTGACAAGACGCGAGGCAAGGGAAGGTTCTGTTGTGGGTCAGCTCCACTGGGACAAGGAGTTAGGTGGGACTGGTTGATCAACATCGCCATGCAGCTGGTTGTTCTCTGAAGTGAGCAGTTGCTTGCTTTTAGTTCTCTTCCCTTTGCCCCTTTAAACGAGGAGGAAAGAGAACATAGAGTCCCCAAGAACAGTAGCAGCATGGGCTTTTTAAATACTAAACACACTGCAGTATTAACTCTGCCCAGGAGGGGGTAGTGCCGGCACTGCAATGCTTCTGCTGGTCCTTAACTGTGGTTTCGTATAATACATTATTTTACAAATCTCTGTGAGATCGTGACTTGATTTAAAGCTGTGCTGCCGCTTGTTCAGTAAGATTCTTGGTAGCAGGTATTGTTCTGTAGAGATTGTGGGCAGGTAGGGATATGTGCGTTTGGGTTATTTCTAAGTATGCGGTTTTAAAAGATGCGTGGCACTGTGCTCAGACCTAGACATACCTTTTAACATGAAAAGGTCTTCAGTATGAATATTATCTGTCCAAAAGCTTTGGCTATATATCTTCCATATTAGTTAATATATACGTTGAGGAAGCATACAAGGGTATGGGCCCGAATGTGTTCTGCATGGAGAAGGAAAAAGAACCCTCTGCTTTTACCATTATCTCTCTTCCCTGCCCCCCCGTGTCTGGGAGCAGGCTGTTTTCCTCTGTGAAGGCACTTAAAGGTGTGTTACTCAGAGACCTATTTTAAGTATATATAAAAAGATGGGGGTTATGTATACAAATTTATATATATAAAAAAAAGCCCAACAACCCAAATTTTACATTTTGTCCAGCCAAGACTGGTATTTCTATGGGATGAAACACAACCTATAATGACTGGAGTATGAGACAACCAAGGATCAGATATTCTAGATTCTAATCACGATTGAAACTGCCTTGCTGTGATTTTGCACAAGTTCATTAACTTCTCTCCTAAAAGAGTAACTTCTTACCACCCCAGAAGGATGTTCAGAGGACTGATGAATGTTTGTTGTGTATTTGGAGTGCTTTGTGATGTATTTACATGCTAAATTGTTTCTCTTCAGAGAATAAGGTGATCTAAGGTGATGGGACCAGGGCTTTGGCAGTGATTCCAGGATAAATAGTGCTCATCCTTTTTGCTTGCTCCTTCTGTTATGCTGATGTAATTCTTTCATAGAGCTGTACTGTGAAATAGATCCTGGTGGAGTTGCGTGTGTTTGTTTGTTTGGGGTTTTTTTTTGGGGGGTGGGGGTGGGGGGGGGGAAGGGGGTGGTGGGTGAGGTGAGTGGGTCGTTGTGGTGTTTTGGGGTTTGTTTTTTTCTTTAATAAAGATTTGTGGAGTGTAGTGGGGTCTCATGTTTCTGCTTTGGTTGGGGGTTTTTTTGTTGTTTTTTAAATCCAAGTCAATTTCTTGACCTGGTTCACAGTTCTGCCTTCCTGAATATTGATGGCAGCTTAAGTGAAAGGGCAGTATTTTGTGATATGGGATAGTGTGGGGGTAAGAAAGGGGAGGGAGAGTCTTTTGCCTGTCCTTATATGAAGACCCTGTGATGTCAGGCCACTGCTTGGCAAGTGGAGGGTCATTGATTAAAACAAGTCTTTCCTCTTGTACTCAGAACGTGTTTCCCATGAGTACTTTGCTTAGGGGCCACAGGACAATCATGTGCCATTGGCAGGTCTGATACTTGAGGCTTTCTGGGTCCCCACAATACAGTGGTCCTTGGGTGATGTGCTAGCGGACAGAAATCAGATACGTTTTGGGGCCACTGATTGCTACCTCATGCTTCTTAAATTTTTAAGGTTCGTCATTTTTTTGAAGAAATTTCCCATGTACAGTACTTGGTGTTAATTTTAAAATGTATTTATACACCCACTCGAACCACAAGATCTTTTCCTCTCCTGTTTCTTGGTAACATAACGTAGGTAGTCTTTGCTTAAGCCTGGAGATTAGGCAGTTGTCAGTTTTTGTTTTGCCTGTCTCTGTATCTTAGGGACAGAGTCATCCTGCAGATGGTTATTCCATTTCCACCACCTAACCCTGCAGCATTCATTCAGTCTTAATCAGAAAGAAGTGCTGTACAACTCTGTTTCTGATTATTTTTAACCCAGTGTGGGGAGCATGTCTTCTTAAGCCTTGCATGAAATGTTTACATATAGATTTTTTCTCATATTACAGCCTTACACTCTATCCCCAGACAGCATATTATCTACTGTGCTTTGGATCAGGAAGATTAGCTTGCTGTTCCTGTGACTTTTGTCAGTTCTTTTTCTTAATTAGCTACTTAAGGCATGTTTTTTAACTTGAAATACTAACTCTTGGTTGATGGATAGGCACTTTGCCCTTAGAATACCATTAGTGCTTCTTATTCCCCCCCCTTTTTTTTTTCTCATGTTCCCTCCCTCCCCTCATCCTGTAATATTTAATTACATACACAGAATTACTAGAAAAATGCTGAGCACTGAACTTTCTGCTGTCCTTGCTTGTGTTCCTTTGCATACTCACTGAAATAAAACTGAAAAGACGAAGGAAAGTGGGCTGATAACTTTGGCCATTTTTTATCTTTTCCTGGTGACCTGATGCAACATCCAGGGATGTTTTTAGACTTCAGAGGAGATGCTTGCTAAGAGTTTGGGAACAGAGAATTGTTGATGTTATCATCTGCTGAGAACTGCTTTAATGCTCTCTTGCACCGCTTATTCCCTCGAGAGAGAGATATATATATATATATATATGTTACTTTGTGACCATATTTCCCTTTAGCATTTAATTCAGTCATTACATACCTGTAAAATTTTAGGCTTCTGGGCAAATGCTGAAAAAAAAAGTGTCTCAGCAACCAAATTAACAGCAATACTTACCATTTATGGAATGCTTGAAATTCCTAGAAAAGCCGCCTTACTTTGTTGTTTTTTATATGAGTGTTTAGATCAAGTTGCAGACAAGTCATTTAATTTTCTCCTTGCTTGGCTGTTTTCTCTTTGTCTGCCAAGGAGGTAGATGAATGTTCCCACTCAGCAAAATGGAAATAATCTGAAATATGGAGTGGTGTTCTGAACTACTAGAGGTTAATTTGTTAATAGGTAATTTGCTTATTATTAAGCTTCCTATTTGTTATTTTATGCTAAAATTACAGCTAACTTATTTCTGTTCAAACAATTCATTAAGTTTCAACCCTCAACAAATACATCCAGATATATATTTTCTTTCCTGTGAGCTTTGAAATAGATCTTGGGAATTTGAACAGGACGATCATGTTTTATTTTGCAAACCTTATTTTTAGTCAAAATAATGACTTCATTTTTCTTCTGTTGAAATGAACGACAAAAATTCCACTCTGAAGTCAGTTAACATCTACGTGTAGATTGTTTCAACAGAAGGGGAATATGAGCATCCCTTAATCAAGGTGTGTTTTTAGGAAACACAGCAAGTTCATTTACAGGCAAAGGCAATGCCTTTAAGATTATTTAAGAGTTGATAGTCATGAGTGGCTGCTTCCTTTGTCTTTTGTTATAGTTAGACAGTTACTGGTAAGTCATTGTGAGTGTAAGGATTGAGACAGGAACAGAAGTACTGTCCTGTGTAATAATTAAACCTGTAAGTGGTGTGAGCTCTTAACCAAGTTTGGTATTCATAATAGCTTGGGAATTGTCCAAAGGACTAAGTGTGCTTATTGCTATGTCCTGATGTGTGCTTTTCTTTTACAAGGCGTTATAATAGCTGGCCAGGTCGTTAATGGTCAACAAGTATTCTGTGTATTGAATTTTTTTTATTTTTATTTTTATGTCTAACTGAAGAAAATATTAGTGCTTCTGCAGGACAACTGCTAATACTTTAATTTATGGGCACTCTGGTGTCTGTTAGTATACTGGCAAGTGTGTACTTCAGACACAGTTATTCAGTATCATGTTTGTAATGTGTCCCTGCAGAGAGCTTGAGTATGGATCAGCAGGATGAGCAGTAGAAGTGCAGAGAACCTGTTCTGAATGGAGTGCTTTTTAATTTTGAGTGAGCCCTGCCATTAAAATCATGTAATCTGAATTTAGTTAAGTAACTTGTTCATATAATTAGCACATGCTAAAATTATTATAATCGTGACTTTCCTAAGTGCTGGCTTCCTTCATGATCAGTAACTGTTGCTGAAGCCGGTGGGAGCCAAAGTATGCTTTGCAGGATAAGGCTGTGTACTCATTCTGATCCAGATCATAGTCATATTTCACTTTTGCAGTCAGTGGAGATAAACAGACAAAACAACTGGGAAGGACCTCTTATGAAGCCAGGTAACTTCAGAAGATGTTGTATCAGCATGACATTAAGCTAGGCTTATGCTGGTTCACATTTTGTCTTTTCAAAGTAGCCACTGCTCAACTGTAATACATTTTATTGTTTTACAGTGTGCCTAAATGAAAGCATTTTTTCTGTTGTATTGGAAAAAAACCACTTGCCTTGTTTGCTGAGAATAATTTTGTGATATAAGCTTCTGAACTAGGTTCACGTACAGGAAAGGTTTACAGGAAGGTTTAGAAATAGTTTTAACCAAACACTGTACAAAAAGTTGGGGACAAAAAGTGAGGGTTGTGCTCTGGAACATATCATGTATGCATCGTAAATTTGTAATGAGATACAACACATAATATTTTGAGTGTTTGTGATGTACCGATAATCATCTGAAATGAAGACTAGGAGGAGTTGGGAAATAGCAAGGAAGATAATGAATCAAATCTTATCTGAAGTTAGCAGGCAATATTATGGCTTAATTCCAGTTCTGCTGTACATGCAAAAAAAATACAAAACACACATAAGCAAAAAAAAAATTCTGCAAGCAATGATAAAAATAATCAATTATTTACTGGTTTTGTAATGTTAAAATACTTTACCAAGGGAAGTTGCAGTCAAAAGTAATGTGAGTTATTTTGAAAATGGCAATACATAAAGATGCATTTATACAAGTGCAAGACTAAATATTTTACATAACTGTATTTCAATGAGAAGGTATACAGTAAGTGCACACTTAATAACACTTAGCAGGCAAAACTTAATGTTAGTTCCATATACTGTTGTATAGTTCATGCACAGATCTCTCCCAAAGTAAAGGGGCTGTTCCAAATAATTCTTGCTGGGATGAAAAACAGGATGGGTTGCTGGTAAGGGTGTCAGCATGGATGGGGTTCAGTTATAGACATTACTTACTGTAATTTGTGATTGCCGTGGGAGAGGAGTGGCTGTTGGTGTGATAGTAATACTGCTGGTGATTTTATTGGTGGGCTTACTGGGTAGGCCATTAGCTAGTGCTGGAGTTCTGTTGTCTTGCACCGGATTACAAGGGCTGATGGGCTTGGAATTGGTGAGAGCTTGGACATAAGGACTTCCTAAATGGATGTGGATTTTGTTATCCTCAGTAGTTATTACACTTGATCCCGTACTGTTAGATCTCTGAAACTGCCATGACGACTGTCTGTCTGGGGATACTCTAAAAACAGTGTGCTTGGCTCCGGTTTCCAAAGGCTCAGAGGAAAGTAGTTGTTCCTGAGAACTTGAGCCTGTTAAAGCCAAGGGGGACATTGTTCTTTCAGGAGTTAAAGAACCACATGATTCAGGAGTTTGAGATCTTGCAAAAGTAGCCATAGTAATAGGAGAAATTACTTGCTCTGGGCTCATGTAACCTTCTGCTTTCGATTTTACAGGAGTTAAAGAGGCATTTTGAATAATGGTTATTCTTTGCTTTGGAGTGCCACAGTTCGGTATAACTGCTGTGCTTTTGTAGGAGTGAGGACTTTCAGTGGTAGGACTAGTTATTTCAAGCGTTGCTGTGTTTTGTCCGTGGTCTGGAGTTACTTTTATGTGAAGGGGTTGGCCAGGTGTATGGCTTAGCACTAAGTCTCCAGTCTGTGCACAGTTTCCATTTTGCTTTGTATGAATCTTTCCATTTTGAGGATGACTCTCTTTGGACTTCATCCAAGGAATCCATAATTTTTTGTTCACAGAATTTGCAATGCATGAGTTGCTTTTGAAAGACACTGTTTGTTCCTCCTCATTGTTATTTTTGTCCTCATTATCACTGTCTTCATACAGCTGCCCGTTCATGACTGTTCGCTCTAAAGGCATGAGGGTTTTGTAATCGGGTGGTTCATTGTCTGCTGGATCTGTCTGGACTTCTTTAGAAAACACTTGCAAGTCAGAAATTCTCCTTCCATTGAGACCAGGTCTGACGTTCTTGCTGAAGCGTCTGTACCTCTCTAATTCTTTTGTGAGGCTTTCCATTTCTCTCGCTAACTCTCTGTTCTTGTTTTCCTGCTGGAGCAGTTTCTTCTGTAAGACTGTATGATCACCTCGGAGGTGACAGATAAGGTCTTCTGTTGCCATGTATTCATGAATTTTCTCTTTCAGTGCATCTACTTCTCTGGAAAGATGACTTGATTTAGCTTCCTCCTCTTTCAGCTTCTTAAAAAGGCGCTGCTCTTGGTTGGACTCTGACTTTTCTGTTAATTTATACCTAGCCACTTCCATTTTCAAAGCCTCCAGCTCCTCTGATAGGAGCTTGGCTCTGTCCCGTTCACTGACATATCTTCGCTCAAGAGACTCAAATTCATCTTCAGTTTTCATAAGATCATCTTCTACGGCCTTCATTTCTTTCAGCTTCTGCTTAAGCCTCTCAACTTCTTGTGAAAGCTCTTTGATTTTGTTGTTTTCCTGCTGCAAGGATGTGCTGGATTTAGTATTCTCCTTAAGCTTATTTTTAAGAAACTCTTTTTCAACAGCTTCCAGTGACTGAAGTCTTTTTCTTAGAACATTCACTTTGGAAACAAGTTCACTTCCTTTCTCCTCTTCTGCTTTGAGTTTGTTTTTCAGTTCATCTCTTTCCTTTGTAACACTGGACACTTTTTCCTCTGCATCAGATTTTGATTTCAGTGCCTTCTTACTTTCCTCAATTAGTTTTTCTGTAACAGACATCACTTTATTTTGTTCCACCTGAAGCTGGGAAGTTACAGCTTGCAGCTTTTCTTCTGTTTGCTTGATTTTTTCACCCATCGTTTTTCTTTCATCCACAAGCATCACTGTTAGACTCTTCAGCTTTGTTAAATCCTCTTTCAGCGTAAACTCAGTTTTTTCTAACTTACTTTCAATTGCTTCAAGTTCACCAACTCTAGCTTTCAAGCCATCCAGCTCATGGGACAACTGCTTTGTTAACATTTTTTCTCTTTCTAGGTTGCATTTCAGGGAGTAACATTCCTGTTTACTCCTGTTGAAAGCATCTTCTAATTTCTCCAGCTCCATAATTCTTTTGTTGAGTTTGTCAATTTCCCCTTTAAGACTTTTGCTCTGTGATGCTTCTTTTTCTAACTTTCTATTAAGTTCTCTGCACTGATCTTCCATTTTTATGAGCTCTTCATCTTTTCCTTCCATTTCTAGCAGTCGTTTCCGTAGTTCTTCTACTTCAGTCATAAGCGTGGAGTTCCCACATTCTCCCTTATTTATCTTATCTCTCAGGTCTTGCAATTCTTCTTCTGCTTTTCGTAAAGATTTGTTGGTCTCTTCCAGCTCATCGATTTGTCGGCTGAGAGCAGTTAATTTTAACCGGAGCTGACGATTCTGGCTGTCTTCATTGGTTAGTTTAGCCATCATTGCTTGGTCTTGGGAAAGCTTACTGCTTTGGGCTTGAAGTTCAGCCTCTAGCCTGCTGGCTCTCTGTTCCTCCTCTTGAACTTTTGCTTCAGCAAAAGCCAGTTTCTCATGTGCTTGTTCTGCAGAAGTGGTTAATTCTTGAATTTTTTGACTTTGTTGATTCAACTGCTCAGTGAGTCTTTGCTGTTCATCCACCACCATTAAAGCAAAGGATTTCAGTTTAGTTAATTCTTCTTTCAGTTTAGCTATTTTCTTGTTGCTTTCCTTCTCTTTTTTTGCTTGATATGCTGTTTCTTGTTCAAGAAGCTTTTTCAGTCTGTGGGAGGAAATAAGATTGTTTTTTGTAGCCATTTTAAAGGGCATTTAAAAACACAGTTTAAGTATTACATCTCTATCAGATGTAGATGAATAGCCACTTGTAACTACAAGCAGACCTCTCCTTGTAGCATCACAGGGAAGTGCCCACAGGCCTTACTTTCTACTCATAAGTTCTGTTGTAGTGGACACACCAAGTTGATCATTTAGGCTTAAGTAATAATGCATCTTTGATTACATTTTCAGCTTTTGACAGGTATCAGTGCAACACAACCTCTTGATATCCTGCAACCTCTTGATATCCTGTGGAACACCACATCTTGGCTGTTTGCTGAGGCTAGGTATGTGCATGCAGGGTTGTTGCGTTTTGTTTTTTGTTTTTAAGAAATGTGATTATCACAATGCTTGAGAAATTAAATCAGTGCAGCCCTCAAGGACAGGTATAATTTACAGTATCCTAAACCTCCTAATAACTTGCAGTTACTTACAAACCATCCTGATGTTTTATGATTAAACCTTATGGATGTTAAGTTATGTGAAGGAAATATAGCCACACTACAATTTCTAAGCAGCACGTCACTGGAAAACCAAACACTGTAGATAAGTCAGTCCTCAGTGAGAATGTACGCCTTGTGACCTTGTATCCTACGTGTACCAAAAAAACCCCTGTAGTTAGCAGATAAACAGGTGTTCAGGTTGTGACTTTTGAATGTAAAGCCTAAATGTCTTGCTCTCTGTTAAGCTTGGATTCGGTCTTATATCCAAAACTTGAAGATAAACCTAAGTGCAACCCTGCTTTTACATGATTCTTGAAGGTTTACAAAATGGTTTTCCAAAATTAGTTTTACAAGTTTATATTAGTACTCAGCCTTTACCAAGATGCAATGTACTGAATTTGTTAGAGTTTTGGGGTAAGGTTGTGCATTTGTTTATGTAAGATCCTAAGAAACCTCCAAATACCTCAAATAATTAGGTTCTTTTGTAGTCTTTTCTTTGTCAGAGAGGTGTTTGTGGAGTTGGTCTGAGGTATGATTAAGTTCAGCCAGCACAGCACATCTGCCTCCTTGCAATTAGATTTTTTCCCCCAGACAACCTCTAAGTATATTCTGGTATTAAAGAAAAATCTGAAAAGTCTAGGATGAAGTAATAAAGTATTAGAACCTATACATTTCACTGTTGTTCATATGTGTGGTGCATAACCGTTTGTGTAGATCATTCGAGGAAAATGAGTTGTGTGTCAGGACTGTAGTTGCACAAAATGACTGGGTCTGCGTTCGTTAGCTGAGGCTGCTCGCTTATTTTAATTTGTGCCTCCTCCCCCCATGAAATACGATGATGGCTCTCTAGAAGTTACTGATGACATGTAAATTCCTGTGCCATGTTTGTCTCTGGTCAATACTGTGATGCCCTTGTCCAAGCGGTGATCCTTTGCAGCTTCTCACTGACAGGTTCCTGTTGCAGCCATCGTTTTAGTTTAGGCAGAGCTTAGATAAGTCTCCTTGGCACAGCTCTTTATTAGCTGTTGATTGACTGGAAGCATATATTTCAGGGCATTTAATAGGCTGCCTCAGCAGCATCCCCTTTGGCAGAACTGTAGTGTTCCAGCACAGAGAAAGTCCCTGCCATTCTACAACTGTTCATTAGATTGTCTGATTTAGTAGTGGTATTGTATAGAAATCTGTGACTATGAAATTTCTTACATGGTCTTCATCTTCCCCACTGTTTTTATTTTAGTGCATAAGTTGCACTCTATTGAATGTAATGAAATGCTTTATATGAAAAAATGATGGAATGGGGAGTAGCAACAGAGTTGATATCAAAGACATAAAGCAGCCCCAAATTCTTTACAGAAGTCAGTTAATGTAATGGGGAAAACAGACATGAAAATGTGTAAGTGGAGAGGAACTGGTTTGCAAAATGAGCTTGAAGGAATGCTGCTGGTTGACAGAACAAATAAATGGGGGAAAGACTGCACCATCCTCAAAGGCAGCTTTTTATTGTCAGTGTCTAAACTTTTGTCCACTTTCCAGTGCTACTTTGTTCGAGCTTTTTTTTTTAGTGTAAAAATCTCTCTTCCCTCCCCACCCTTGCCTCTAAATGCTTTAGTAGTGAAGTTCAGTTGATGATTTACCGTTGCCATAGATATAAAACCATAACAGAAGCATAACTAACAATTTCATTTGGAATGAACTCCATTTTTGTGTGTGCATGAAGTTAGGACATCTTATATTAATACTGTTAAAATAGACTTCGGCTTATTAGCATTTCATTTATGCTAGCTTGCTTCACAATAGTTTAGCTCTGTATGGCAAATTTAGCTAAGGTGATTAATACCTAAACTTATCAGTGTTTTAACTATCACTTCTGCATTAACTAGTTGATGTCTCTTTGACCAAATGAGACTATAATGCTTCAGGGACTGATGCCCCTTAAATTTCTTTTAAAAGAAAACTTTTAGACCAGATGGTAACCAACTGTTGTAATTTTCATAGGGATGCTGTATTTTTTTTTTTAAGATGCAAATAAGATAATTGTGCATAAGTAATAAATAAAATACCTTGACAAATATTTGAGTGGATAATCCCAGCAGTCCTTCCAGTGAGCATCAGTGTATGTACAGTTTGTACTTTTTTTTGTTCTTTCTTTCTCTCTCTCATCTTTTTTTTTTTTTCTTCTATAACTTCATTTCTGAAGCAAGTTATCTGAAATACTTGATCTGCTTTAGCAATGATCTTGAAGTTCCAGCCCAAACTGAGTGCTTGAGTGAGGTAGTATAACTCAATGTCTGATCAAGTCTGTGTTGCAAGTGTTATTTGAATGAAAGCATCTAAATTACTGGTATGTGACCTGGATCATTGTATAAACTGAGAAGGATTTTCAAGAGGTTCTGTTTCTTCGGTCATGCCAAAAGACTTTAGGGCATTTAAAAATGTTTCCTTCATTCAAAAGATAAAATGCAGTTTTAAGATTCAAACAAATACAAGCAAGTATTTCTAACCATCAAGATCTATTATTTTTTTTTAATATTCCTATAAAATCACTCCCATTGAAGTTAAGTTATGAAGCACAGTGGAGAAGCTGTGAGTTAAGGGATTTTAATGTGTTTCTAAAAAAGAAAAGGGCTGTATTAAGTATGGTATATATTTTTAATATTGTGTAGTTAATTAAGGTTTTTTAATAACTGTACACTTATTCATATATTCCTATACAGAAATACATATTATTACAAAGAAAATGCCCTCAACAGCACTGAATAGAGAATGATTTCTTGGACAAAATTGAGATTGATATTGTAAAAGCCAACTGGGAGTCCATTAATATTTGCAGAAGAATTTTTTCCTTGGCTGCTGAATTTCTGTTTCATGATTCAGTAGGTCACAGCAACTCTGTCTGCACATGTGCACTTAAAAAGACCATAAAATATTTGGGGTGTTTTGTGTGTGTGTTTGTTTTGTTTGTGTGGTTATTCTTGTTGTTGTTTGGGTTTGTTGGTTTTGTTGGTTGCTCTTTTTTTGGGTTTTTTTTATTCATTGCTTGGTTTTGGTCAGCTGAATCTGACTTCTGCAGGTCAGGGCTTGATTATGTATATCATTTGAATTAAGGCAAGTTACATGTTTAATTGAAGAATTGCTGTAACTGCAATAACACTTTGTGATATTTTGTGTACTTATTTGACAGAATAAAAATACGTTGTGTAAACTTCATCCAAAATACTTTTTTTCTTGAAGAAGAGTATTCAGAGTATTTAAGAGAGCAATTTTACCAAAAATATGCAAAGGTCAAGAAAAGTTGGCTTAAAAAAGTAATTTAAAAAAAACCAAACAAAGCAGGAAATCCCCTGTCCAATAAAACATTTTTGTCATTTTCATTTCATGATCATGTAATTTCATATTAGGCAAAGGTAGGTATATCATTTAGTCAAAGCCTTCACAGACAATTCCAAGCAGTTGACTTCATACAACTACAAGAACCCTTTCTGAATCCAGGCCAGCAAAAACAGGCATTGGAAATTGTTTTTATTAACATGAATGTTAGGTAGTTAAACAGACTTCAGACAGTGTCTTATTACTTTTTTTTCAGAGCTTCTGTAATAAATTACTGCTTTATTGTGGCTTACTATCATACTTGTTGCAATACCACTTGACTGCTTTTTTTAAGTTCTTAAAGAAGTTGTATTTCTCAGCTCTGCTCTGTTCATTGTAATCACTTTTCTCAGTACACATACTATAGCTTCTTGGTGTTCATTCATTTAATCCTGTTGTATTGTTTTGCATATTTTAATTTTTTTTATGTGCATATAGCATTGGCTATACTACATTATATTTAGCGACATAATAACCGTGTGTTTAGAAAGATAATGAAGATGTGGGGACTTCCAAAGCAGTTCTTTGCCTGGGTGTCACGTGAGATTATTTTGTCTTTAAGTGCGGGAGGACCTGTATTACATGAACATTATTTAATTTATGTTTTAACAGGATTCTAAGGGGGTGGTTTATTCTTTTGAGTTTCAGGGAAACCAAAGCAAGCATGGGAGACTGAGATTGCAAGACCCTTACTTTTACATTTTTATTATTTGCTCTAGAATGACTCATTATTCTTACAATAAGAATAAAAATTATTTTTTTAATTCTTCTTATAAGTTCTTATAACTTCAGAAAACGTTGCATTTTGTAAGGATGCAAGTGAAATAGGGTATGGTTTGTAAAGCTGTACTTTTATCATTCATACCACCAAAGTATTGAGGAGATTTTAATGTACACCTTATCACTATCTTTATTTTTATCAGATCATTCTGTAGAAATGACTGAGATTTTGAATGTCTGTGACTTTTTTTTTTTTTTTGTAAATCCTACTGATACATATTTTTATGTAGCTTATGCTCTTCACCCTTCCCCAGCTAAAAGATGTGGCATACTAGAGGTTCTACAAGTTGTAACATGAGGGAGACTTGCTTATAAAGTTATTGGCTATGTGCTTCAATTTCCCTTATACAGTGCAGATGAAAACACTAGGCTGAAAGCTTTTAAATGTAGGTGAAGTCATGCCTCTTCATCTGAGCCATTCTTCTCAGTTAGAAATAAGCCGTGATCTTGTCTTTAGTAAGAGAAGAAACATCCTTCCTCATTTCTGGTAAATTTTACAAGTTGTTGTAATTTTTGACACCAGTGCAGTTAAATATTTAATTTCATAAGGAAGCCAGTCTGTCTGTGCCTTCCACACTTTATTGCAACAAAATTGAGTTTGTTAAAATGAGTTTCTGATCTTGGGGTGGCTACACACTTATTTTTTTCTTTGCCTACAATTCTGCTTATTGATGTGTATTTTTATGAAGACATATGTTATAGCTACTTTTATGGCTCTCTTTATTATTTTTATTAATGCTTCTTTTTTCCTCCATCATAAAGAAAATCAAAAGCCTTTGAAATTACAGAAGCAACAGCATGCCATAGCTGCTGTGTAATCTGTTGGCTTTATCTGAATCAGTCAGCACTTCCCAACAGAATGCAAACACTTAGTTTAAAATGTTTTTTTCCAGTATATTATGTACATGTGTATATCTTAAACTATTAGTTTATACTAGGATGCAAACCTCCATAAAGGGCATCTCAACTGCAAGAGACTGTGTGTAAGGCAAATTTCCCAATAAGGAAATTTGTTTTATAAAATGAGGACTTCTAATGAGGGAGGTGTGAGTTCTGCTTATTACTCCACAGACTACCACAGAGTAATTATTGTTTTATCTGATGGTTAAAATGCTGACTTGCTTTACAGATCTTAATAAAAGTCATATATGATGAATGCTGTTGCCAGTTCTGGGTTAACGGGCAAAATTTCAAATGGGTAACCAGAAGAGTTTAGCAGTGATGCTGAGTAAACATATGAAGATAATAAATTCCTTTAAAAATTAATTAATTTGGAATAGCAACATTGTGACCATGATTTCACAACTATCAAGCTGCTAAAAATTTGTCCGGGTGATATAGGGATATTGGCATTCAGAAATGTTATGAAATCCTGTGTACAGTGATGACAGTAAATGGTCTGAGGAATTTTTAGACAAATTTAATAAGGTTAATTAAAGATCTAAGACCGGATTAACCTTCACTTCTACTTGGAGTAATTTTAATTCAGCAATAAAATTCATTTTTGTTTTACCATGAAACTTCAGTTTAAGAAAATAATTTTCTGTCTTGAAGTATATTCTTGCCATATCTATATGCTCTTGGAAATCACGTATAAAAGTATAAGCCTTCTGTAAAAAGTATCAATGTTTCTGTGGCAGTAACCCTTCAAATGTGCAAGGTGATAGTTATGGATTCTGTCCATTCATTTGTAATCTTGTAATGGTAACCATCCTCAACGTCTGAGATTATGATAAGGTGCAGGTCTTTTAGGTGAGAGTGAAGATGTTACTATGATATTAAATGGTTGGCGGTTTGGGGTTTTTTTTCGTTGTTTTTTGTGACTATGTGTTCTGAAAAGCAGCTGTAAATGAGCACTGGCCTGACAAGACTACAATATTAATGAGCTTTACCTGAAGTTAGCCTTAAAAATTCTGGGTCTCAGAGTTTAGCTACTAGAAAACATGGCACGATGAATTGTGAGGTGGACTTTTTTGAGATGCACTCTTCTTTCTTCTTCCCTCTTCCTAGATTTAACGGCTATTTCAGGTATTCTTTGAAATCACTAGCTATTACTGTTGTCATTTCAGTGGTGTATAATTGTGCATGTAGTGTGACTGTTAATCTTTTTCTGTTCTGAATCTAAAAGCATCAGTAAACAGGCTCATGGGACTTGGGTTTTGTTAGTTAGTAGTTTGAGATATTTTTCATGTTACCATAGTACATATTCATCCTCCCTCCCTCCTCCCCTTTCCCCCTCCTTCCCGTGTCTCTCTGTCTCTCTCACCCTCTCTCCACACTGCCTGTAAAGTTGGAAATAAAGCAAGTAACTTCAGATGCAACACCAGGATTTGGAACTCTTCAAATTTACGTCAGCCAGGAAATTATAGTTTTGCAGATGGAAAGCTTTCAGAAGGAAATGGAAAGATGTACCACAAGACATGTGGTATAGGGGTCAAAGCAACAAGACTGAGGCAGAACTTCTTAGTTACTAATCCAGGTCCTGCTTTTGTCTTTTCTTCATCTTTAACAAGAAAAATTTGTGCTTGAACTGAAGAGTTATTAAAATGGAACAGCAGTGCTGACTTACTGTGACAATTTATGATTGAGAATTAATGTTAACCCAGAGAGCTTTTAATAGTATGGTAACTATGCAGAATGAACTGCTTTTTACAATTTCTGCTTTTTAAATTGCTGTGTCATTGAAGTGATTGCATTTGATGATTTGGTATTTGATATTGCATGGTAACAAGTTAAATTGATGGAAGAGAGCTGGTGTCTTCATGAACCTGAGTTTTGGTTTAGATGTGTATTTTAAGCGTTACTGCTAGAACTCTATTGCTTGACCACGGTTATTGATCTGTTTTTAAAACCACACAGTAATACAGACATAAACAGGACAGTGTTTTTTCGTTATTTTTGTCTGTTTGTTTTCCCCTCCATGGGCGGGTGGGTGTGTTTGCGTTGTCTCTTTGGAGTGTCAGTACCAGTAATCATTACCTATGTAGCCTACCACTGGGATTTGCAAGTGAAAAATTGTAGTAGGAGTTAATGGAGCTCCTGAAAACTGTCTTTTGGAGCCCTGCCTGCCTTTCCGCTCTTCCCAGTGGGAGGATTAGGCACAAACAAGGAAGTGCAGCTTGACCAAGTTCTGGAAATTTCTGGTCAGGCTGCTACTAGCACTGATTACCCCAGCCATGTGTGTTTAGTTAGTATGAGGCAAATACTACTATTGATGGAAGGGTGAAACTTAGAGGGCTGAGTTTTTGTGCTGGCTACTGAATCTGCATCCCTTGAGTGACTGAGGATTTTGTAGAAGTTCTGATTCCTTGAATGCTTCATC
Organism: Todiramphus chloris collaris; assembly: GCA_025345505.1. Taxonomy (NCBI): domain Eukaryota; kingdom Metazoa; phylum Chordata; class Aves; order Coraciiformes; family Alcedinidae; genus Todiramphus; species Todiramphus chloris. The sequence goes on from JANVCC010000017.1 coordinate 32,380,508, forward strand.
TCTGTGTAAGTTTGTAACCCTTAAGTCATCTTTTACATTTTTCAGTTCAGTGATAATACTTATTTAGATTAAGAGAACTGAGTTTTCTTCAACCACTTTCAATAGATAAATCCTGTCTATAATTTGATTGTAGCTTTTTATGCTGTATGCAACATCATAGTGTGTTGGTTGAAGGTGGATCTTCTTTATGGATGCTTTTTTCTAGGGGGGCAGTTGGGAAAATAGGTGCTTTTCTGGTATCTGATTTACCTGGGGCAGTGCTAGTGCAGTTGTCTTGACCAGAACCAGGCATAATTGTGCAAGAATCCAATTCATACAAACTTTTTTAAACTTAAATTAGTTAATATTTTTGGTATGACAGAAAATGGCACTCAGCCAAAAATAACACATCATGTTACTCAGAGGAGACTGGTTAGTTGTAAATGTCATTTTCCCATAACATTTACAGGAACTGGATGTTAGCTACAACAATTTTAACACACATTTTATGTAGAAGTAAGTATCCGAGGCCACATTTTCATCCATGGGCAGAATAGGCACTGTGCTTCTCTCTCATGCTAACCTTGCTTGTATATTATTGGTCATCAACATCCTCCTTGTTGCTGCCCCGTCCTGGATAAGCTGCTCAGGCATACTGTGACAGCTTGCTTTTTAGACAGATGGAAGTTGGCTGCAAACTTTAGTATGTTGTCCACATGCTTAATGCAGATGACAAAAATTAATGTGCTGAAATTGTGATTAGAACCACATAGATTAAACATTGTAAGTTAAATAAAGGTACTTTGGTACTGAATGGGATTGCCTAGGAAGACTGTTAGTTTGTCATCATTTGGAGGAATGGGGCTAGTTAAAAACAATTAGACAAACATTCCTCAGGAATTATGTAGGTTGTGTCCCTCCTGTGCAGGAGCATAAAATTCTATGACTCCCTGAGGGTCCTGTTTGTACCTGTGAATCTTTATTATATGCATACATTGTAAGACAGAGTAAGCCCTTTCCCTGCCGTGCTTACTTACTGAAGTAGCTCTGTGTATGTGTGTAAGAAACTCAGTGTTTGAAGACTGGGCTTGGGATGTGTACCACATTCCTTTTTTTCTGGCAGAAAGTGTGAACCTTAATTGTTACTACAAGTTTAGGTTGAGGTATTTAAATTTTCCTTGATGAAAAGTTGCATGAAGCAGTATAGTTGAGGATTTTCAAACAGGCAAAAGCCTTTAATCAGGCTTGCTGATATGGTTGCAACTTTTTCTAGTAGCCAAGACTGGAAGTAAAAAGCACAGTTATAGCACTGATGTCAGAGATTTCACTTTGAAGCTAAATATCTGTCTTTTTCTTGTGGACCTGATAATGTGAGGGTGTCCATTTTATCTAAGGCAGACTTGGCCAACACTTTGTCTTGGAGAACACAGGTGAAAAGGAGGTTGTAGCAATGCATTGCAGCATGATTAACTAGATAATGATGGCTTTGAAGCCACAACTGATGAAGAGTGCTGCTAGTTTCCTGTTTTGTATGTGTGACCTTCAGATCTTCACAAGTTTTATTAAAACTCTTTCTGATGGATTGCAAAATGCTTCTAGATACAGTTCTATATATTGAAGCTTTGTAGTTCTGGGAACTTTTCTACCTGGGAGATAATTTACTTTCTTGCTATTTATCCTGATCCTGCTAAATGTCTTGCTATATGTCTCTTGTATCTGAATGTGTTGGGACCTGAAGCGTGAGATGTTTGGAAGTTGCATTTTCTCCTGTCTCAATAGGACCTAAAGGTCCCTAGTCAATGCACATCTGTTTAAAATATATTAATACATAGTATAGGGGTTCCTCTTCAGGATTTAAGTTTACATGATTTCTCCAAACTGATCCTCTGCAAAGAGGACTACTGCATTGGTTTAGATTACAGGATAGGAAGCTACAGTTGAGAGCTAAAGATGATAGTCTGAGAATTTTTTTAATGGTTATATTTCTAGCAAGGTTTACTTCATAGATTTAATTTGTGTTTTTAAATGACCATTTAAACATTGAATAATAATTTAAATAGCAACTTCAGCTGTGATGAATTGTTTATACTAGTATAAAGAACATCTTTTACTCTCAGATCTATTGATTATGATGTGTTGAAGTAAGATTTTTTTGCATTCTTCTGCAGCCTTGGCAGTTCACTGCATTAGAGATCAAATACCCTGCTTAAGCATTAAAGAAAATGTAGTCCGGTAGTCATATGTCCACTCAAAGTGACCATAATTGTCTGTGTTTAGAATCATCACCTTTTTGTTCCTAAATTGTCAGGATGAAAAAGTGGATTTAACTAGTTCAGACTGTTCTATGACCAATGGTTTCTTAAACTGTAAAAATTTGTCTGAACAGTCTTCCTAAAGCCAAGAGAGATACTTACTTTTTCCATCTTTAGTTATTTTTCCAGTTTTCTTTCTCTGCCTTTCAAAAACTGTCATAGAAAAAAGGCTTTTTATAGTCAAGAGGGAAATCGTATGCATGTATGCTTGTCTTGCCCATTCATATGAAGACTGTAGACACTGCGTTCCCTGTTCTTCAAACAACTATTACTTGAGTTGAGTGTTCTCTGCCTTGCTATTGTACCCTAAATTGATTTGCAATTCAGTATCGTTATGTGACTGAAGCGCATTTGGCTATGTGCCCTATTTGATCTCTTTTCTTGCCTTTTGGATGATGGTCTGTGATGTTTGTTACACTTTCCTATTTTCAGATGTCACCGAAAATGAAGGAGCTGTAGCATGCTTTCATGTATACTATGTTTCTGATGTAATACATTTTAGCTTTTATCATTAATTTATAAAATGGTTTCAAATGCTGAAAAATAAAGATACAATTATCTTTAGAAAGAGCTTCTTTGTTGTTTGGTTAACTGTATTAGCCTAGATATTTGAGAGGATTATTTACAGGTTCTAAAGTCTTCTCTTGTCAAATTATGATTCCTCCCACTCAGTTAATCTCAAATGAAACAGGAGAATTTTTCTACTTACAAAAATGGTAGGAATCACCTGGAGCTTTAAGCAGATGAGAACAAATCAAGGGCATTTGTATATACCATGTTACATTTTCTTCCCTCCTTCTTTATAGGGGTTAGCTAAATATGTAAGCTTGAAGACCCTTGTCAGCTGTTGTCTGCTGTTTTCCCGAAAGGGAATTGATGTGTGCACCTCCTAACACTAAGCCTAAACATTCTCCACTGCTTGGTGTCATCCCCACACAACCCTCTTAGATAGTCTATTTTATCTTGAATTGACCTATATTGAAGCTGCACTTGCTGACTTGGCTTCAGAGGCTTTTTATCCCCCTCCCCTGCTTACACATATGCAAGCAAATGCACATACCCATTTATATATTAGGTATTTTTTTTAGAAACATGTGTGTTAGGAAAGGTTTTAAGCCTGCCAAAGTTCATGGTGGCCTTTTCATTGAAACCAATTCAGTATTTAATTTGGGAATTACGTGAGCTGCTAGTGAAATGACTTTTTTTTTTTTACATGAAAGAGTATATGGTACTGCTTTGCAAGTTAAGGAAATGTTTCAGGTTTGAGCATTAACAAATTGCATTTTTTTTTCCCACCTTCCTACATCCAAGTTACTATGTTCAACATAGGGTTTCAGATATTTAGGTCAGGGGTTGACTGCCCCAAATGTGGAGCTGTTGTACCCCCCAGGTTCAAGTGACCAAAATTTGAAAAAGAAAGCGGGCTCATACAATTCGTTTCTTCTTTTCTAGGTAGGGATCTGGAACAGAATGGCTCTACTGAGGTCGAGAACTTGACTGGGGGGAACGCTTTGAAGTTGAAAACAAATCCAACTGCATCATTTATTAGGTTTCTCCTGAGGAACCTTTGTGTAGCTAAGTAGCATAGAATCATGTTTGGAAGTGTGGCAGGTGGCATTAGCTTCAGGCAAGCCAAGCCTAATGGTGACAAAATTATTTTCTTCATAATTTGACTTAATGACTGAAAGTTATCAAATTTATGAATTTAATCAATTTTCTAGTAAAAAGTTTGACAGAATCCAGTCATCTTATACTTTCTGCAAGATGGTTTTGTCCATGTGCTGAAATCCAATATGTAATTAAAATGCGAGTTTTATGAGTGCATTCCTTTCCATTTTTAAACAGCCAGTCTTGTGTAGTTTTTTTCATGATGGTAGTGGCATGCTGCTTCATTTCAGTTTTTAAAGTCTTTCCCCTTTTTTCTTGCGCTGCTCTCATTGCAGTAGTTACTGTACAAGCATTCCATAAGCTTTATGTCTCAAGGACAAAGTTTTAATCCCGTCTCTGCAATGAATTTGAAAGAAATTGCTTTGAATACTAGATTTAAGACAGATCATTAAGAACTCTAACCTATCATTTCTTTTAAGCGTAGCTGTTGTGTTCCTTCCCAGGCCTTTGGAAGCCCGTAAAGGACTATGAAATCTGGTTTCACGTCCCTGAAATGTATGCAAGATTAATATTTTTCTAGTCAGAAGTATTTTGATTTTTTTTCTACCCACATTATCAGTCATGTTCACTGGATCTTTGTGTGTACCCTACCTGAAGTATGTCTGTAAAGGTTTGTTGAAGCTTGAGCATGAGCAGTTAGGTGATTGTGGGCTCTGGTTGCTCAGCTTCTATGAACATGTAGTGTGAAGCAAAATGGCTCACGTTCTGCTCACTTTCTTGTGGTCATCAATAGGTCCCTGTCCCAGCCTGAGGCTGAAGTTAAGCAGTTGTTACATCATCATGGTATGCACGATGATCTACAGCAGAAAGGGTGACTTCTGCAACAGGCAAAAAGTCTGTACATTTATTGACTTGAGTGGCCAAGTTTATAAGACTTTGAGTTGTGTTGGAATGCTGTCTAGCAGGGTTGGTTTGACCTTTCACGCCCTAGCTTTCCATTTAGTTATTAAAGGAGGGTTATAGAACGCTCTTGCTGGGTGTTTGCTAGCTAGCATTCATTTACTGCATGAACATGCACCTCTTCACTGTCACCTCAGTTCTGTTGTTCTGGTGAGGAGACAGTGCTCTGGGAGATGTTGTTTTTGTACTGATTTTAACTGGAGGCTACAGACTGCCACAGAGCATCTTCAAATATATTTTCCTTGATATTGTGAGCACAAGTTAGCAATGTGTGCTTGACTGTGCTCCATTGGTCCATCAGCGTGAGTGCTGTTACTTACAGAAATTACATGGTGCCCTGGACATGCAATCAAAGTGATTTTTGTCTCACTGACAGAAAACACAGCAAACCTCAAAATCAGCATAACATACCAAGAGGTGCTAAGACTCAAAATGTCCATTACTTCACTTAAATCACAAGACTGAGCACTATATTTAGAACTTTTCAGCAATGCCTCTTACCCTCTCGGAGCTGAGTAATACAGTTTAGTGAATGACTGAACTAACCAAGCTTTCAGCCACTTCAAAAAAGCTAGACACAAACCTTAATGATGCCATGGCAGAATCCATTCAATATGAGAAAAACAAACCTAAGCAATTAAAAATACTTATTTTTATTGGTAAGGCATAGTTTCTGAGTTCAAATTGACTTGATGACAGGTTGATATATTACGGTGAACTATTAATGAGTCAGACCTAAATTTTATAGGATGTTTTTTAAAGATATGTCTTCCTACTTTGTGAACGCCTTAGGATTCTCTGACTTAGATATTTTAATTGCTTCGTTAATGATCTATATTCAGGTAATACCACACCCAGGATTTGAGAGAAGCTGTTTGCAGGAGAGGTCCAGAGGAGCAGTGGCTGCTCACTTACCTGTGCCAAAGTACACCTGGTGAAAAATTTTTCCTGAAGAAAAGTAAAAAGTTTTTAAGACCTGCCACAGAGGGAAGCTCACTGGGAATAAAATGAGGCTGGATTTTCATCCAATGACAATAGCAACTGTGATACTTATTACAGTATTAGGTAAATAATAAGAAAGTGCTTTTATGCAGGAAAAATCAAGCAATAACTTGGGGAAAATGAAGGGAAAAAAAAAAAAACAAACCAAAACCAAGGTGTAAGTTATATATCCCTTGGTCTTCTGGATTAAAACTCTAAAAATTGTGCTGTCAGCAGTTACGTGACATTTGTCAGTGGAGGGAAGTGACAAGGAGGGAACAAAGGGTCAATGTAGTTTGATAGGAAGTTTATTTTCATTTCTGGGGGATATACTTGTTCTTAAAATGCTTTCCTTTTAAATTGGGTGTTATAAAACTTACTATAAAAATTCAAGTGAATAAGTACAGTTGTCAAAGACTGAATTATGTGATAATTATTTTCCTTTACTGTCTCCTTCTGCTGTTAACTTATGCAAGCTAACATTTTAATTCCTTAAAATTATATATTCTCAATATGTATAGAGAAATCTGATAAAACAAAGGAGTGTAATACTGGGGGTGGGAGTGGAAACAAAAGTGAGACATTTTAATCATTATACCTCAGTCTAATTGTTTTGGACTTTTACCAGTATAAATGAGAGCAAAATTGGTCCTGTAGGCACTAAGTGAAGAATGTTTTCCCTTTCAATCTAAGGAAGACAGACTATGGGAAACAGAGTTCTTCAGGCTTTTGATAGATGTTATAATTCCTATTGGGGTAGCAGCATTCACAGTACAGATGATACTTTGGATATTGCTAAAGCAGTAATTACTGGTAAATGTTACCCTCCTACTTTGTTGGATTTGGAGGAGCTGAGATAGTTTCTTACCTATGGGTAGACTTTTTTTCTAGTTACTGCATTTATCAAATATATATCTGTTTGTTGCATGTGTAGCATTTCTGTGATTATTTTTTCTTCATCATATTGTAGTCCTTAGACTTGAAGTTATCCTTTCTACTCAACACTTTGGGGTCTGTTACTTAACTTTGGTTTGTAACATGTTTTCCTACCATAGCTAGTTTTGCCTCTTTATAACTTGACATTGTGTTTATTAAGTTCTAAGTCTACTATATATAGGATATGTAGGAAACCAAGTAATCATTTATCAGTAAAGAGATGTAAAAATACTAGGACATAGGTTGCACGTCTGCAGATATGACAGAAGAGCAAGCAGAAGACATTGTAAGGGACTTAGCACAGTGATCTGTGGTACTGGTTTTCTCCTATAAACTTACATTTGTTCTGGTTGCTAGGATTCTTTTTATTCTATATATACCATACAGTGCTCACTTCCCTGATTCTATAGCTAGGCAGACTCAAGGCATCAAGAGAGGTGTAAACTTTGCTTGTTACAAGAAAGATTATCTTGGAAACATGGATGTGACCTTTATCTAAATGCCAGGGTTAATAATACACAAATATCTGAATTATCTTTGAAATAAAATCTCTACATATTTACATTTTTAGAAGCATGTGGAAAATAGCTACGTAATATTTTCTCTCTCTTTTTTTTTTAAAAAAAAAAAAAAAGGCAGGAAATGTTCACCATAATTTTTTTGACTCAATCTCTAAATCCGAGTATGCTTGATAGTATAGCAATGCATATTATTGTATCAGCTTTGATTTTTCTTAAAAATATACTTGAACAAGGATTTTGTAGGATTTAAAACATCAAATATAGGGAAGAATTCCTTTCTGGTGTCTTAACATCTGATGCTGATTTAATTTTGTATTAAGGAAAATGAAAACATACAACAAAAACATGTTTTACTTTAAAGAAGCATTTGAGTTTAAAGGTCTTAAGGAGTCTAACTTTTCTGATATTTTAAATTACGCTCTGGAGAACAGTGCTTAGTAGTCTGAATTTGCAAGTAGGACAGTACAATTGACTTAATTGCAGTTGTTCCTATAAACAGGGATTTAACAGGGTTTGGCCCTTCATCAACCGAGAGGACAGTGTAATTTTGTATACTACGCAGATGTGAATTATAAACAGACTAAGATCTAATCTTTCAAGGTACTTGAAAGTGCCTCATCAGAACTGTTTTCCATTCTCTGTTTTTCGCAGTTAATAAATGCAATAATGTTCAGCATCTTGCAGAACAAGCCTTGAGGAGAGACTAGTGGGTCTTCTGATTTTGAAAGCCTTAGGATTAGTTTGGTGACTAGGATTTAAAGCTTTTTCGTCAAAATCTGACAGTTCTGTCCTCTTGTGATTTTGACACTTGCACACAAGACACAGAAGAGGGAAGCAGTGTGTAGGAGTTGAAAAGTTTGTTAGTAATGAACTAGTTACAATTGTTTCTTACAGACATAACATAATCTTATTGCAAAGTAATGTTTGGCAATTTATACATCCCTCTGTAAACTACAGTGAGTTGTTCAAAAGTATAGTAAATGCTTAGAGACATATGTGCATATATGTCTACTAATGTATAGCATATGCATATAAATGCGGCATAAAGAGAGGCAGTAGCTCTACCTAATGTATTACAATACTGTTGGACTCTTTCCACAGCTTTAAATGCAGTCATGATTTTACCCAACCTTTTGGAAAGTGTGTGTAATTCATAACTACCTCCTTCTTTAATATTAAATTAATTCTCATCTGTTGGCTCTGTAGGAATTGTTTAAAATACAGTTTTAAGCGCTTGAAATGGTTATCCTGCTTCTGAGTAACCAGGCATCTAGATCTCTTGGTGCTGTTTTGGGGTATTTCATTGTTTCTCAGTCCTCACCCCTCTTTTTGAAAGTGACTTGTTAAAAGAAGTATCTCAGTAGGAAAAAGCAAAAAGCGACAGCGCTTGCCAGAAGTTTGCTTCCCACCCTCTCCCTTACCTTGTGCTCCTGGACTATAGAAATCCTGGGTCAGCTATTGCTCCATGGTGCGAGGCGTTCAGCTGTAGCATCAGAGATGTGAGCATTCCAGCAGTCCCACTAAACAATGAGAGATAGGCTCTTTGCATGCCCCAAGCCTATGGAGCATTACGTCATTGCCTTGCCATATAAGGCACTCTGTGTTGTGCAGACTCGTCGTGTCTGACTGGTGTACTTTAGTGATAGCCAGAACTTAGAAAGCTTATTAATGTGTTCTGGCTCCAGCTGACGCTCAGGACTGTGTGAAATATTTCATTTGTCTACTAGTTCATGGCCAAGAAGAATGTGCGGAAGGTTTGGGTTAGGGCAGTTCCTTTCTATTATTGATAATAAAGTCGTTAGAAGTTGTTAGCTGATTAGTTGTAATGTTTTCCACTTAGTTTCACAGCCTAGAATTTGAGAAGGGAAAAATTAAACTCCAGATCATCTTTAATTAGTTGTTCTAAAGGAGCTTTTTCTTTTTTTTTTTTTTAGTATGACAAAAAATGTGAATTTAGCTGAACTCTGAGGATGATATGAACTTTGAGCCTTCCCCCCCTTTTTTTTTTCTTTTCCCCTTCTGCAAAGAGTCAGGGTCCTTAGAGGACAGTATTTTATTTCCTGATGATGTAACTACAAAACAATTCTCTTAAGTGATGATGGGAAGGCCAGATGAAATCTGATTTTATTTTATTTTTTTTTATTTTTTTCTCTTCAGTGTTTTTCCTACAAAACCCTTTCCTTTTCATATGTTTGTGTTTCAGCTAACACAATTAAGCAGTCCAACCAACTATTTTTAGAAAGAAGATCTTCAAGAAATGAGTCGCTTGTTTTAATATTTAGGAAAAAGGCAGGAAGCCAAAAAATAGGGTTTAGATTGAAGGGCTTAAAATGTATCTCTTGTATTCCCTGGCCTTCAGTGTACACCCTGAAGAAAAAACACTGAGAACACAAGGAAGAAATACCTGAAATAGGCACAAAACCCATTGTTTAAATTCCACTATGGGTTAACAGGAGTTAATGGAATAAACTCCTTCTGTGTTTATAGGTTAATTAGACAATCTATGTTCTACACTACTTTGTGCAGCTATGTTAAAGTAGGTGCATCCACAGTACATTTATTTTGCAGCATTTGAATTTTAGTCTTCAGACAGACTTCAGAGTAGCTTAAGCTGTCTTACTGCCTGCTTGTTGTGTGTTTTACCATACTTAAACATAATGCTAACATAAAGCAATTTACTTATTTGGGGGTGTTTTCTGCAGGAATGAAGACAAATGTCAATTAAAATGTTTGCATTTCATTAAAAAGCTACCTTGCACGTACTTACCGTGAGTATAGCCTGAAAAAGATACTTAAGCTGGAAAATTCCAGCCAGACCTTTGCACTGTGACTGGATGAAGACTTACTCAGAAGCGTGATGCTTCTGTGTGTGGATGATCCTGCTGTGTCCCCCTTTTAAGATTCTGAGGAAGTCCAGATCAGAAAACTTCCAAATCTATTTAACAGTGCAGTACCTCTATACTGACCCTTCTAAAATGGTTTTGGAAATAATGAAATATCTTACTTGAATATACCAGGGGACAAACCAGGATAATATTTTATTTCTCATTCTAGGGAGATGTATTAATTAAATCCAAACCAAAAAAAAAAAAACCCCACAAAACCAAAACCCCTCAGAAAACCAACCCAACAACCAACCAAAACAACCTGTCTTTTATCTAAAATTGGACTGTTCTGTTACTTGGCTGATGCTTTTGGGGACTGACACTTTGTGTATTTTTTGTCAAAAATATTGTGCCAATGTGGATCATTTGAATTGCATATAAGCTCATTCAGGTGACCTTGGTATGGGGAACGTGAAGTTGACTTAGTCTTTGGTCAACATGAATTGACTCATCCTTTCTGCTGGGACTCATGAAAATGACAGGACAACTGCAGGTGCAGTGTCTTAGAGCGGGCTGTGGAGGATGATGTATCCAGTTAAGATTTTCAGGGAGAGCTGGGCAAGTAGATCTGTGAAAGGTAGCTAGGAGTGAAACGTGCATGTGGGTTTTTTTACACATATTTGTGTGTGTGCAAACATACAAATGGTTAGAGAGAGAACTTATGCTTCTGTGTTTTATTTGGTTAATTTTTTTTTCTTTCCCTCCTTTTTTTTTTTTTTTTTCCTTGTCTTTTTTCCTGCACCTTCCCCTTTACTTGTATACCCCCTGGAGAGGACTTTTCAAAAGCTCATCCTTATAGTCCAGTTCTGTTCTGGAGTTGCTAGGACCACAGCTCAGACAGTGCTGGTGATAAGTTTATTGGCAGTTTGGGGGCAGGCTAGAACAGGGAATGGAGAGCGCAAATTCTGCTGTTTATGAGTCTGTGTTTGCATCTGGGGATCGCCAAAGTATGAACTTGTAGTTTCTTAATTAATTCTCCTCTGCGATACAAAAGTGCACATCTGTGACCTTCTGCAAAACAGCTTTATCGAAGTGCATCAGCTGAGTGTATAATGACCTGACTTCCTGCTCTTGTATTGTCACAACTTAATAAAGGACAGAGAACAGTACTATTCCCAGCTCTGTTAAGCAACTGTATCATTACAATTTGCAGGTTTTGGGTTACTATAACATGAAAACCATATTTTTTGCTCTGAGGCAACAAATAGAGTTGCTGAGAAGCTTTTCTTTAGTGCTTTTTTACTGTGTTCCTCAGTTATCTGTAGGTGGTATACTGGCACTGGTGAACTTCACCAAAAGAGGAGGAAAAAAGCCTTTATGCAGGCAGATATGTCTGTGTCATTCTCCACTGCTCCCTCAAAATGAATTTGGTTTCTTTAGTTATTAGTCGTAGTTGTTCAGAATTGGTGCATTTGCAAGTATTGTGACAGCAAAAGAAACTGTCAACTTGTAGAAATTAGAGATCAAATTAAAACCTTATTGGCTCATTTGGTGCATCATCTGACAACGTGGGGCTGCTCCCTGCAGCCTGCTCGCGGTGGCTTTCATCCAGTTCTCTTATCGTTTGTATTGTTATTTGTGCCCACGTTCACCCAGGATTTTACTTGGGGAAAAATAGAAGCTGGAAAGATAGAAGACTGTTGTATGAAGGGAAAAGATAGGACAAATAATCTAAAAGATTTTGAGGCTGTTGGTTAGACTTTTATCTTAAACTGTGAATTCCATTACTTCAATCATTAAATTACTACTCTTTCCTTTTTATTCCCGTGACAATTCATAGCAGCAGTTCCAGTGTCCTTAAACCCATAACCTATCTATTGCAGCATTTGACCCTTTCCTTTAGCCATTTTGTATTTAAGATAAATAAAGGAAATTAGAACTTGGGCCTCAGCTCAACAAAGCACTTAAAACATAGCCCTGTGTATTTTTATTGAAAAAGGAAAGGACTTCAGCATAAGCCTGATTGTAATGATACATTAAAAGGCTTGGCTGAGTCAGGCTTTTGGTCACATTTGCTTCTTGTAGATATGGTTGAAGCTTGGGCTTTTGAAAGTCTCCATGAGGTCTAAATCTTTAGGTTACTTTCACATTCTAAAAACAGCAACTACAGAAGTACAAACACTGTCAAAGCTTTCATTAGTATTTTACTGTGACTTAAAAGCATTTGGTTTTTTGGAGGTGGTCAGCTTAAACTTTCCGAGTGATACTGGAGGACTGAGACACATGCAAGACTGACAAGTTGATTTTTAATGACTTGCATAAATGGGATCTCATGTTTAATGTCTTAATAACCCATGTGATTTCAAGGATTTTTCTTCAGTGTACCTTCAGCCATCTGAAGTCTGTGGGAGTTTTGGCATTGTCAGTGGAAGAAGGCTCACTCTTAATTATTTCTTGGACTGATAGCATCCTTCAAAAATTTTCAATCCAATCTGTGTTTATTACTCTCAGCATTGTGATTGATGCTGTTTTAGGTTTCATCGGTAAAGTGTGTTTTAATGTTTTATATCCTAATGCATAGTTAATTTCTGAATATTACAAAGAGAAATATGAAGGCTATTATGGCTAAGTGACAGTCTGAAATGTACTGACAACTGATAAATTGCATGTGGAAGACAAGGGGGAGAAGCAGAGAAAAGTTCTAAAGATAACATTCTTTAGATTTATGTGTCTTTTATGGTGGACCATGGACGGAAAGAGATTCATATCTTTGTTACTGTGTGTTTTTAATTTTTTTGGCAGCAGGAAGAAATATTTTCCCAAACTCTCCTATTGTTTGCAGATTCCATTATTCTCCCTATTTTGGCAGATATAAATAAAATTCCTAGCCAAATAATAGGGATAATTAGATTTCTTTTCATTGGGCGCCGCCTTGAGAAGTTGATGACCACATCTCTTAACTACTAATGACTTCTCTCCTAAGGAGAACTGGGAAGTCGTTTCCTCTTGTATGTGGCACCAAGATAACTTTTTATGAAAAAAAAGACATATTTTTGTCCACTAGAGCTTACCATGAACAAATATCAGTATAATTTAGTGTGTATGCCTTCCTCTAGTCTACATAAACCATATATAGCCAAGTAATCTTTTCTCCATAATGAAATGAGATAATGTTCTTTAGTCTATGAAAGCTCTGCACAATAGTGTATTTTAAGAAGCCATTGGGGCTTGGAGATTTGTTTTGTTTGTGGTGTTCTGCACTGAGACTTTTCTCATTATCCCTCCCGTCACAAGTATGTCTATCTAGTCAGACTATTTATGGAAGCATGACAGCCATTTCAGTATTAATGCAATAGCTCAAGTGAGTTGTAATCATGTGAAGACTGTTGTGGTGAGGTATCTCTTAAGTTCTCTGTCTGTGAGCATGCTTGGAAGTAGACCGTGTTTTAAATGTCTGTCTTTAGTCATGAGACCTCAGAAAAAATATGTGACACTGTAATTAGTTGCCTGCTTTTCTTCATCCATCTCCTTTGAAATTCAGTCATAGCAAGATTCTTCTTGTAGAACTTCAGGGAAATGGTGTAACAGACATTTCAAGCTTAAAGTCTGACTCCAGATGAATCCCTGTCTCGGATCTTTTGTATGTGTTAACGTAAGCTGTGAATTCAGTCATTTTGTTCAAAGTGATCAAAACTCTTTCTGAGCAGTTTTATTATTCAAACAAGAATTAAACACAGAGGTTTGAGTGAAGTTGACTCAATTTTTTTGCATAGACATGAACTGAACATGGTGTCAGTGGAGGATGCTCCTTTCAAAGCTTTGATGCAGATGAAGTAGTAGATCAAGTTACTGCAAGTTCCTTCAGTTCCTCTATACCACTGACCATCTCTTCCCTATGGCTTTTCCCTTCACACGTATTGTTTTTTCACTTGTTGCTGGGTGATGCTGTTCCACCTTGGAGTGCAAAGCCCAGCACAGAGGTAGAAGGGATTTGGCATTTACTGTGCAGGTAAATTCTACCTGTGCATTTACAGGTTGCAGTTTTTACAGGAGTCACTTGAGGCCATGGTCTCCTTCAAGAGCACAAGCTTGTGAGGCACACGGGTGAATGCAAACTTGAATGCAGCTTTGGAACTGTAAGAAGGCTTGTTGGTGCCATTGATTATTATATGTGAAGGAGTACAAAGTTTACTTTTTAGTGGTTGAGAGAATCCAGGATCAAAATGTATCATGCCTCTTACATATCATTGCCGTAAGTGTCTTGAATAGGCTTTTCTTTCCTGCTACAGATTAGCTGTATGAAAGTATGGCTGTTAAAGAGAGCTTATCTGAAAGGTGGTAAGGTAAAAGAATTGCTATGGATGCTAAGGAAGGCAGATATTGCAAGGAGACAAAGTATTTTCAGCTGCCTGCAATAGCCAAGTAAAATACAAACATGCTCTTGGGCAGACAGGCACCTTCTTTGGGTCCCTAGGTACTGGCAGCTCTTGCAAAACCTATATAATAAGAGACATTTTTTCTGGCTTAAGGAACCCAGTGCACCCC